>JANAVB010010792.1:3684931-4022988 GCA_029216955.1 Iris pallida
TACAAAGACCTACTCTAAACTATACAAGTGGTATGGTCTCGTCAGGCGGAGCTACGCCCTGCGGGACCAAGTCTAGGCCCACTACGTCGTCCGGACCGTAGTAGGTACTGCAATCTCCCTCGTCGAAATCTGTAATATTTTATCAACGTCCAGTCAGGATGGAACGAGTACATATATCTCTAACAGATCTCAAGATAGAATAAAGCTAAGACTGTAAATAGAGCATATACAATGAATCATGGAGTGTACATGATGTATCATGGCATGGGTAAGCTGTAATACTGGAGCTAGATCAAGAAAATAGAACGGGATCATGGTATGTACACAAATCAAGGTAAGCTATATCCAATGTGTGTGAGTAATAGTTTCAGCTTGTGATCGGCTTGGGTACCTGTCAAGAATCGGCCTGGCAAGTCATATGTGCGGTATATGACTCACACTGTTCGGGAATGGGGATGGATCTGATCACAGGCCTACGCTACTACTCCCCCTACCCCAACTGGTAGAATGGATCCAACACAGGACACGTCACTGCACGGGATTCTAATGAGAAGGTAGCTAGCCTTCTCTAGAATCAGTGACCATATATCGAGCAAGAGCTACAAGGGTGCTTGCACAAATATCCCAACCTAAGAAGGAGGGAAAACATCTCTCGTCGGGATCCAAGAATACCAATCCGTGAGAACCATGTGTCGGGAATAAGCATATCAACACTAAGTACATGAATCATAGCAGTTATCATAAATTGGGAATAAGTATCAGAGAAGAAGTACTCGCCTGTAGATGATAAAATACGTCGACTGGAGCAAACTGCAGTGTCTCGAGGACCTATAGGAACAAGACGTATCAATACTAAGTTTAGGAAGTAAAGTTAAATCAAATAATCCTATTTAGTCATTCTAGGTCAAGACATGTCTAGTCGGATCAATCTGGTCATGGGAGAACATTAGAAGTCACCGGATCAATCTAGGCCAAAAAACTGACTTACCGTTGACTTTTGGTCAACGGGTCAATTCTGGTCAACTCGGGTCAACACTAGGTCAACTCTAGGTCACTGGTGACTAATAGTTGACTTTTAGTCAACGGTCCAAGTTAGATTGAATTTGGGACCAATTGGGTTAAGTGTTGACCCATAGTTGACTTTTAGCCTAAAAGTCAACCATGGTCAACCGGGTCCAAGACTAGGTTTAGACGGCTAAATCTCTTATTACCAATCCCTACAACCCATATCCAAGTCCATCTTGGACTCGGAAACTCAAATCTTGGCCGTGGGCCAAATCCCTATTTTACCCTTTTTAAGGGTAAATTCTACCCTTGGCGATAATCTAGTAGCCTACCTACGCTACTTATTTGACCCGATCTCCTAGGGTAGTAGGGTACTATCCTATAGGTTCGTTATCTACCAAAATACCTAAGTAAAGTGGACGTTTAGTCCACCTTACGGCCACCTTCGCAGAAATCTCGAATATTTCGAGATACGCACTGACACGGCGCGATACCGGCGCCCTACGACCCCGATTCCACCCGGAGCTTACCCGCAAAATCTAAATCACATACTAGGCCTATGCCAAGTTTCGTCGCGATCCGACGCTCCGGGCTCAAATTCGCCCCTCTAACCGATTTCTAACTAAACCCCTCGTTTTACCCTCGTTCTAAATCTCCCTTTTGACTCTCGATTCTAAATCTTCCTCTCTCTACTTCTCCAATCTTCTTCTTCTTTCCTAATCCATCTTTATTCCTCCTTCCTATTCTTTCACTTTTCCTTATTCTCTAGTTTCCTTCTCTAATATTCTAATCTAAACTCTTTTTCTCATTCTCTTCTTCTAATTCTTCATCTAAAACTTCTCTATAAACCTATATGTATCTATATATATATATCTACATATATACCAACTAGGGGGGTTTTGTGTGCTAGGGGGGGGTTTTGGACTGCAAGCTGCTGTGCTCTGCACTTGCAGCTGATGCTGCTGCCCTGCATACTGAGGCTGCTGCTGCTGCTTGTGCTGCTGCAAGCTGCTGCTTGCTGCTGCTGCTCTACATCTTTCTCTCCTCCCTCTATACATATATATACATATATATATATTCCCTATAATATATCTATCTATATTACTATATATATATCTATATATACATCTATCTATCTATATCTATCTATATTATATATATAACTCCATACACTCTACACCTATACACCACACAGATACATATATACACACACACACATATACATATATATTACAAATATGCATATACATATATACACACACTTACACATATATAATTAAACACACTCTCTCACACACAACCTCACACACACACCACCACTCTATCCTCTCCTCTACCACTCTCTACACACCACACAAAACATACATAGATATAATCCTATATATATATCTAATACAAAACACATATATATATATATATATATATATATATATCTATATATATATAATATAATATATTATACCATCACTAAATTCCTCTAATCAACCACTTAAACTAGGATTCTAGGGAAAAACCTATAAAATAGGGCAAAGTGTAGAAATGAGATTCTCTACACTTAATGTGAATGACTAAAATTGAAGAGAGGAATTAATGAGGGTTTAAAGACAAACCTAAATGCTTGGAGAGAGCTTGGAAAAGAAAGGAATTTTTTTTTTTGTGGAAGGAGAAGACTTGGTGTGAAGTAATGAAGGAAAGAGGGGGGGGGGGGGGGGGGGGGTTTAGCCATGGCCGGCCACCCATGTGTGGGCTATTGGGTTGGGATCCAATAGCCCACAACCCAATAACCTAAGTTTGGGTTCAATTTGAAATCGGGTTGGTTCGGTTCGATTCGGTTCGATTTTAAACGACTAATTAAGTCTCTAAATGACTAATTAAGTCATGAAAAATAGGTTAATAATTTTTAGCCTATTTTTGATGGTACATGGGCTAAGCCCAGCTAGTATGGGGGTCCCACTAGGGTCCAGGCTACCCGGGTCTCCAAATTGGGTCCGAATTGGATAAAATTCAAACCGACTCAAATAAATTCCTAAAAATCATATAAAATCATATAAAATTCCTAAAATATTATTAAACTTGAAAATGACAAAAATACCCCTAATTTGAAAAACTGGGGGTGACAAATCTACCCTCCTTAAAAATTTCGTACTCGAAATTGAATGAGGGCTAACACAGCAATCATGAACAGAACAAGGAAGAAAAGAAAGAATTTTACCTCAAGGCTCGAAGAGATATGGGAATCGCTCCCGCATGTCGTCCTCCCTCTCCCAGGTGGACTCACCTGGAGAGTGGTGTCTCCATGCAACGCGAACCAAGGGAATGACCTGGTTCCGGAGCACCTTCTCTCTTCGGTCCAAGATCTCGATCGACTTCTCTGGGTAGCTGAGTGTCGGTCCCACTACGATCTCTGAGTGGTCTAAGACGTGACTGGGATCTGCCACGTACTGTCTCAGCTGCGACACGTGGAACACACTGTGCACTCCCTCTAGTGCAGGCGGTAAATCCAGTCGGTAAGCCACTGCACCGACCCTGTCCAGGATACGGAATGGTCCGATGTATCGTGGACTAAGCTTTCCGCCGCCACCAAAACGAATCGTGCCACGCGTCGGAGAAATCCGCAGAAAGACAAGATCATCAACCTAAGAACAAAACAAGACTTAGAGCTTTATCTAAAACAATCACAATCAGACTCAAATACTAGAAAAAATCTTAGACTATACCTCAAACTCCAATGGTCTCCGGTGGCTATCGGCCCAGTGCCGCTGCCTATCCTGCGCCACCCGAAGTCTATCTCTGATAACCCTGACCTTCTCTGCAGCATCTACCACCATCTCAGGGCCAAGCAAAACCCTCTCACCGACATCATCCCAAGACAAGGGAGTACGGCACCTCCGTCCGTATAGAGCCTCGAAAGGTGACATCTCTATACTGGCTTGGTAGCTGTTGTTGTAAGCAAACTCTACCAAGTGAAGGTGGTCCTCCCAAGATCCCCCGAAGTCCAAGACACAAGTGCGCAGCATATCCTCGAGGGTCTGAATCGTCCTCTCCGACTGCCCGTCTGTCTGGGGGTGATATGCTGTACTGAACTTGAGCGATGTGCCCAAGCTAAGCTGCAAACTCCGCCAGAAGTGGGAAGTGAATCGGCTGTCCCGATCCGAGACTATACTCACTGGCACCCCGTGTAATCGGACTATCTGCCGCACGTACATCTCGGCCAACCTCTCCGTCGACAAACCCACTTTGAAAGGCAAAAAGTGGGCCGATTTGGTCAATCGATCAACAATGACCCAAATCGCATCCTTCCCTCCTGGAGAGCGCGGAAGCCCAGATACAAAGTCCATAGTGATATGCTCCCACTTCCACTCAGGAATGGGGAGTGGCTGGAGCAATCCACCGGGTCTCTGCCTCCCGGCCTTCACCTGCTGGCACACCAAACATCTCGACACGAACTGAGCCACCTCACGTTTCATGCCATACCACCAAACATGCTGTCTCAAGTCTCTATACATCTTGTTGGCTCCGGGATGCATAGAGTACTGAGAACGGTGCACCTCCTGAAGAACCTCCTCCCGAAGTCCTCCGATCGGCACGCACAATCTGGTACCATGCCTCAACGACCCATCCCCTGCTAAAGAGAACTCATCCAACAGCCCTATCTGGACCTGCTCCCTGATGACCCTCAGAGCCTCATCCTCAAACTGAGCTGCTCTGACTCTGTCCATCAGCTCCGACTGCACCTGCAGACCCCACATCTGTGCCTCGAACCCAGGAACTATCACCTCTATGCCCAAGCTCTCCAGATCTGCCAGAAGGTGACGATCCATCGTCAAACACATAGCCACGGGATACCTGCTCAAAGCATCCGCGACCACGTTGGCCTTCCCCGGATGGTACTGCAAGGATATATCAAAATCCTTCATCAGCTCTAACCATCGCCTCTGTCTCATATTCAGCTCCTTCTGGGTAAACACGTACTTCAAGCTCTTGTGATCTGTATAGATCTCAACTCGCTCTCCGTACAGATAGTGTTTCCACAGCTTCAAAGCAAAGATGACCGCTGCCAGCTCCAGATCGTGGGTAGGGTAATTCCTCTCATGAGGACGTAACTGCCTAGATGCATAGGCAATTACCTTCCCGTGCTGCTGAAGTACACAACCCAAACCCCGTCCTGAAGCATCACTGTAGATCGTATAACCACCAGATCCAGATGGCAGCGTCAAGATAGGAGCTGTAGTCAACCTCGCCTTCAGCTCCTCGAAGGCGGCCTGGCACTCATCGGACCAAACAAACTCCTCGTCCTTCCTGGTAAGGCGGGTCATCGGCTGGGCAATCCTGGAAAAGTCCTGCACGAACCTCCGGTAGTAACCTGCCAGACCCAGAAAACTCCGAACCTCTGCTACTGAGCTCGGCGTCGACCAGGACTCTACTGCAGAAATCTTCTTCGGATCCACTGAAATCCCCTCGCCAGAGACAACATGGCCTAGGAACTCCACGCGATCCAAGAAGAACTCGCACTTGGACAACTTCCCGTACAGCTGCTCCCTCCTGAGGGTGTCCAACACAATCCTCAGGTGCTCCTCGTGCTCCTCTGGTGTCTTCGAATAGATGAGAATGTCATCAATGAAGACCATCACAAACTTGTCAAGGTACTGGTGAAATACCTTGTTCATCAAGTTCATGAATACCGCCGGGGCGTTGGTCAACCCAAACGGCATGACGGTATACTCATACTGGCCATAGCGGGTCCGAAAGGCAGTCTTCGGAATGTCATCCCGCTTCACCTTCAGCTGATGGTACCCGGTACGCAAGTCGATCTTCGAGAACACCCTCGCGCCGCTCAACTGGTCGAACAAGTCATCAATCCTCGGCAGAGGATACTTGTTCTTGATGGTAAGGTTGTTGAGCGCCCTGTAATCAATACACAGACGTACCGTACCATCCTTCTTGGGGACGAAAAGAACTGGCGCGCCCCAAGGTGAAGAACTAGATCGAATAAAGCCCTTGTCCTCCAGCTCGTCGACCTGCTTCTTCAGCTCCGCTAACTCACTGTTGTTGATTCTATAGACGTGCTGGGAGATAGGCTCAGCACCCGGCACTAGATCTATAGAAAACTCAACATCACGATCTGGCGGCATCCCGGGCAGCTCCTCGGGAAAAACATCCAAGAACTCAGCAATGAGTGGATGTGGCAACACCGGCCCTGCCAACAACGCTCCGCAGAATCCATCTCCCTGCTCCACAGCACCCCTGGTGAACTCATACTCCGGCTCTCCCGGCGGCCTAAACAGAATCCTGCCCCCTCTGCAGTCGATGCTAGCGTGGTGCGTGCTCAACCAATCCATACCGAGTACCACATCGTAACTCGGAAGTAGCATTACGAGCAGACACGCACTCAGCTCCCGGCCTCTCAAAGAAACTCTCCGCCCCTTGCAAACATTATTAACTAGGATGATGCCATTCCCAGTCATAATCTTGCAAGTCCTACCCAGATATTCAGCAATAATATTGTGCCTAAGAGCAAAAGAAACAGACACAAAACTGTGCGTAGCACCAGAATCAAATAAGGCCAAAGCTGGAAAAGAATCGAGCAGAATAGAACCTGCGACAACATCCGCAATAGGCTCCACCTCCTTGGTTGCAAGAGTAAAGGCTCTACCCTGACCACCCCTCTGCTGGCGGTGCTGAACGAACTGCTGCTGCTGAGTCGGAAGCGGACCTCTCTGCTGAACTACCGGCACACTAGCTGGTGCCCTCTGAACTGGTGCCCTCTGAGCAGCTCCAGTAACACGGGGGTTCTTGGGACACTCCCGCATCTGATGCCCAGCGGCACCACAAAAGAGACATAGCCCCAGTCTCCTCCTACAGAACTCGAAGAGATGGCCGGGCTTCCTGCAGAAGTTGCACGGTGGATCATCCTGCCCCGGACGCTGCTGACTCCTCTGGACAGACGCTCTGGCCTGCCCCTGCTGCTGGTGATGCTGGAACGACTGGTGCTGAAGCTGAGGGCGCTTAGCAGGCCCTGCACTGCTACTGGCCCCAGAAAACACATCCCGATCCCTCTTCGGCTTCAAGCCCAAGTCCCTCTCTACCTTCCGAGCCTCTGCGTAAACCTCCGCATATGTCGCGTAGAAAGAAGGGATCTGGAACTTGATATCCCATGCCAATCCCTCCCTGAAGCGCTCCGCTCGGATCACCGGGTCACTCACCATGTACTCGGCATATCGGTCCAGCCGGCCGAACTCCGCCGCATACTCCTCTACGGTCATGCTGCCCTGCTGCAGGTTCTGGAACTGCCGCACCAGGCCAATCTTGTCCGTAGGGGAAAAGAACTTCTCTCTGAACAAGGTCCTGAACTCTGCCCAAGTATGGCCCTCTCCTGCAAGAGCCGGCTCATTCCGGAACCATGTCCGGGCAATATCTAACAACTGCAACCCAACCGCCTCGACCCTCAGGTCGGCTGCCAGGCGGCAGGCCCCCATCTGGCGCTCGATATCCTCGAGCCAATCATCAGCATAGATAATGCCCTCAGTCCCCTTGAAATCCCTCGGACCAAGCTTCTTGAAAGCATGGATATCCCCGATCTTCGGCTGCTGCTGCTGCTGAACCTCCCTCTGTGGAGCCTGACGCTCCACTGCCGCCATAGCCAATCTGTGTGCATCCTCCATGCCCTGGCGTATAACCTCTGTCTGCCTCAACTGAGCCTCGTGCTGAGCCTCGTGCTGAGCCCGCTGGGACTCAAGCACCTGGTGGAAGAACGCTAGCATCTGCCCCATGTCTGTAGGCAGAGGAGGCAATGGAGGAATAGCTCCCATCATCACCGGAGGAGTCCCCTGCTGAGGAGGAAGAATACCCTCGGCAGCTCCCACTGCGGCCCCTGGCACTACGGGAAGTGCACCCACAATGGCCCCAGGGACGGTCATAGAGGTAGCTGGAGGAGTACCCCCAAGAGCCCCAACAGAAGTCCCATCAGCCGGGGAAGTAACCGGAGCCTGTCCGCCAGAAGTGGCAGACCTCTCCGTCTCCCCGAGCCCCTCGCCAGGAGAATGAGTCATCAATATCCTGGAGACAAATTAAGAAGAAGATATCAATATGGCACATGAAGGCAATATCAAAGGAGGACAGCTAGAAAGCAGTAAATCAATATCAAAGACGGTAAGCAAGATAAGCAATGAGAGATCCTACTGTGATTGAGCACTCCTAGCCTACTATTCTTATGGGTAACACAGGCTCGTAGTCAACACTCTAAGACGAGTGCCGCTACGATATCGCACTAATTGCGACTTCAGGACCTGCGTGGGCCACCACTAAAACGTGTCACGACCCGCACCCGCTACAAGGGCACGTGACGCGACAACGCCCAGCCCTCACCGGAAAAACGGCGTGGAACGCTGTGTATTTTCTAGTCTGACAACAGTTTATATATATAACAAAACCTGTCGAGAATATAGTCAACTCCGAACGGAGGACAAGCAATGAATATATATAGTGCTCAATCACAACTCTAAGACGAAAAGTAAAGACTGAATGATAAAGACAACAAGACGAGAAAATATAACCTGTCAAGTCCAGAAACAAATAATATAAAAGTCCAGTCTCTAAGTACAGTCCAAATATAATACAGTCTCAAAAAGTAACTGGAGACAAAGTCCAGTACAAAGACCTACTCTAAACTATACAAGTGGTATGGTCTCGTCAGGCGGAGCTACGCCCTGCGGGACCAAGTCTAGGCCCACTACGTCGTCCGGACCGTAGTAGGTACTGCAATCTCCCTCGTCGAAATCTGTAATATTTTATCAACAGTCCAGTCAGGATGGAACGAGTACATATATCTCATAACAGATCTCAAGATAGAATAAAAGCTATAAGACTGTAAATAGAGCATATACAATGAATCATGGAGTGTACATGTATGTATCATGGCATGGTAAGCTGTAATACTGGAGCTAGATCAAGAAAAATAGAACGGGATCATGGCATGTACACAAATCAAGGTAAGCTCTTTCCAATGTGTGTGAGTAATAGTTTCAGCTTGTGATCGGCTTGGGTACCTGTCAAGAATCGGCCTGGCAAGTCATATGTGCGGTATATGACTCACACTGTTCGGGAATGCGGGATGGATCTGATCACAGGCCTACGCTACTACTCCCCCTACCCCAACTGGTAGAATGGATCCAAACAGGATACGTCACTGCACGGGATTCTAATGAGAAGGTAGCTAGCCTTCTCTAGAATCAGTGACCATATATCGAGCAAGAGCTACAAGGGTGCTTGCACAATATATCCCAACCTAAGAAGGAGAAAACATCTCTCGTCGGGATCCAAGAATACCAATCCGTGAGAACCATGTGTCGGGAATAAGCATATCAACACTAAGTACATGAATCATAGCAGTTATCATAAATTGGGAATAAGTATCAGAGAATGTACTCGCCTGTAAGATGATAAAATACGTCGACTGGAGCAACTGCAGTGTCTCGAGGACCTATAGAGAACAAGACGTATCAATACTAAGTTTAGGAAGTAAAGTTAAATCAAAATAAATCCTATTTAGTCATTCTAGGTCAAGACATGTCTAGTCGGATCAATCTTGGTCATGGGAGAACATTAGAAGTCAATCCGGATCAATCTAGGCCAAAAACTGACTTACCGTTGACTTTTGGTCAACGGGTCAATTCTGGTCAACTCGAGGTCAACACTAGGTCAACTCTAGGTCACTGGTGACTAATAGTTGACTTTTAGTCAACGGTCCAAGTTAGATTGAATTTGGGACCAAATTGGGTAAAGTGTTGACCCATAGTTGACTTTTAGCCTAAAAAGTCAACCGTGGTCAACCGGGTCCAAGACTAGGTTTAGACGGCTAAATCTGCTTATTACCAATCCCTACAACCCATATCCAAGTCCATCTTGGACTCGGAAACTCAAATCTTGGCCGTGGGCCAAATCCCTATTTTACCCTTTTTAAGGGTAAATTTCTACCCTTGACGATAATCTACATAGCCTACCTACGCTACTTATTTTGACCCGATCTCCCTAGGGTAGTAGGGTACTATCCTATAGGTTCGTTATCTACCAAAATACCTAAGTAAAGTGGACGTTTAGTCCACCTTACGGCCCTTCGCAGAAATCTCGAATATTTCGAGATACGCACTGACACGGCGCGATACCGGCCGCCTACGACCCCGATTTCCACCCGGGAGCTTACCCGCAAAAATCTAAATCACATATTCTAGGCCTATGCCAAGTTTCGTCGCGATCCGACGCTCCGGGCTCAAATTCGCCCTCTAACTCGATTTCTAACTAAAACCCCTCGTTTTACCCTCGTTCTAAATCTCCCTTTTGACTCTCGATTCTAAATCTTCCTCTTCTCTACTTCTCCAATCTTCTTCTTCTTTCCTAATCCCTCTTCTTATTCCTCCTTCCTATTCTTCTTCACTTTTCCTTATTCCTCTAGTTTCCTTCTCTAATCTTCTAATCCTAAACTCTTTTTCTCATTCTCTCTTCTTCTAATTCTCTCATCTAAACTTCTCTATATAAACCTATATGTATCTATATATATATATCTACATATATACCAACTAGGGGGGTTTTGTAGTGTGCTAGGGGGGGGGGGGGGGGGTTTGGACTGCAAGCTGCTGCTGCTGCCTGCACTTGCAGCTGCTGCTGCTGCCCTGCATACTGCAGGCTGCTGCTGCTGCTGCTGCTGCTGCCAGCTGCTGCTTGCTGCTGCTGCAAGCTGCTGCTTGCTGCTGCTGCTCTACATCTCTTTCTCTCCTCCCTCTATACATATATATACATATATATATATACTTCCCTATATATATATCTATCTATATATACTTATATATATATCTATATATACATCTATCTATCTATATATCTATCTATCTATTTATATATATAACTCCATACATCTCTACACCTATACACCCACACACGTATACATATATACACACACACACACATATACATATATATATACAAATATGCATATACATATATACACACACACTTATACATATATAATTAAACACACTCTCTCACACACAACCTCACACACACACCACCACTCTCATCCTCTCCTCTACCACTCTCTACACACCTACACAAACACATACATACATATATATTCCTATATATATATCTAATACAAACACATATATATATATATATATATATATATATATATATATATATATATATATATATATACATATACATATATATATACCATCACCTATAATTCCTCTAATCAACCACTTAAACTAGGATTCTAGGGAAAAACCTATAAAATAGGGCAAAGTGTAGAGAATGAGATTCTCTACACTTAATGTGAATGACTAAAATTGAAGAGAGGAATTAATGAGGGTTTAAAGACAAACCTAAATGCTTGGAGAGAGCTTGGAAAAGAAAGGAATTTTTTTTTTTGTGGAAGGAGAAGACTTTGGTGTGAAGTAATGAAGGAAAGAGGGGGGGGGGGGGGGGGGGGGGGGGGGGGGGGTTTAGCCATGGCCGGCCACCCATGTGTGGGCTATTGGGTTGGGATCCAATAGCCCACAACCCAATAACCTAAATTTGGGTTCAATTTGAAATCGGGTTGGTTCGGTTCGATTCGGTTCGATTTTAAACGACTAATTAAGTCTCTAAAATGACTAATTAAGTCATGGAAAATAGGTTAATAATTTCTAGCCTATTTTTGATGGTACATGGGCTAAGCCCAGCTAGTATGGGGGTCCCACTAGGGTCCAGGCTACCCGGGTCTCCAAATTGGGTCCGAATTGGATAAAATTCAAACCGACTCAAATAAATTCCTAAAAATCATATAAAATCATATAAAATTCCTAAAATATTATTAAACTTGAAAATGACAAAAATACCCCTAATTTGAAAAACTGGGGGTGACAGCTGCTGCGGCCGCCGCCCTATTGCCGCCGCTGAGGGAGGCACGGGACGGCAAGCGCGCGGCAGAGGGCACACGCGGATCGGAGAGGGAATAGCCGGCGGGGGGCGTGCGCGCGGCTGAGAGGAGGCAGCCGGCGGAGTCGTGCGCGGTGGGGAAGGGGCAGGAGGTTAGCGTGAGCAAGAAGAAGACAATAGAGGGGGGGTATTTTTGTCAAAAAAAAAAGTTCGGTCAAAGGAGTTGACCATCAATGGAAGACGGCTTTCGTCAAAAGTTGGAAATACCTTACATTATGGTAATTGGGTGTGATGCATCTTGCATATGAATTTAAAAATAAGTGCGGTGCAACTCAAATTTAAAAAAAAAAATGATTTTTGAAGTGTTTGGTATTTGGAATCTTGGATCCTCTCTTTAAATGAGTAGAGTTCTTGCGAGAAGCTCTTCGAATAGGCATTTTGGACTTAATTTAGACTGCAATTACATTTTATCCCTGGTGGCAAGAAAATAAAAACAACTACAAGAATACATTTGGTCATTGACGATTGACACTGAAACAAATCAACATATTAATTTTATTAATGGATATTATAAAATGTAATACAACTATGAATATATATAGATGGAGAACGGATCCATATCTATATAGGAAAAGGAATACATATCCGTGTAGAAGAAAGAATCTAATCATAGATCTAATTAATCTTAACACCCTCCTTCAAACTTATGATTAGTCAAATAACGTAAGTTTGCCCAATAGAAACTAAAATCGCGGTGTGGGGTGTGACTTTGTAAGAAAATCTGTCAGCTGATTAACGGAGGCCATGTGGTAGAGATATAATGTCTGCCAAAAGAAGTTCACGAACGAAATGACAATCAATCTCGATATGTTTTGTCCATTCATAAAAAATGGATTGTTTGCAATTTGTATAACGCTCATGTTATCACAATGAAACGGCGTAGGTCTTGTAGGGCAATGCTCATATCAGAGAGCAGTTTACGTGTATGAACGATCTCTCTGGTGTTGGCAGTTATAGCTCTGTACTCTGCTCAGTAGAAGAACATGCATCAACGGTTTGTTTTTTGCTTTGCCATGAAATCAATGAAAATCTCCAAAAAAAACAAATAAAAACTAGTAGTAGATCCTCTGGTAGTCGGATCTCCTGTCCAATATGCATCAAAAAAATGTTCGAAGCTGCAAAGTAGATGTAGAAGACATAAATAATGAGCGCGTAAGAGAGTCCTGAAGATATCGAAGAATCCTAGAGTGCTTTCTTCAAGTAAAGTGGTGGGCTTCCTGAAGAAATCAAGGAACTTGGCAAAGTCTTGATAGACAAGCTCTCGAGTGCTTTCTTCTTTTTCTTTTTCTTTTTCTTTTTTCCTTTTCCTTTTTCTTTTTCTTTTTTTTATACTAATTAAATTAGTAGAACATAAGCTCTTGCTTCTCCAATTTCTAAAGAATGAAATAGAGGGGGCTTCTGTTTCTCTATGTACTTGATTTCCAAGACAATGAAACCAAAGTTTTTTTTAAAGCTTTAGCACTCTCTCCTCCAATGCTTCTCGAAGATGTTCAGTAGATCATTCATGTGTCCGTAGATTAATCTGCTAGAACTATGAATATATATAGATGAAAAATAGATTATAGGAGAAGGAATATGTATATAGAGAAAGAATTTAATCTTAAATCTAATTAATCTTAACAGACACCAATGTATCTTTGGATGTGTAATTGCTGAGTGTAGTGTGCTCGAGAGGGAGGTGACTACTTCTCTCCATAGAAATTCGGACTGCCTTAGAATATTGCATTGAAACTGGACATCCATGTTATCCGTTGTCAAGGCAAGAAGTATTGTGTCATCTGTCACACATGTCAAGTCTGCTCAATTTTCAGCTGCATATCTTCATCGACAACGACTACCTTCGACGAGCCCCGAGTCCCATCACTTCTTGTTTAAAAGTAGAGATTAAAACATTACAAAATGATAAAGATAAATTGACTGTTATCCAGAGATCATTTCCCCTTTAAGATTGTGTTTATTATCCAGAGATTTCCCAGGCCGTTTTGCTTGGGCTTAAGTGAAACTTTGTGTGGGTAAACTTATCAATATGTAAGCCTTGAAAGCTTTCTTGCATTTTCTCGGTCCATAAATTACAAATGAGTGCAAACATATGCCCCAAGCCTCTGCCATTGTAATCAATGTCAGGCTGTTATTTCACTCATTTTGACCGAGATATTCTAACATTCAGTGCATATGTACAACCCATTAGTGTGAGTACATAATCTATATAGTATTATTTTTTTATGAAATATCATGTTTTATTAACATGTTTTGTATTTTTTTTGGAATGAAAACAATTTTTTAAGCTAATGTTGTACAAAAAAAAATTGTTAATGGCACGGGAGACGGAGACAGAGAACCCGGCCCCAAAAATGTTAACGGAGCGGGGACGAGGAGTAAATTGTTTATCGTGGATGAGGATAAAGATAAAAAATTAAACCCAACGAAAAACGGGATTTCATTATATGTTGTAGCAAATTGGGCTATTGTATGTATTCAAAATTGCATGAAACAGAGCGTTCAGGCTTCTTAGCAGGTGAAGCCGCAAAGGCAAAATTCACCTAATCCGGAAGCTATAGAGAGAGAAATGAAAAAAAAAAGAAAAAAAAAACACGACATGATATTTTTATAGGACAAATAAAAGAATATTTATGTCTTTTTAAATAAAGGCCCTCGTTCTCCCTCGTTAACCCTCGAATCAGGGGTTAAAAAATGGAAAAAAAAGGTTAAATAAATCTCCACTTAACCCTCTATGACTCTCCCTTCCAAACCTCCACCCTCAAACCAAACAAGATATTTTCTTCCCCTTACTTAACTTTCCCTCACTTAACTCTCTTAATCCTCAATCCAAGCAGACCTCAAAGGTAAGTGGTTGGTGTTTGGAATCTCGGATATTCTCTTTGAATGAGTAGAGGTCCAGCGAGAAGCTCTTCGAATAGAAGAGTTGCTATCAGAGTCAAGGTGCAACTTGGGCCGGGCGACCAGGTCCCCGGCTCGGTCAAAACTGGTCTGGGCCGGCCCGATCCCGGTCAACGACCCGAACCCCGACCCACGAACCAAGCGGGTCCGGGTTGGGTTACGCCTCTGGACCCGCAAGTCTGGCTTGGCCCGATTTGACCGCAGGTCCGGGCCGGTCAAGCCCGTAGAACCCGATCCAAGCCTGGCCATGCCCGGTTCAACCGATTTTTGATATATTTTTTTGACCGTTTGGAGGCCAAAAAGACCCTTTTACCCCTATTTTACTTACTGTTTTTAAACCGTTTGAATAGTATTTTGGTCATTTTGTTGAAAATGACAAAAAAGACCCTTATAAAAAAAAATTTGGTAAAATAGGTCATTTGCACCACACAAAAAAAAAATCTATAAATAGACCCAAATTCATGAAAATTATACACAACCATTTCTTTCCTCTTACAAAATATCCAAGCTAAGCAATTCTATAAAGATTGAACAACAAGGTTCTGGACTTTGAAGTGCAACTTCCTGGAGGCCAAAGTGCACTGTTCTTGAGGTTTCTAAATCTGCAAAAATTCTTTGAACATCTCTTCCCTGAAGTTGACCTTCCAAGTAATTTTAATTTTAGAGAATTTATTTTTTTGGATTTTTATCTCTCTCTCTCTCTCTCTCTCTCTCTCTCTCTCTCTCTCTCTCTCTCTTTGGTACTTTTTTTTCTCTTCTTTCATCTTATTTTGAAAAACTTAATTTTAAAAATATGAATGCTACTGGCTCTAACCACCCTTATGGAGATGATTCAGAACAAAATTGTGCTTACTACGCTATTAATCATATTCTAGATTTTGTACCACCGACACAAATGTCACCTCCTGAAGTTAAGAGCATGGCTACAAATATTGTAAATAGGAAGAAATCAGTTGTATGGCAATATTTAAAAAAATATGTCACTGACAGTGAGGGCGCACCGGTTTTAGATCCCAAAAATCAAAAACCAATTGCTAAAGGTGCACAGTGTAAGAAATGTACGAAAATATTTAAGTGGAAAAAGAATGAGGGCACGAGCACATTGAAAAGACACTGACATTTGTTATGGTAAGGACACTGCAAGCTACGCAGTCACAGACTAGCATCGGTCCTCAAGGATCTTTTGTAGGTAATTTCACTTATTCTGATGCTCGTAACAAAATCGACCTAACCAAATTTCTTATTTGTAATGAACAACATTTCACATTCGGAGAGAGTGATTGGTATTATAAGTATGCAAGTACTACTCTTAACCCATGTTTTACTAAAGTTTCTAGATCGACTACTAGATCGGAGGCTATCAAAATAATTCAAAAGGAAAGGATAGCTTCGTAAATGTTAGTAAGTTGGCTCTAACTTCTAATATATGGACTATAAAATAAAACTATCTTTTATTTGTATCACGGCACATTATATAGATCTAAGGTGGATATTGCAAAAACGTATTATTTATCTACGTCCTTTGGAATTTTCACATACCGGTTCTATAATCGGTGGCGTCATCATGAAACTTTTACGTGAATATGATATTCACAATAAAAAAAAAATCTATTTCTTTTGATAATGCTAATAATAACACTTCTTGTATTACTATTTTAAGTTCACAAAATTTACCTATAGTAGAAGAACGACTGTTTCATGTTAGATGTGCTTATCATATTATTAATTTAGTTGTACAAGAATGTCTTCAATTTTTTCATGCAAATTTAGAAACTCTTAGATTATGTCTACAAAGTTTGAACACTTCTGCAAGTAGACGACATGCTTTCAAAATTTTATGTGCACAATATGGTATAACTTTTAGAAGATTTGTTAAGGATGCACCGCATAGATGGAATTCTACATATTTAATGTTGAAATTTTGCATTAGATTTAAAGATGTTATTACTCATTATTGTAATGTTAATCCAGGTTTTGATTATCAAGTTACTGAAAATGATCGGTTAATTGATATTTCTATTTTTGAGTTTTTAGAATTATTTTACAATGGTTCATGTATTTTATCTGGCTTTTATTATCCAATTTCTCCACTAACGTTAATAGAAATTATTAACATGTCTCATTTATTTTGTAAATATAGAAACGTTTCTGATTTTGATTATGTTGTTTCCAAAATGGAAACAAATTTCCGAAAATATTGGGGAGAAATACCTCTTTTATATCGTTTGGCTTCGATTTTTTATCAGAAGATCAAGTTAGATGGCGTATTCATATTGCTAGATGATTTTCATAAAAATATGAATGTAAATGTAAATAACATAAAATTAGATATTAAAGATGTTTCAGATTCTTTAATTACTTTGTATGAAGAACGAGTTTTATCGGCCCGACCCGATATGACCTTTCAAGTTGGTAGTAGTAGCTCTGGTCTTATGTCTAAATTATCACATGCTGTCAGCTTACTGCAAATGAAGAAACATAAACAATCTTCCCTACCAACTCAGGAATTGTCATTATATTTAAAATTCTTATGAAGAATATGATGAAACTCTAATTTATTTTTCCATTTTAGAATGGTGGAAAAGACACAAAGAAACGTACCATATACTTTCTGTAGGGAAAAAAACGCGAAAACCTTTTCCCAAACTAGAGAGTACTTGCGAGAGAACCGAGCAAACAACGCACAAACCAAAACACCAAACACAATCACGCAGACACAGAGAATTTTTGACGTGGAAAATCCTTGCGGGAAAAACTATGGGACGATCGGAGTCCAACCCTGAGAAGCCTCCACTAATGGAATAGAAGAATTACACCCTCTACAAACTCCTCCCGATCCAATTCGGATCCCCACAACACTTAGAAGCAAGAACAATGATTACAAGGCTACGAAGAGCGAGAACGACGAGCAGAGATTACCCGAATTCGATTCTCCTTCGAAAAATACCTTCAATCCTTCGTCTTCTCTTCCAAAGTTGTAATGGCACTCTTGCCTCCTTCCTCTCTCTCCTCTTGTGTGTTCTACAATTGTGTTACCATTTATTAGGGTTTGGAAATCCCAACTTAACTCCCTAATCCCGCAACAAACCTGGACCGTTTGATTAGATCCAATGGTGAAAAATCACCCAGATTTCCGCCTCAGCTCCGACGACACAGAGTTCGGCCAGAACTCTATGTCGGGCAAACAGAACCTACCAGCAACATTCTGGAACAGCCAGACCGAGTTCGGCCAGAACTCGGCCTGGGACCGAGTTCGGCCCGAACTCGGTGGCACCAGTCCAGAACCTCCCTTCGGGTTAGCAGCAGCAGCAGCAACTCCTCGTTGCCTACTTCCCGAGCTTCTTCGACATCGAACGGCGCTCGTCGCACTCCGGGATCTTCTCCACATAGGTTGGGAACCCCACCCACTCCAACAAATCTCCCCCTTCACAACTATGGGGAGGATATCGTCATCCCGACGATCTGCCTGCAGCACTCAAACTTTCTCCTTGGTAGAATCTTCGTGAACATATCAGCCCCGTTGTCATCTGTATGAACCTTCTCAAGCTCCGCGTCCTTCTTCTCAATCACATCCCGTATCCAATGATACCGAGTCTCGATGTGTTTGGACCGGCTATGAAACGTCTGATTCTTCACAAGGTGAATAGCGCTCTGACTATCGCAAAGCAAAGTATACTGCTCTTGCTTCAGTCCTATTTCCTGTAGCAGCTTCTTCATCCACAACAACTCCTTGCAAGCCTCCGTCGCTGCAATATACTCTGCCTGTGTCGTTGACAAGGCAACACACTTCTGCAACCGCGACTGCCACGACACCGCTCCTCCCGCAAACATCATCACGTAGCCCGAAGTCAATCGCCTCGTGTCTACATCTCCAGCCATATCAGCGTCGGTATACCCAACCAGCTTTGGCTCGTCACCACCAAAGGAAAGTCTCCAACCAGCAGTGCCTGAAGATATCGTAGAATCTACTTGACCGCACTCCAATGTACCCTTCCAGGATTTGAAAGATACCTGCTAACCGTACCAACTGCTTGAGCAATATCTGGCCTCGTACACACTATGGCATACATAAGGCTTCCCACAGTTGAGGCATATGGAACCCGCTCCATATCTTCCTTTTCGTCCTCGGTAGATGGACACTGCTCCTCAGTGAGCTTAAAGTGAGCCGCAAGGGGGCAACTCACTTTCTTCGACCCGTCCATACCGAAATGCTGAAGTACCCGGTAAATGTACTTCTTTTGGGACAAATGTAACAGCTTGGACTCTCTCTCTCTCGGCTGATCTCCATCCCAAGAATAGTCTTCGCTGCGCCCAAATCCTTCATAGAGAAGGCCGCGCCCAGTTGGCGCTTCAGCTCCGCTATCCTAGTGGCATTCCGACCCACTAATAGTATATCATCAACATAGAGCAATAAAATGATAAAATTATCCTCGGCAAAATACCTCACAAATGCACAATGGTCCGACGTCATCCGTGCATAGCCATGCTCCCCCATAAACGAATCGAACTTCCTGTACCACTGCCTCGGAGCCTGCTTCAGACCATACAAGCTCTTTCTCAACCGGCAGACCAAATGTGACTTGCCCTTCTCACAGAATCCCTCTGGCTGCTCCATGTACAACTCCTTCTCAAGATCACCGTGGAGGAATGTCGTCTTCACATCCATCTGCTCGACCTTCAAGTCGAGACTGGCTGCTAATGCTAGCACCACCCGAATAGACGAATGCTTGACGACAGGCGAAAAGATCTCATCATAATCCACGCCTTTCTGCTGACCGTAGCCTTTAACTACCAGCCTCGCTTTGTATCGAGGGCGAGTAGCATCATCCGTCTGCTTCACTCTAAACACCCATCGATTCTTCAAAGCCTTCTTGCCCTTTGGCAACCGCACCAGCTCATAAGTGGAATTAGTGTGCAAGGAACTCATCTCCTCCTGCATGGCCTCCATCCACTCCTGCCTGTGTTCGTCTTCCATAGCCTCTGCAAAACTTTCGGGCACTCCTCCGTCAGTCAATAGCACATACTCATCCGGTGAGTATCTCGTAGATGGTCGACGATCTCTGTCGCTCCTTCTCAGTGGAGCCACTGGTGCTGGCTGTATACCAACAGCCTCCTCCCCTTCAGGAACTGCCTCTCCGGCATGCTCATCCTCCTGAGGGACACCCTGACAACCATCAGCAGGCTGATGATCAAGGTTGGGAGCAACTCCATGTACTGGCTCCCCCATAACTGGATCCTCTGCGATGTCCTCTGAAAACTGCTCGAAGCGAAATGACTCTAAATCAGGCAATTCCTCAGCCTCAGAAGGCGTTTCGGAATCCTGAGTGTTGGTCATGGTCTGATCCTCGACGAACACTACGTCCCTACTTCTGTAGAGCTTTCTTCCCACCGGGTCGTAGAGTCTATAGCCAAACTCATCCCGACCGTAGCCGACAAAGACGCATCGCCTCGTCTTCGACTCAAGTTCGGTCCTCTCGTCCTTCGGTACATGCACGAAGGCCTTACAACCAAACGCCCGCAGGTGATTGTATAACGGCTCTTTGCTGTACCATACTTTGTCAGGCACATCACCCTGCAAAGGAGCACTAGGAGACAAATTAATAACATAAGCCGTTGTGAGAAGAGCCTCACCCCAATAACTGCCCGGCAAGTTTGCTTCTGACAGTAAACACCGCACCCTCTCCATCAGTGTCCTGTTCATGCGCTCCGCTACACTATTGAGCTGAGGTGTCTTGGGCGGAGTCTTCTGGTGTCGTATCCCTTATTCTCTGCAATACGCATCAAAGGGACCAATGTATTCGCCGCCATTGTCGGACCGAACACACAATAACTTCTTGCCCTTCTTTCTTTCAACAGAGGCCTGAAACTCTTTGAGAGTAGGCAGCACCTGATCCTTGGTCTTTAAGGCATAGACCCAAACCTTCCTGGAACAGTCATCAATAAAAGTTACAAAGTAAGAAGCACCACCAATAGATTTTACCTTTATAGGACCGCAGACATCCGAGTGAATCAACTCGAGCAACGCCGGCTTCCTTGAACTTGGGTGACTTTGGAAAGACACCCTATTTTGCTTCCCAGCTAAATAGTGCGTGCACTTCTCCAACTTTGTAGACTTGAGCCCTGGAATCACCTTCCTGTTCACCAAGTAGCTCATCCCCTTCTCGCTGATATGGCCGAGCCGCCTGTGCCACAACTCGGTAGACGCATCACTGACTGCATTCACCTCCTGTGCCCCCTGTGCGCTCCCCTCCATATAGTAGAGACCGGACTTCTTGCTTCCTCTGGCAATCACCATCGAACCTCTGGAAAGCTTCCACTGACTGTTCCCGAAGAGACCGAAGAATCCCTCGTCATCCAACCTTCCAACCGACACCAGGATGAAACGGATATCAGGGACATGACGAACATCTTTGAGAATAAGAACCGTACCCATCTTCGTTCTCAAATGCACATGTCCAACGGCAACTGCCTTCGACATATCTCCATTGCCCATCTTCAACACTCCACAGTCGCCTGTTGTGTAAGTGGCAAATAGTGCCCTGTTGTGAGATACATGTGCTGAAGCCCCTGAGTCCACCAGCCAAGAATTGTCATCGCAGGCGAGGTTAGTAATGACCTTATCACCTACGACGATCACATCGCCTCCATGCATCGAGGCCGCCGCTGTAGTGTTCTCTTCTTGCTTCCCCTTGTCGTCCTTCTTCTCTCTCTTCCAAGCGAAACAGTTCCGCTTGATGTGGCCCTTCTTACCATAATGGTAACACTCTGAGTCCTCGTATCGACCCTTGGACTTCCTCCTGCTCTTGTCTCTGCCACCACCTGGACCCCTGCTTTTGCCCTTTCCGCAGCTCTCTGAAACCAATGCCTCTGAGTGGTGGGATGTGGATGAAGTGCCCTGAGATCGTCTCCGTATCTCTTCATTCAGCACCCCGCTCTTGGCAAACTCCAGACTGACCACGCCCTCTGGAGCAGAAGCGATCATAGATACTCGTACGGTCTCCCACGAGTCTGGCAATGTACACAGCAGCCATAGTCCCTGAACTTCGTCGTCGAACTTGACTCCCATTGAAGACAGCTGGTCAACCACGCCCTGGAAATCACTCAAGTGATCCGTAATAGACGCCCCATCCTTGTATCGCAGACCCATCATCGTTCGGATCAGGAAAAACTTGTTTATCCCGGTCTTCTTCGCATACAAGGATTCCAGCTTGTCCCACAACGTCTTCGCATGCTCAATATTGGCAACGTGGTTGTACACGTTCTCGTCAACGAACTGCCTGATGTATTCGCACACCTGTATATGCTCGAATTTCCAGTCCTCCTCGGATTTATCACTGGACTTCTCGGATGCAAATACGGGTAGATGCAGCTTCTTGACGGACAGCAAATCTTTCATCTTGCTCCGCCAATAGTGATAGTTGGTGCCGTTCAGGTTCCCCATGCGCACCGGCTTCGCATCCATCTCTCCTCTCTAGTTTCTGTCAATTTCTGACACCCTTCTGAATTCCAGAACCTGGCTCTGATACCACTCTGTTGGGAAAGAAACGCGAAAACCTTTTCCCAAACTAGAGAGTACATACGAGAGAACCGAGCAAACAACGCACAAACCAAAACACCAAACACAATCACGCAGACAAAGAGAATTTTTGACGTGGAAAACCCTTGCGGGAAAAACCACGGGACGATCGGAGTCCAATCCTGAGAAGCCTCCACTAATGGAATAGAAGAATTACACCCTCTACAAACTCCTCCTGATCCAAATCGGATCCCCACAACACTTAGAAGCAAGAACAATGATTACAAGGCTACGAAGAGCGAGAACGACGAGCAGAGATTACCCGAATCCGATTCTCCTTCGAAAAGACCTTCAATCCTCCGTCTTCACTTCCAAAGTTGTAATGGCACTCTTGCCTCCTTCCTCTCTCTCCTCTTGTGTGTACTACAATTGTGTTACCATTGATTAGGGTTTGGAAATCCCAACTTAACTCCCTAATCCCGCAACAAACCTGGACCGTTTGATTAGATCCAATGGTGAAAAATCACCCAGATTTCTGTCTCAGCCCCGACGACACAGAGTTCGGCCAGAACTCTGTGTCGGGCAAACAGAACCTACCAGCAACATTATGGAACAGCCAGACCGAGTTCGGCCAGAACTCGGCCTGGGACCGAGTTCGGCCCGAACTCGGTGGCTCCAGTCCAGAACCTCCCTTCGGGTTAGCAGCAGCAGCAGCAACTCCTCGTTGCCTACTTCCCGAGCTTCTTCGACATCGAACGGCGCTCGTCGCACTCCGGGATCTTCTCCACATAGGTTGGGAACCCCACCCACTCCAACACTTTCTTCTATAGCACGTGATATACTAATGGTCCCGGTGTCCACGGTAGCATCGGAATCTTGTTTTAGTGCAGGTTCAAGGATACTGAGCAAGAAGAGAAGCATGATGCTACCGGATATCTTGGAAGCTTGCGTCTGTGTTCAAGGTTGGGTTCGTGCGGAAGAATGTACCCAAAACTCAAGAGATGAAAGTGTCGACATCAGTGAGCTGAACTTTCAGTCTCTTACCTTGGAGTACACTACTGAAGGAGGAGCTGAACAATAGAGACGGACGAAGGACGACGGACGAAGGATGAAGGACGACAAAAAATTACTTGTACATTTTTTACAGTTCATTTACAAATAAATATCAATTTATAACTTTTACATTTTATTACAAATTTAATGGAAGAAAATACTTGTACGATTGACATTAAATTATTACTTTCTAATTTTTATGGAAAAAATACTTGTAATGTTGTACATTAGCTTTTACTTTCTAATAAATTGTTCACTTTTGTTAAGAAAGTTTTTTTTTTTAGTTTTTTCCAAAAAAATGGGGCTAAACCGGTCAAACACTAAACCGGCCCAGCCCAGACCCGGTTCAGCTCGGCCCGCCCAAAACTGGGCCATAGGTTCGGACTGGATTTCATTATTATTTCTTCAGGCTAGCCCGGTTCGGCCTAGACCAGGTCAATACTGGGTCCGGGCCGGCCCAGCTCGGCCCAGGTAACACCTTGATATCAGAGGCAGTTTGGACTTAATTTAGATTGCAATTATATTTTTATCCCTATGGCAAGAAAATAAAACCAATTACAAGAATCATTTGGTCCTTTGGACTGCCTTAGACATATGGTAGGACAAAGTATTTAAACCACAGATGTAACTTTGGAGTTGGAACTTATATGGATGGTAGAATTGTGTGATTCGTTGTCAGTCACCTCCTCTACGGACTCTTAGGGGATGTTTGGATAAAGTAATTCTTTGAAAGTTTAAAAGTAACACTTACATCTTGTTAAATTACAGTGCACTTGCAGCAAGTGACACTTTTCAAAATGTGTTTGGATAGAATACTTTTTCTCTTGCAAGTGGAAGAAAAAGAAGTTCGGTTGTTTAGATGGTTGTTGAAAGTAAATGTTGAGATGGAGATATATAATCCATAATCAAATTATTTAAAATAATTAAATTAAACGAAAAAATACATTAACTATCCTAATTAAATTAATTATCATAATTATCTATTAGTTATTGACTATTTTAATTAACTCTTCTTCTTCCTATTAATTACCATAACTACCTATTAATTAAACGAAAAAAATACATTAACTATCCTAAAAAAATACGAAAAAGACACATTAATTATCCTGATTAATTTCTCTCTTGGCTCTTCTTTTCTCTCTCTCTCTCTCTCTCTCTCTCTCTCTCTCTCTCTCTCTCTGGACTACTCTTCTTCTTCTTCTTCTTCTTCTTCTTCTTCTACTTCTTCTTTCTTTCTCCTTCCTCTGGACTTTTCTTCTTCCTCTCTCCATGGGCTCTTCTATCTCCGTACTCCTCTTCTTCCTCTCTTTCTAGATCTGGATCTCGAGGTTGCTGGAGATGCCGGGAAGGAGCGGCGGGCCACCGTGCGCCACCGCGGGAGAGGGACGCCGCAAATCTCTCACCATCGCGGCCACCGTCCTCCGTCGGGACTTCATGCAGAGAGATCTATTCCGGTGAGGAGGGGAAGGGAGGAGGTCTGGTAAGGGAGGCAAGAAATTTTTTTTCCTCTCTCCTCACTTGCAGCACTCTTCCTCCCAATTTTGGCTGCAAGTGAGAAGCATTGAAAATGGAGGGACAGACTCTGCATTGAAATTCCACCACCATCACTTACCGCACAGTTTCATTGATAACCAAACAGTGAAACTTCATTTCTCACTGGACAGTTGCTGCAGAAACTGCTACTTACAGTACAGCGCCCCCCATCCAAACAGCCCTTCATAGGATAGAAGTTCAATGGAGGAAAAGTATTATGTTATCCATTGTTATGCATTGCCTCAAGGCAAAAAATACTGCGTTATCTATCACGCATATTTTTCAGCTACTTATCTTCGTCGACAGTGCTACCTTCGATGAGCTTCGAGTCCTGTCATTTTTTTAAAGTAAAGCTAAAAAATTTTACAAAATGACAAAGATAAATTGGTTGGTTTATCGAGGAATCATTTCTCCTTTAAGATTGTGCTTATTTATGGTTTTTTCTAAGGGCACCACCATTATTGCTAGGGGGAAACCCTTACTTGGGGGCAGCCCAAGAAGGTGGAGAATTTGCTAGGGGGCACCCAAATTTTGCTAGGGGGCCGCCCAACCCCCCAAACCCTTCATTTTTTCTCATTATTCATTCTACACTCTCTCTCTCCACAAAAAGAAAAAAAAAGCTCTCTCCCTCTCTCTCTCCCAAAACCCTAATTTCTTCTTCTCCACCACTCTACTCCCAATTCCTCCACCAAGATTTCTTCAACAACATTCGTAGATTCGAAGAGATGACACGCAAGTCGAAGCAACCAGAATCTAGGTACGTTCTTTCTAATTTCTTCAGGAATTTTGTACATTCTATTCAAAACCCTAGAATATTTTTAATTCTCTAAAAAGTTTTGATAAATTAGGTTTAGAATCTCTTTATTGTTCATGAAAGGAATTTTCGAACACAAGAAACCCACATTTTATCTTAAAATTCTAACCCTAGAACACGACAAACAAGCAACTCGTTTTGGCCGTTCGGGTCTCATTACAGTAGTACTGCCAGGCCTGTGGCAGTCCTAATGTAAATCAGGACTGCCACAGTCCTGGCAGTCCTTTTGTGAAAGAGGACTGCCAGGACTATGGCAGTCCTAATTTACATTAGGACTGCCACAGGCCTGGCAGTCCTACTGTAATGAGATATGGGGGTGGATAACTGCATGATGCTCATATGCGAGGGGTAACTACATGTCCTATTTCTGTTTCTATTATTTAATAACTGTATGTTGTCCTGCAGTCCACCGGCCGCTAATAATGAATACGGCCCACCGCGTCAAAGCGGAAGGAACGTGCGGGACGTCCTCTCGAGAGTCCACTAACAATTTTCGAACCGGCGCCCCAAGCTCGGTCTCGGACGTCGCCACCGGTACGTCAAGCTTGGTCGAAGCAACGAGCTCCTACTCCTATGCGTTCTTCCGATGACGACGACGACGACGTGCCAATTGGCCGACTCCTATCACGTCAAGGCGGTTCTGCTCCATCTGAGGAGGCCGGTCCTTTTGAGCCGCCGGTCCGTCCGCCCGGTTGCTCAATGTTGGTTTCTTTTGAGAACCACATTGCGTATAAAATATGGAAGAACCCGGTATGTACATGACGTTTGTAAGCTACCAGTTTAGTATGCTATATATATATATATATATATATATATATATATATATATATATATATATATATATATATATGTGTGTGTATGTGTGTGTGTGTGTGTGTGTGTGTGTGTGTGTATTTCATAATTGTTATGTTTTTCTGTTGTTCGATATACAGAGGACATATCATATCCTTAGGGCAGTGACTCACGGCAAGAAAACCGTGTCCTGGCAGTTTGGAAGCTTATAGGAGGCCGTCCAGAGCAAAATCATACCGAGCGGCTTGCACAATTTGGCACAAAACGCCTATTGGACAATGGATAGTGCCCTCATATCCACCTTTGTGGAGAGATGGCACCCGGAGACCAACACATTTCATCTCCCAGCAGGGGAGATGACCATTACACTTGACGAAGTCTACCAGATACTGGAGATGCCAGTGACCGAGCGCGTCATGACCAAAGAACATTACACCAATGAGAAATCCGTGAAATGGTACGAGAAGATCGTCAAGTTTGTCTCAAGTCACCTTGGACTTCAGGCTACCAGTTTTACAACTCTGCCAGGCTTCAAGAAGTCATACGGAATTCATCTGTCATTTCTAGTGGACCACTTCATTGATATGGAGGTGGATGACAATGACGATGATACGGTCGACGCGGTGGCCCGTGCGTATATGTTGTTCGTCCTAGGAACGGTCGACATTCCGGACAAGTCCGGAACGTCGATGCATGCTAGGTACATGCTCAATTTATCTGAAGTGGATGACTTCATTGATATATCCTGGGGAAGCGGTATCCTGGCCAATCTTTACCGCGAGCTCGGCATCGCATCCCGTGTCGGGACTAAGACAATGGTCGGTTGTCAGATTCTGCTACATGTAAGAAAACTTCTATTCTATGTTAATCTTGTATACTTCATTTTGTTGTTTAATTTTTGACTATTCATTTATAATTTGAATAGGCATGGATATACGAGCACTTTCCGATGCTCAGACGGGCTGACCTGAACCCAGAGTATGTTGAAAACCTTCCCAGAGTGTCTCGATGGAGGCCATCCCAGCTGGAAACCAAAAATTGGCAAACACTGGCTTCCATTCGTGAAGTACTAGACAATTTGGTGCCAGAAGAGGTACTAAATTTTGACCTACTTTTTTATGTTAATTTTGTTTTGTTGTTAACTGTTTTCCTACAGATTTTTTGGAATCCATACTAGGATTTACGTGAGCAGAATCGTGAGGTCCAACCAGTTTCTTTATTTATGGCATGATCACATGCTATGATATCACGGAACCGTACATGTCCGATAGAGTACTTCGTCAGTTTGGCTTTGTGCAAACTGTGCCGAAGCGCACATTACGATTGTTGGAGCCTCCGTGCGGAACCCAACCTTTAAATTACAAACCGGCGGATTTCGACTGGGTGACCGACTTTTACTCTGAGTGGCAACGACATGTACTTCGGGAATCTGAAAGACGACCGGTCACCCAGATGGCCGACTACAGCGAGGACTACATGCCGTACTTCCTGGGGGTCGGACATCATAAGTTGTCGAACCCTACAAACCCGGGTCCCGTGGCCGTCGGAGCAATTGGAGCTCTTTCTTCCAAAAACGTCTTGTATGCTGGGTTGGTGAGGATGGTGAGTTCCGTATTTGTAATGAGACTGAGATTTCCATGTTTGTAGACTTAATTCATTTATACTTTCATTTTCAGTCTCAAAAGGTGAAGGAATTGGCCCAGACACTCCGGAGAGGTTGGCAAAGTGACACTAGTGTCGTGGTCGCCAACGAGCTTGATCGCATCGACGACGTGGTCGAGTTCCCCTTCATGAACAATAGGGAGTCTCGTTTAAAGGCCCGGCATGATATGTAGTTGGATCTGGATATTTTTCTTGTTTGAAACTTAAGTTGGATGTGGAATGATATGTAGTTGGATATTTTGAAGTTGGACTTATGTTGGATATTCATGATATGTAGTTAGACTTATGTTGTTGTTTTCAAGTTGAATATTTTGTCTGAAATGTACTTATGTTGACACTTATTTTGAAGTACTTATTTTGAAGTACTAGACAAGTTGACACTTATATTGTTGGATATTTATGTACTTGTGTTGTTATTTTGAAGTACTAGACTTATGTTGTTATTTTGAAGTACTTATTTTGAAGTCACAGAGTTTTAGTATCAGGACTGCCACACCCCTGGCAGTCCTACACTCAAGTAGGACTGCCAGGGTGTTGGCAGTCCTAATTAAAACTTGTTGTTACAGTAAGTTTGAAATAGGACTGCCAGCACCCTGGCAGTCCTACTTGAGTGTAGGACTGTCAGGGCTGTGCCAGTCCTACTTATAAAACTCTGTGATGAGCTCCTCAAACTGAAACTCTGTTACAGAGTTTTAGTATCAGGACTGCCACAACCCTGGCAGACCTACACTCAAGTAGGACTGCCAGGGTGCTGGCAGTCCTAATTAAAACTTGCTGTTACAGCAAGTTTGAAATAGGATTGCCAATACCCTGGCAGTCCTACTTGAGGGTAGGACTGCCAGGGATGTGGCAGTCCTACTTATAAAACTCTGTGATGAGCTCCTCAAAATGAAACTCTGTCACAGAGTTTTATAAATCGGAATGCCACCCCCTGGCAGTCCTACACTCAAGTAGGACTGCCAGGGTGCTGGCAGTCCTACTTGAGTGTAGGACTGCCAGGGGGTTGGCAGTCCTACTTATAAAACTATGTGATGAGCTCCTCAAACTGAAACTCTGTCACAGAGACTTATAAATAGGACTGCCACCCCCTGGCAGTCCTACACTCAAGTAGGACTACCAGTGTGCTGGCAGTCCTAATTAAAACTTGCTATTACAGCAAGTTTGAATTAGGACTGCCAGGGTGCTGGCAGTCCTCCTTCAGTGTAGGACTGCCAGGGGGTGGCAGTCCTGATACTAGATCGGATACTTTAACAAATTGGTATATTTGTCACACATACTAATTAAACACATATAACACAGATAGCACACATGTAAACACAAATAGCACACAGATAGACACATATAACACAGATAGCACACAGGTAAACACATATAACATATTGAACTTCATATTTCATTGTATACAAAAGTCGTACTCCATATAGGTAAGTCCAATATGCAAAATTTACTGTATACAAAATTTACTCCATATAGATTAGTGGACTTCATATTTCACTGTATACAAAAGTGGTCCTCCATATACAAAATGTCAAACTATAAATATATCCATACTTAGTCGATTTTGACGTCGTAGTGGTCAGCAGGTAAGTCTCTTGGCTCCTCAAACTTCAACAACTTCTTACAATGGTTGATCTAATCAACGAAAGATGTGGTCCAAGCGATGGCTTCGACCGGTGCTCTTTTGTACCAAACTGTTGAAGGTGGAGGAATCGGAGAATGAGCGATCATCTTTAGTATAACGAAGTGATCCCCGATCAGACCTATAGTACATAGGTTAGAATGTCTGTGGTCCGTCGGAAGAGCGCACATCGGAAAGAATGTATTGCTAATATCCGATGAGATAAGTACAACAGGTATCATGTACCTATTAGCAAATAAATAGCCGACAGACGGGATTGACATGTAGTGGTCTTAACCGGTAACACTGTCGGTGCAAGGGATACTTAACAACAAACTTGCAACCGTTTCTTCGCTTAGGATGCGGGAGTAGAATGGAAGATGAGTCTCTAACTCCTCGTACAGCTCCTGCCTCACCCATCTCCATCCGTCTTTGTCATCATAACCAAGATGCCTTACAAGCACATGAAATCCGCAATGGCCATCACCGGGGACATCGACAATAGACCAAATGTAACTGCGAAGCTCAGGTTGAAATTTGTCAATATACAAACTCGTTGTTTGGCTTGCAATGGTATCTTCTCTTGGGAGGTCCATTTTCTCCATTTTTCGACGAACGACAAGCCTGCCCTTCCGTGCAGGCGAAGGTTGCTGTAAGCTTCGTTCAACATGCTCAAAGGACGATGGATCTCTCTTAGTCGACTCCAGCCTCCTCTTCTGTGAACTAGTCAATCTTGTTTGAGGCCTGCCTTTAGGATTGGAAACAACGGACGGCTCATGCATTCTAGTAGTCACCGGACATGCAATTTCTTGGATTTTAAGCTCAATGGACATCCGTTTCGCTCCTACTGAGGCACGCCACCTTGCGTGGAGAAGTTTCACTTGTGGCAAAGAGAAGAAATTATCGTCCGTCTTCACCAGGGGCATCATAGACAACTGCCTCCAACGTTGATCGACAGCATCTACTGGAATAGGAATGGATTCACGACGATATTCATTAATCTGATGTGCACAAGGGAGGCCCAGTGTATGTCGATATACACACCCGCAAATGTCGGGATCAAACTCGACAAACTTTGACCTTTCAATCTCATCAACTATTAATGCCAACGCCTTGTGAGATACCACGCGTATTAAAGCATCTAAGAGTACTTCCTTTCTATGCTCATGCTTGACTATATTCAAACTCATCTCAAATGATGCCTTAATTTCATTCACCGTCCGGTCTACTAATAAATGTATAGCTTGCCAAACATAGACAAAGTTGCCGAGAGATAATTTTAGGTGTCTCTTCAATAAAGAGTGTGCTCCTTTGACATGGGTGGTAGTTGTCGTGCCGTAATGCTTCACCACATTTGACCATGCTAAGACGAATTATTCTTTGTGCGGTTCAAGCTATGTATCTTTGATGTAAGAAATGCATGCCGGCTCCTTCGCCTCCCACTTTTGCTTGAACAAGTACCATGCGGCGTCGTAACTGGCAATTGTAGAGGCTCGCCACACACAATTCCAATCATTGTAGAATTGGTCAAAAATTTGCATGTCAATTTTACCATCCCCCTTCCGAAACTTCAACTTACATTGGGCTTGAATATTACGATTGACATGCCAAGTGCATAGAAATGTATCCGCTTGAGGAAAAATAATGCGAATAGCATTCATTAGGGTATACTCTCTGTCGGTAACAAAAACTGACGGCTCTGTATGACCGGTGTAAAGTGTTTTCAGTTTCTCCAATGCCCATGTGTAGTCTTCAAGTTTCTCACTCTTCATGAAGCAAAATATCACTGGAAATGTTTTCCAAGTAGAGGTGAACCCGACAACATGAAAGAGAGGCATCTTGAACTTATTGGTCTTGTACGTGCAATCAAGAACTAACACGTCGACAAAAGACCTGGCCAGACTTGTGCAATCAGGATGAGCCCAAAAGATTGAAATTACTTCATTACTCTGGGGATGTCTTCTATGGAACTCAACATAATGATTATCGGCAAGCAACTTGAGCACTTCAGACATCACCATTCTTGATTTCGTCCGGACAACGTTTGAAGAAGATAGGGCGTTGTATATTGACTTCATTGTAGACTTGTTCTTCTCATCTTCATGTCGTACGACGAAATATATTTGTCTCGGTGCAACTCCGGAGGTGGACAAGTCTTCGACTATCTTCTTCTCCGTTTTGTTCAACCGTCCGACATACGGATTACCCAATAGTGTCTCGGCAATCTCATGGTTGTGGGTTCCATTCTTCACTTCTACTGTCCATTTCCCTTCTTCTTCGTTTCTAATATGTATCGTGAATGGACAACCACATTTCCTCGTTCCAACATTTTTTTTGGAACTTTATTTTGGATAACTGTGTTTTACTTGTGCGTTCTGAACACACCACCTCTTTCACAGCCAACCACCACAGTTTGTCGTGCCGGGCGATTTCGGGCCGATATGGATATCACTAGAACTATATTGTTTTTCCGTCCAACTTCTCGACACCAATGTACCGCACCCTCGCTTGATTCAAAACAAAGATTGATCCAGAATAAATGGGCTACATTGACTGCAATTGGAGCCGGTACCATAAAATCGGAAGATCTCAAGTCCTACAATATAACTTAAAAGTTAATACAATTAGACAACATCATAAAGCAAATAGGTTTCATAGATTAGGACTGCCAGAGATGTGGCAGTCCTTCACATATGAAGGACTGCCAAGCCCCTGACAGTCCTACATATGTGTAGGACTGCCAGGCCCCTGAAAGTCCTATATATGTGAAGGACTGCCACCTCAATGGCAGTCCTAATCTATGATCGGGACTGCCAGAGAGGTGGCAGTCCTCTGTGTCACAACACAAATTTTTATCCGATGAAAAGTTAAAATTTAGTTACCAAGAGGGCTTCCGATGCATCAAAGTGTTCTTCGGACGTGGCGGGAAGAGAGTATACAACATTTGATGATCCCGGTTGTTCCATGTTCAATATTTTTCTATATTAAACACATAATTCAACTTTTATATGTGAAATTTATGTTTAAAACATTAAACATATATTAATTCGATGACTTACCAATAAATGGGAGAAGTCAATGACCTAGAGTTGAGCGAGAGAAAAATTTAGAAAAAATATAGGTTGGAAAAAAACTTGGGGTTAAATTCTTTGACCTAGAGTTGAGGGAGAGAAGAAAAGAGTTGAGGAAGAAAAGAAAAGAGTAGAGGGAGAGAGAAAAAGAAAACAAAAGTTGGTATTTATATCTTTGCTTGGGCTAGTCCCAAGTAAAAAAATTGATGGCAAACTTGTAATATTTTTAAACATTTTTGGGCTAGCCCCTAGCAAAAAGGGTGGTGCCCTTAGAAAAAAATCTTATTTATAGTCCTTTGGCACTTGTTCCACTACCATATAGCGGTTAGAACCGTTTCCATGATGTGTTGGGTTTTGGCCTTTTTGGGTTTTGGCCTTTTGTATTGAAAACTTTAGTCCCACATCGGCTAGGCCAAAGGAGTTGTATATATATATTTAGAGATGCACATGTGGTGTGAAGGTACACATGAATATGACATGTGGGGGTATTTTTCTAATAGAAAAAAGGCGAAATCAACAATGAAGCATTCACATTTTTTGCTCTTGGTAAATATATTTCCATTGGAGCAAAGCCTCGTAGGGGTTAGCGACTCGGACACGGAATCGGACTCATGGGCTCATGAGGCGTAATGTGGCATTTTGTTGGCGCACTTTGCACTTAGCACGTCAGCATCGTCGCTAGGCACAGAGTGCGCTTAAGTTGCGCTCGTTGAGCGAGCCACTTGCGCTGCCAATTGGCGCGCCCAGTTGCGCGGCCAAGTGGCGCGCCCAGTGGCGCACCCAAGTTGCGCGTCCAGAGACGCGCCCAGTGGACGCTGCCTCTTGGCGCACGGTTGGCGCGGGGTGCGCAAGTGGCGTAGTGTGCGCTAGTGGCGCAAATAGCGCGCGCTGTGCACCCTTTGACTCAGATCGTGCCTGTGCACGATTGACCAATTACAGCATGTTCGGGACGGTTTCTTCCCACATCCTGAACATGTTGCTAACTGGACGGTTACAGAGCGAGGCTATATAAGCTTCTCTGCTCTCTTTCTCTCTCAAATAGGAGTTCAGTATTCAAGTTAAGGCAGAAGTGTTTTTTAGCACCATTCCTTACGTGTTTCCACAGAGTTTGAGAGTGAAGAGAAGCAGTGCATTAGCGCCACTTAGTGCAGGAGTCCATGCGCCTTCCGAGGAGTCAGAAGAGAAGAGTGCTCCAAAGTTCTCCGTCGAACTTGCTGGTTCATGGAAGCTGTTCGTGTGGGGCAAATTAGGCTTTGAGCAACGGTGATCATTCACTCCAGCAGGCCATCTTCCATCTTTCACCTGTCATATTCTCTGCTGCTGTTTGCATATCGATCCGTACCTTCTGTTTAGAAGTGCTACTGTCGATTGCTACTGATTATGAAATCTTTTTAGATTCTCGTAATCCAGAATCCTCCTAGGATCTCTGTTGTGCACCTTCTTTGAAGTGTTGCGTTGAAACGTTGTCTTTACAATTGTTTCATTTTCTCAGTTTTCCATCAAAAATTGTGCCCCGGCAATAACAATCTCAAAGCTTAATTGCTACGATGGAAAACTTTCGTGCTTCGCTTATCAATACTAACTTCTCTAAGTTAGAACAATTTGATGGTGAGCACTATCAAATCTGGAAAAGAAAGGTTTTTCTCAATCTTTAGTTCTCTAATGTAGATCACGTGCTGATTGAGGAGGAACCTATTGTTCCAAAAACTGGATCTGCAGCCGCAATCGCTACGGCTGCTAAGAACCAGAACAAGTGGAGAAGGGACAATAGCATTTGTAGGCTTATGATCCTAAATGTTATGGAACATTCCAGTGCCGAATCTTATTCAAAGAAGACTGTTGCCAGAGAGATTTGGGAGTCTCTGGAGAAACTTTATGACAAAGATAAGAACCGGAGCAAGATATTTCTTGTTGAGAAATATCACAAGTGGTTCTTTGAAGACGAAAAGCCAATGCTGCTGCAGGTGAAGGAGTTCCTGAAGCTGTGACAAAAGTTGGAGGATGAGGCGATGCCCCTTACCGATAAGTTTGTGGTTGGTGGGATCGTCTCTAAGCTCCCTGCTGGGGGGAGCAAGTTCTATGCAAACATGCATAGGAAAAAATTGGAGATTTCTCTCGAAGATCTCCTACAGGAAGTGTATGTTGAGGACCAGATGCGGGCTCAACTGAAAGTGGACGCACTGTCCAAGCAATTGGCTAACGCCAATATGGTTCATACCAGGGAACCAAGGGGAAAGCAAACGGCTTCCCACAGCAAGAAGAAGGACCCTGACAATCTGAAAGTCAAGGGGACTTCCTTCAAGCAAAAGATGTCAAAGTCTCATTTGGCTTGCTTCAAGTGTGGCAAGAAGGGCCACTTCAAGAGTGAATGCAAATCCAAGGCCAAGCAATCAGAGCAAGGTGAGCCTAATAAGGTTTCAATGATCACTAATCTAGTTGCTATGATTGCACAGGTTACTACTGTGGGGGCTGATTCTGACTGGTGGGTAGACACTGGTGCCACTTGCCATGTGTGTTGCAGCAAGGAGTGGTTCACCACTTACACACCTACTTCTGAAGTGGTTGTGGTGGCGAACCAGGCACAAGCTGAAGTGCTCGGGATCGGGACGGTAGTGATGAAGCTGACTTCTAGCAAGTCTCTGACGCTTCAAGGCGTGAAGCATGTACCTGCTATAACCAAGAACCTGATCTTTGGAGGCCTACTCTGCAATACAGGCCTCAGGATGGACATCAATGCTGGCCAGATAGTGATGTCTATTAAGGGAACATATTTCAGAAAAACTTTTTATGCCGAAGGAATGTTCAAAATTCAGCTTGTAAATCAGTCCAATGTAATTAATGCAATCACTCCTTCTGCTTATACTCTTGAGTTGTGGCATAATTGGCTAGGACATGTTCATTGTAAACGAATAAACAAAATGTCTAGTCTATGACTTATCTCCAAATGTGGGGGTAAGGTAGAGAAATGTGAAGTTTGTGCTCAAACGAAGATCACAAGGAAACCCTTTCCTCGGGTTTATCGAAGTACAGATCTTCTGGAGTTGGTACACTCCGATATCTGTGACTTCAAACAGTTCTCTACAAAGGCCGGGATGAAGTATTTCATAACCTTCATCGATGACTTCTCTAAGTATGCGTTCGCCTACTTGCTGAAGACTAAAGACGAAGCATTCGAGAAGTTCAAGGAGTTCAGAGCCGAAGCTGAGCGGCAGACTGGACAACAACTCAAAAGAATAAGAAGTGATCGAGGTGGAGAGTACAGGTATCATGAATTCGCATCGTTCTGCAAAGAGCATGGAATTGTCAATGAGACTATGGCTCCGTACTCTCCTCAATCAAACGGAGTAGTAGAGAGGAAGAACAGAACGTTAACAGAAATGATTAGCTCAATGATGTTGACCGCGGGTCTTCCAAAGAGCTACTGGGGAGAAGCTGCATTGACGGCCACTTTTATTCTAAATAGAGTGCCTCATGCAACTTCAGACATTACTCCTCATGAACTCTGGTTCAAGGTCAGACCTAACTTGAATGTCATTCGAGTGTGGGGGTGTCTGGCATATGTCAAGCTTCCAGATCTGAAGATTCAGAAGCTTGGGAAAAGGACTACAAAGACGATCTTCTTGGAGTATGCCGAGAAGAGTGATGCTCGGAGATTTCTTGATATTTAGTCAAATCATATCATTGAATCTCGCGATGCAGAATATTTTGAAGACAAATTTGCAAGGCACACGAATATTGTTCTTGCGAATATTCCGGAGAACAATAAGAGTGTGCAAGAAACTGAAGTTTTCAATGAAGAACTAGTCCAAGAAGATGTTGTTGAAACAACGATTGAACCAGAACTAGCTGAGCCGTCAGCTGAGCGTGTGAGGAGGCCGAAGGACTTCGGAAATGACTTTGTCACCTATCATGTTGAAGCAGATCCGCTTACCTATGATGAGGCGATGAAAACCAGAGATGCAATTTTCTGGAAGGAGGCGATTGACAATGAAATTGATTCTATCACCTCAAATAACACTTGGGTGTTGGTTGATCTTCCTGAAGGAGCGAAACTCATCGGATGCAAATGGATCTTCAAGAAGAAGATGAAAGTAGACGGAACTATTGACAAGTTCAAGGCTAGGTTGGTAGCCAAAGGATTTTCTCAAAAGCAGAGGATTAACTACTTTGACACGTATGCTCCAGTAGCCCAGATGACCACCATAAGAATGTTGATTGCTCTTGCAGCAATACATAAGATGGTGATACATCATATGGATGTGAAAATGGCTTTCCTAAATGGCAAGCTGACCGAAGAGATTTACATGCAACAGCCAGAGGGATTTGTCGTCAAGGGTCTTGAAGACAAAGTCTACAAGTTGGTGAAATCCTTGTACGGTCTTAAACAGACTCCCAAGATGTGGCATGCGAAATTTGACAAGGTTATAAGGTCAAATGGCTGCATGGTCAGCGAGACGGACAAGTGTGTTTATACGAAGTTCGCTGATGGAAGAGGTGTGATCGTTTGTCTGTATCTGGACGACATGCTGATCCTAGGGACGGATATGGGCTGTGTCACGGAGACAAAGAAGTTCATCTCGAACAAGTTCAGCATGCAGGACTTGGGGGAAGCTGATATGATCTTAGGGATCAAGATCATCCGAACAGACACTGGACCAGCGCTGTCACAGTCTCATTATGTTGAGAAGATGATCACTCATTACGGGTATCAGGATCTTCCAGGGATCGATACACCGTACAGGTGTGATCTGAAGCTGAAGCCTAATTCAGGAAAAAGCATCAAGCAGCTGGAGTATGCAAGCGTAATCGGGAGTTTGATGTATGCTACTACTGCCACAAGGACTGACATAGCTTTCCCCGTAGGAATGCTGACTCGTTTCACGAGCAACCCAGGCATTGTGCACTGGAAAGCTGTGAAACGGGTTATGAGATATCTCAAGAAGACTCAGACATATGCACTGTACTACAGCGGAGATCCGTCGGTAGTGGAAGGGTTCAGTGATGCCAGCTTGTGCTCAGAAGTAGAGAGCGAGAGATCCACAGGTGGATACATATTCACAATGGGTGGAGCAGTTATATCGTGGAAATCGGAGAAGTAGACTATGCTCTTGCGGTCATCCATGGAATCTGAGTTCTTTGCACTTGATACCGCAGCGGAGGAAGCAGAATGGCTTCGGGAGCTCATGTTTGATCTTCCAGCGGTTGGGGCACAAATACCGACGATACCGATATACTGCGACAACCAGACGACTGCGGCGGTGGCATCAAATGACCTCTTCAACAAGAAGAAGAGGACTGTGCGGTTGAAGCACAGGACAGTACACGATCACATCAAGAGGGGTGTTATTGCAGTAATTGATGTTCAGAGTCAGGAGAACCTGGCGGATCCGTTCACCAAGGACCTCAAGCGCCGGCTGGTTGATGACACATGTCACGCCCCAGAACCAGAATACCGGAGAGTAGGGGAGTGACTCAGCCAGCTACTTATTACGGGTAGATGAATACCGTATAATACGATCAATACTGTCTAAAAGACGAGAGGGTGCATACTACATGAAAGTCTCACTAGGGTTACTCAACATCTATTGTCTCAATCATTCAATCAAGAAGCAGTAATAGAGAACATGTAAGATAAAGCAGTAAGGCGTCCCAAACGCTCAGTCAAAGTGTTCTTGAGGTCTAGCTTTACAAAACATAGCCAGATGATATAACAAGGTATACACAATCGTTATCAGCTGCAGTCTGACTTAGTTACAATTATGTAAAAGTAAGTGCAAGACTATCTGACTAACATGTCGGTGCCAAGTGGCAAAATGTAAAGTAAGTAACAAAATGAGCGGGGAAGCAAGGAACCCACTCGTGTACTGCTGCGATCATCCCTCTAGTATTGACCATCTTGGAGGTAGAAGTAAGCTGAGTCCTCGGGAACTGGCTCTAAATCTGGCCATGCAAAACCAGAAAGGTTAGACCTCTAATAGCAAGTACTACAAGGAAGCACGATATGAGAAATAAAACCAGTGGTAAGGGTTAAAAATATAATAAATAAGTCTTCGCTTGCCACTGGGATTCACACAACATCACGACACTTCAAACCAACTTCCCAACCAAACAAGGACAGAAGTTGACCCGTCATGTCCTGACATTCTGATTATCTCAGTTAGTTAACGAAGTAAGTACAGTACACAAACAAATCAATTTAAACAGCAATACAACTACTACGGCTTGCTAACTGTAAGTTCCAAGTTGCCCTGCAAATATACAAAAAGGAATTCCTCAGTTCTTACTATGTACAAGCAAGGCTAGTCTATCCAATAATCAATTGCGCCAATCATGAATTAGACGAGTCCCAGCGGGACGTCCGTCATCAATATATGTAACAGTATAAGCAGATACCACTCCCTGCCCGTGTGGCAGATTTGCAGTATCTGTGGGAACCAGCCGGCATGTCGGGGCACTAATTGTCCCGAGATGGCTGCCATGTAAGAACTCGGGAATCCATTCTCTCCATGCAATCGTTATTTTATTTAACCTAATAGTCCCTATGTTGACTGAAATCTCATGCCTTGGATCATGGTCATTCAAAATGAGTACTTCCGTACAGAGTACGATATGTACAACTCTACAACGATGCCCGTGCGGTTAGGTTGTAGGTCTTACATAGCGTAATGCAACAATCAAATCTAGCCACGGAATAATCATGCCTTGACTGTAAGGTACACATGCTGTTTTTTATACAAACAAGTTAAAGTCTGCACGTGTCTATATGCCAATGTTCGGGATCGGCTAGTCGATTGCAATGGTTCATGGTTAACATGAACGTGTCTCATTCAATTGCAATAAGACGACTAGCTAGTCTCTTAGTTCCAACTAGGAACACATGATCAATCATTAGTCGAGGTAACAATCAATGTCAATTCGTGATAAGGCATGAAAGTCAACTAGTATTTGGTATGGTCGAGTCTATAACTCTCAGGGTTAAGTTCCAGTCATTCTGGGCATCCATAAACCAATCGAGAGACATGACACATTCCACACAACAATATGTATTAAAAATATTAACATATAATGATTATATCGAGTTCATGTCAAAAGGCGTAAGGATATAATAAGGGATGCCATGTACGCCAAAGGAGTACGCCAAAGGAAGTACCCGTAAAAATGGGGTTACGCGTAAAAATAACGTTGCACGTAAAATATTGTACGCGTAAAGGAACATGCGTAAAGGAAGTAATGTTATGTGTGAACTTGTATGCGTAAAGAAATAGTATTACGCGTAAACTTGTACGCGTAAAAGAATAACATTGCGCGTAAACTTGTACGCGTAAAAGAATAACATTGTGCGTAAACTTGTACGCGTAAAAGAATAACATTGCGCGTAAAGGAATACGCGTAAAGAAGTAGGAAATTATGTACGCGTAAATTAGTACGCATAAAATAACATTACGCATGAAGAAATACGCGTAAAGGAAATACGCCAAGCCAGAGTAGACTTGTGTAATCCAGATTCACGCTGACACGAATGATCGTGGGCGTAGAGCTTGATATTATGCAGGCACGTATAAACGTGGGCGTAGAGCTTGATATTACGCGGGCACGTATAAACGTGGGCGTAGAGCTTGATATTACACGGGCACGTATAAACGTGGGCGTAGAGCTTGATATTACGCGGGCACGTATAAACGTGGGCGTAGAGAACCTCTCGAACTCTAATTCCATGAAACCTTCAATCGAAGCCAAAAATGGGACTTCCATGGATCAAAATGGGCTATAACACAAATCTCAACAACCTGGAATGCTCAAAATTTGGAAATAAGGAAGTTTGAGAGATCAAAACCATTAAAATCCGAAAATAGCAAATTTCTAGATCGACAAAAATAAAACTTTCAAAATGGAAAATGTCAAGTTCTAAACTATATTAGAATCATGAGAGGAAGATAAATGAACCATAAAAATGGGTTCTCATGTGGAAGCAAGATGCACTTGCCTAAGCTCTTGGTAGGTGGAGAGAGTTATGAGGAAGAAGAAGGAGAGTAAATGAGAATGAATGAAGAAAAAGAAAGGATTGGGCTTTAAATGGAGATGATGGTAGGTAGGGGGTTGGTTGGGTTCATTATGAACCATCCTAAACCAAAACAAACCAACCCAAGCCGACCCTAAGACAAAGCAAAGCAGAAAATAAAATACAGAAAAAAAATAATTAGCGTGAAATTAAAGAAATTAAATACAGAACAAATGCATGATAAATATTAAATAATACATTCAAGCAGTACACGTATTAAAATACGTATTCTGGGAACGGGGAGTGACATCTCTACCCTCCTTAGAAAAATTTCGTCCTCGGAATTTCAAATCCAAGCAGGATAGAAATATCAGAGCTAAACTAATCCAAGTACAAGCAATTTTAGCGAGCAAGCAATCATCTTACAATATCAGTAACAAGTAGTATATCTATGCATATTTATCAATTCTTCGATATCAAGCAATTTCTACTCATAGGGCGATAAGCATGAGGAATCAAGATAATCAAGCTACACGAAAAGAAATATACCTTGTGAGTCAAACAGGTGCGAATATCGTGATCGGATATCATCCTCACGTTCCCACGTTGACTCTCCTAAGGAGTGATGACCCCAAGCAACACGGACAAGGCTAATTGTTCGGTTCTTGAGTATCTTCTCCCTTCGGTCCAAAATGGACACCGGCTGTTCCTCGTAAGACAGGTTGGTACCAACAACCAGCTCAGAATGATCGAGGATATGGCTTGGGTCCGATACATACCTACACAACTGAGATACATGAAACACGTCATGCACCTCTCATAACGAAGGTGGAAGGGATAAACGATAAGCAACATCGCCTACCCTATCGAGGATAGCAAATGGGCCTACGTATCGCGGATTCAACTTCCCGCGAACGCCAAATCTAATGACCCCACGAGTATGTGAGATCCGCAAGAACACGTGGTCCCCAACAGAAAATTCTAGCGGCCTACGATGCTGGTCTGTCCAATGACGATGCCGATCTTGCACAACTCGAAGTCGCTCCCTAATCCCCTTAACCACTTCAACCGTCTGAATGATCATCTCTGGGCCTAACATCTTTCTCTCCCCGATATCATCCCATGCCAGTGGTGACCTACACTTCTTGCCATATAGTGTTTCGAATAGTGCCATTTGGATACTGGCTTGATAACTGTTGTTGTACGACAATTCGACTAAGTACAGGTGACTCTCCCAAGACCCTCCAAAATCTAGTGTACAAGCTCGTAACATATCTTCTAAAGTCTGGATTGATCTTTCTGATTGCCCGTCCGTCTGTGGGTGGTAAGCCGTACTAAATCTTAACTTAGTACCCAGACTATGATGTAAACTCTTCAAAAATGTGATGTAAAACGGGTATCTCTATCTGATACAACACTGACAGGGACCCCATGCTGCCCGACTATTTGCTGCATATACAATTCTGCCAACTTTTCTGTAGATTGCCCTACTCTAAAAGGAAGAAAATGTGCCACTTTAGTAAGCCGATCCACTATCACCCAAATAGCATCCTTACCACTTGGTGATCTCGGTAAACCGGTCACAAAGTCCATTGTGATATGCTCCCACTTCCATTCCGGGATAGGAAGCGGCTGTAATAATTCGGCTGGCCTCTGTTGTTCTGCCTTCACTTGCAGACAAATTAAGCAACGAGAAACAAATCTAGCTATCTTCCTCTTCATTCCGTTCTACCAGAAGTGCTGCTTGATATCTTTGTACATTTTGGTCCCTTCGGGGTGTATAGAATAATAAGAAATGTGGGCTTCTGTCATAACCTCCTATCTGATATCTCCACTTGGCACACATAGACGTGATCCAAATCTAAGTGTACCATCTCCGTGAATTTTTATCTCCTTCCTGAGTCCTGACTCACATTCTGTCCTAAGCTTCTGAATCCTTGGGTCCTGTGCCTGAGCTGCCTTGATCCTGTCTACCAAGTCGGATTGAACTCGTAGACTTGCCAGAATTCCTATATCACTAGGAAGTATAACCTCGATGCCCATCTCTTGAAGATCTTCTAAAATATGTTTTTGTGATGTCAACATAAATGCGCCGCCTCTCCTGCTAAGAGCGTCTGCTACCACATTAGCCTTGCCTGGATGATACTGGAGCTCTACGTCGTAATCCTTGATCAACTCTAACCATCTTCTCTGTCTCATGTTCAGTTCCTTCTGAGTAAAGATGTACTTCAGACTCTTGTGGTCTGTGTACATGTCCACTCGATCACCGTACAAGTAATGCCTCCATAGCTTCAAAGCAAATATTACTGCTGCCAACTCCAAGTCATGAGTCGGATAATTCTTCTCGTGGTCTCGAAATTGCCTAGATGCAAACGCTATCACCTTTCCATGTTGCATTAGGACACACCCAAGTCCCTTTCCTGACGCATCACAATATACAGTAAAATCTCTGGGTCCAACCGGTAATGTAAAAATAGGTGCCGTGATCAACTTCTGCTTCAAATTCTCAAATGATGCCTAGCACTCTGCCGACCAAATAAATGGCACATCCTTCCGTGTCAAGCGGGTCATGGGTGCTGAGAGTCTTGCAAAGTCTGATACGAAGCTTCTGTAATATCCTGCCAATCCCAAGAAACTTCGCACATCTGCTACGGTCTTAGGTATTGGCCAACTCTCTACTGCTTCTACCATCTTGGGATCCACTGCTACTCCAGCCCCTGATATGATGTGCCCCAAGAATGAAATATTATCCGTCCAAAACTCACACTTGCTGAGCTTGGCGTACAACTGGTTTTCTCTCAGAACCTGCAACACTTTCCTGAGGTGATCTTCATGCTCTTCATCACTAGCTGAGTATACAAGAATATCGTCGAGGAACATAACGACAAATTGATCTAAGTACGGCATAAAGATGCGGTTCATCAAATCCATAAATATTGCTGGAGCATTGGTCAAACCAAACGGTATTACTAAAAATTCGTAATGTTCGTACTTTGACCTGAATGCCGTCTTGGGAATATCCTCTTTCCGAACTCTCACTTGGTGATACCCTGATCGAAGATCTATCTTGGAGAAAACCCTTGCTCTGCTCAACTGATCAAACAAGTCGTCGATCCTTGGTAGTGGGTACTTGTTCTTTACTGTTGCCCGCGTTGAGCTTCCTGTAGTCAATGCACAATCTTGATGACCCATCCCTCTTCCCTACAAGTACCACTAGTGCTTCCCATGGTAATTCGCTAACCCGAATGAACTTCTTCTCCTTCAGTTCCTCTATGTGCTTATACACCTTGGCCTGCTCTGAAACCGCCATTCTGTAAACTCGATCTGATATCGGTTTAGTTCCAGGTGCCAATTCTATACTGAACTCAATATCCCTAACCAGTGGTAGACCTGGAAGTTCTTCGGAAAATATATCAAGAAACTCTTCAACTACCTTCGGGACTAGAACTTCTTCCATTGCCGTCACTACTCCTTGTTTATGCGGGTATGTCTCTGATCTGACTAAGGTGAACCGCTTCATGCCTGGAATATTAAAAGATACACTCCCTCTACGACAATCTATTGTCGCATGACTGTCTTTCAGCCAGTCCATGCCTAAGATAACGTCGAAATTTCCAACAGAAAATTCTATCAACCTGGCGGGTAAGGAACGCCCGCAAACTACAACTCTACACGCTAGAATAACTCTACTAACTCCTACGAGCCCATTACCAGTAAGTATATTCAACCTCCCTGGCAATGCCTCGAATTCCATTCCTAGTCGTGTCGTAATTTGTGCAGATATAAATGAGTGGGATGCTCCAGAATCAAACAACGCTACTGCGGGATATGAGGCGACGAGAATGTTACCTGCCACAACATCCTCCGATGCCAATGCCTCTTCCAAGGACAGATTGAATGCCTGCCCTCGGTCTCCTTGTTGCTTCCCATGCTGCGGCCTAGCCTGGTGTTGCTGATCCTTGCCTTGGTGATGCTGAGGTGGTCTTTGTTGTTGCTGCTGGCATCGGCGGTCCCTGCTGCCGAAACATCTGAGCCTGTGACATCAAAACGGGCGTTGTGCCAGCGGTCCTCACTGCTACCGCTGGTCCTTGGTACTGGCCTGCCCCTGGTGCTGGCAGCACAGGGAATTGTTGCACTGGTCCTCCCGACCTCGAACTCATGGGACAGGTGGAAACCCGATGATCTGGACTTCCACATATCAAACACTGTCCGTTCAAACGCCTGACACACACCTCTAGTGTGCCCCGCCTTCCCATAATAGGTGCAGCCCGCTGGAGGTTGCTCGTTCTTCCTCTGCTGCTGCTGTCTTGTTGGTGGTGCTGGCCCCCGTATCGCCACATCGTGAATACGAATGCCAGGAGACGGTGCTATTATCCGGGGCGCTACTCCCCCTCCCCCTTCAATCTGATTGTGAGATCTCTTCTGACCTCCAGTCCTTGATGTGATCCTCTGGATTGTGATCTCATGCCTCCGAGTTGCTGTCAATACATCATCGAAAGTCTGGTAGTTATGCCCCTCTATCAATTACAAGAGTTCAAGATGGAATCCTTGCTGAAATCTCATAGCCCTCTGGCTCTTCGTTGCTACCATCTCCGGGGCAAACCTACTTAGCCTGCAGAACTCTGCTGCATAAGCATCCACTGTCTTGCCGGCTTGCTTGAGGTTAATAAACTTCTGCTGTAGCTCGAACTGTGCCACAACTCCATAGTACTTCGTCTTGAACCTTGCAGTAAAATTATTCCGGGTTATAGGACGTCTGATGCCCACTTCTTCTGATTCCCACCAATCACGTGCGAGCTCCTGAAGTAACAGCTTCACTTGATTCACACGTTCTCCCGTCGGTACCTTAGCCGCTGTCAGAATAGCCTCGATGTCCTTAAGCCATGCATCTGCAGAAATGACATCTTTCGTGTCCTCGAAATGACAGGGGTTGTACTTGTAGAACCTGGTTGACGCCCCTGAATCAATTCGCACTCCCCTTTCCAAAGCCGTTTGCAATTTTTGGTTGAGCAATACATTCTGCTCTCGCAGCTGAGTGTACATGTGTTGCTGGGTTAACATCTGATGTTGCTGAGTAGCCATCATCCCTCTTATGATTTCCAGAAGGGCTGGTGTGTCTACTTCCATAGGGGTAGGCAGAACTGTTGGTAGTGTTGGAACCTCCAGATACTGCGGTCCAACTGTTGGTTCCACTATCACCTCTTCTTGGATGGTCTCTTGAGGTAGTACTGGCCCTTGTTGCTGATCAACATGGTCATGTTGTTCATGTTGCCCTTGTTGCTGCTGTCCAGCCCTGACAGATGCGGACAAGGTTCCCCTAAGAAAAGAGACAAGAGAGCAATCAAAAAATTGGACAGAAAAGATCAATGAAGTCAAAGGATACTGGAATGTCAAGCTAGGGTCAAGAGTAACGAATCATGAGATCAAGGGGAAACATGTGTGATTGAGACATCCTATAAATTAAAATACCCCACAAGTCTGAAATCGGACTTCCATGGGCCACCACTAAAACCTTGTCACGCCCCAGAACCAGAAAACCGGAGAGCGGGGGAGTGACTCAGCTAGCTACGTATTACGGGTAGATGAATACCGTATAATACGATCAATGATGTCTAAAAGACGAGGGGGTGCATACTACATGAAAGTCTCACTAGGGTTACTCAACATCTATTGTCTCAATCATTCAATCAAGAAGCAGTAATAGAGAACATGTAAGATAAAGCAGTAAGGCATCCCAAATGCTCAGTCAAAATGTTCTTGAGGTCTAGCTTTACAAAACATAGCCAGATGATATAACAAGGTATACACAATCGTTATCAGCTGCAGTCTGACTTAGTTACAATTATGTAAAAGTAAGTACAAGACTATCCGACTAACATGTCGGTGCCAAGCGGCAAAATGTAAAGTAAGTAACAAAACGAGCAGGGAAGCAAGAAACCCACTCGTGTCCTCCTGCGATCATCCCTCTAGTATTGACCATCTTGGAGGTAGAAGTAAGCTGAGTCCTCGAAAACTGGCTCTAAATCTGGCCATGCAAAACCAGAGAGGTTAGACCACTAATAGCAAGTACCACAAGGAAGCACGACATGAGAAATAATGTCAACCACTATTTTTTAATTTTTGTTTGATTAGTGTTAATTAGTTGTTAATGTTATTTTTAGCCTTAAAATAATTTAATATGATTTTAGAAATTTTTTTACAATTTTTAAAATGATTTTTAAATGAGTTTTAATAACTAAAATATCATTTTGTAATTTATTAAAATGTTTTAAGATAGTTTTGCAATTTATTAAAATGTTTTATAGGCTGTTTGTAATATTTAGAATTGTTTAGAAGTCAGTTTATAAATAACCAATTGTTTTAAATGTCGGGTTATAAATTTTATTTGCATTTGGTTGGGATAGGGACCTAATTGTGATAAACCTAAACTCTAGGGACCCCACTGTAATTTGACCGTCACCCCCCCCCCCCCCCCCCCCCCCCCCCCCCACGTACTCACCCACCCTCGACGACTGCCCGATGACCGACGTCGACCTGCTCCCCGCGTTTTTTCGGCCGACCTAGCCCAGCCCGACCGACTCAAATCCCCCTATAAGAACCCCAGACTCAGCCCTAACCCTAGCTCAGCCCCACGACCACCATCGACGCCCCCACAGCCTTCTTCTTCCCCAAACCCACAACCGGAACCCTAACTCCGGCCACCCACCCATAACCGCCTCCACAACGACCTTCACCACCGACCACCACGGTCGACGAGTTCGCCGCAACAAGCTGGGTCGATCGCCACCCAAGCGCCATCGCGACGCTGCCTCCTCCGCCGTCCAGCGCGTTCAAAACCCTCCCCAAAGCTGGACACGTAAGTAGCAGTGTCCAATACGTGTCGTGCGTGTCTCGTTTTCACGTGCAATGTTCGCCTGGACACGACGACCCCAACGCTGTGCTTGGACACGCGTTTTAAGACCCGTACGTGTCGTGCTTAGCACGGACACGCGACTCCTGTGTCCCTAACTGTCAGGACACGGGATTTGTTATATCGGATTTTATTATTATTATTTAGAAACCTAAATAAATTTAAACTAAATCCTAACCCTAACACCCAGAGCGGGCTGACCCCCTGGCCAGCCAGACCGCACCCGAGAACCCGACCCAGTGGGCCGAGTTCGAACCCCCCCCCCCCCCCCCCCCGTTCTGTTTCTGTTTCTTTTTTCTTTTTCTTTTTGTTTTATTTTATGTTATATATATATATATATATATATATATTTTTTTATTATATATATAATATATATATATAATATATATATATATAATATATATATATATATATATATATTTTATGTTATATATATATATATATATATATATATATATATATATATATATATATATATATATATATATTTTTATTATATATATATTTATATATACATATGTATATATGTATTTCTGTATATATATTTTATTATATATAAATACTGTTATATATACGTATATGTACAGTATTTATATATGTATAAATATATATTCTATATTTAGCATTTTAATGTATGAGTGTATATATATATTTGTATTTATATATATATGCATATGTGTATATGTATTTTGCGTACATATACGTATACTATTATATATATTGTATTTACTATTATTATATATATACTGTTATTTATGTATATTATATATTTATTTCTTATATATATATATATATATATATATATATATATATATATATATATATATATATATATATATGTATACATAACTATTTAGTCTCTATACTTTACATAATATTGTACATATATTATACTTTAATATATGTAAATATACTTGTCATATTTATATGACTACTATGTATAATTTTACCTTGTTAAAATATAAATATTTATTTTTTACTTTTACCACTTTGTATTTTTGTGTATTTTAATTACTGCAACCATTTGGTGTCCAAGCCAAGCATGGGTATTTGGGCTCAAATGTGTTTTCACACATTCAAGACTTGTACAAGTCATATTGGACTTGATTCATGGCCTTGGGTCCTGTATTTGAACTCTGGTTCAAATTATGTACATGGACAAAATACGCAGATAATTAATTATTTAATTTTAATTGTGTACCATGCTGTTTTTGAATTTCTAAAAATACTTTAATTGCTGCTAAAATTCTAGAAAAATATTATTTAGATACTATGTTAATTTAGCTAATTTATCATAATTTTTACAGTATTTAATTTACAGTTTTGCCACTGTTTTGGCATATGAAACCAGAACTCACTTTCTGTGTACTTATGAAAACTGATTTTTATAAAATACATGTACTGGTTAATAAATTCCAGAAAAATTATAATAAATTTCTATAACTAACAAGGATCATTTTGGTACTTTATTTTATTTAAAATTGAGCTTTTTGTCTATCTCAAAAATTGTTGGAACATAATGAACAGTTGATTTATTTATTGAATAATTACGACTTGTAACTTTTTTTTGTGTGTTTTGAGTTATAGCCGTATTGAACCTCACCCCACACTAGTGTAAAGACCCTAGAAAGTTAGTTTGAGTATTGTGTCACCCCACATTGGTCTCCTATGCTAAAATCATTATTTTGGCTAGATGCCCAGTCACAAGTCGTGTTGCACCAATTAGTGTCTTAGTGTTTTAGCTTAGTGTAAAAACTAATTTTATGTATTTATTTCTACAGTGACGAGTTACCAGGCATCTATATCATTTTTATCGCAGCTTGCTTTGCTAGAGGCAAGTACTTTCTACGAACTTTACATACTGCTATAACCAATAACTGCGATTCACCAACCATATTAAATGCTGATCCTTGGGGTAGCAAGTTAAAACTTTGCATGTTGTATTACTTTCAGTCTCTGCCATGCTTAGGATAATTTTCATATCTCTCACATGTTTAAACAACGGGTTAAGGGAAAACTGCTAGTAGTGTACGTGATCATGACCCCCTTCTCCGTATGTATTTACCGAGCCCCGTTACATTCTATATGTATCTGTGTCGTATGTCTGGTCCCGCGTTTGTATATAGATGTACACCGATGCCGTTAAGTGTACGTATGTACACTTCAGAAAATTGATATGTACCGCTGTACATCCTGATTACCTATTGACTGATCACTCACCTACTACAGTTTTAAACTTTAAAATTAATATCTATTGCCATGATAAAATGTACCTAAAACTGAACAAACATGATATATCATTTCTTTTCATCACATGATCAGCATTATATGTTTGTTAGATTCAGTACTTGCTCCCGTCCTGACAGGATAACGTTGTAGGTATCCTTACTGAGGAGGAGTTGCTCTGCGACTCATATTATGGAGATACTGTCGAGGACCAGGCTTTGCCATACGATAATGTACCTGCGAGAAAACTCGTCTAATTTGCGTAGTTGCTTGGGATATGTAGTGTAGTTATGTATTAGACTACGTATTTTGTAACTGGACATGTATCCAGTTTTATATTTCAGACTTGTACTTGGACTTATTACTATATGAGGCGACTTTTGTGTTTGGAGAATTTATGACTTTTATTCACTTATAGAACTGTTAGCACATTTAGTCTTATCTTGTTATCTCTAGAACATCTTACTGCACTTTATCTCAAGCGCAGGCTGGACATGACTCGGCCTGGCCCAACAATTTGGGTAGCGGGTCGTGACATGTTTTTAGTGGTGGCCCATGCAGGTCTCTGACTAAATTGTTTGGTTACGTTATTGTACCAAACATGCCTGCAATTAGGAACTTATGGTAATTAGACAACATTAGGAATGACGCTTAGAACACCTAGAGGAATACTAGGATTGCAACATAAAAAATACATCACATGCTTGCTATTATAATTAGATTTTCTTGTCTATGATTGCTTACTTTAACGAGTCCTTATAAGTCCTTTTTATTGTAATTAGATGGTGCTTACTCGTTCATCCCAGTACGTCACACCTGAGAATGGCACACTCCCCATCCAGTCAGCTGGGAAGTTGACTGATACACCCCCACCTCCACCTACCATTGTAATGTCCCAAATTCGTGATACGTATTTAGTGTACGTATACGTATTTTGGACCCATATTTTATTTTATTTTAGTCATGATTAGTTACCTTGGTTTATTTTGCATTGGCTTGATTTTATTGGCATTAACAGTTCAATTGGTTTTAATGGTTCATTGGTTTATTATTTTGGATTAGTGAAGCTTGGGTTTATTTCATGATTCATTTGGTTTAAATTGCTAGAGAGAGTTATTGGCCTTGACTTGGTTCAACATGACTTGGCTTTGCTTGGTTCGGTTTATTTTGGTTTGACATGGTGAACCACCCCCTCCCATAAATATCAAACTTCCTCTCTCTCTCCTCATTTTATTTTCTTCTTCTTCCTCCTCTCCACCTACACCCAAGCTCTAGGCAAGTTGCATCTTGCTATCACTTAAGGGCTACATTTTATTTGTCTAATAGCTTTATTAGCTCATTCTAAGTAACATTAGAACTTGAGTTTTCTCCATTTGGAGCTTGGAATTTTGTAGATCTAGGTTTGAAGTATTTTCAGATTTTTGTGGATTTGATCTATAAAACTTGTTCATTTTCATGTTTTGATTGTTCCATGTTAAAGAGAATTTAATTTCACACAATTTAGACCTTTGCAAAGTGGATTTTCGTTGAGATTTGACCTAGTTATGGTCTTTTGAAATTTCGAAATTCTATGGCCATTGCTCTCAGCTTTGGGGAAGATGATCTTCTGTCCCGGGCGCAATCCAGCCTATCCAGTGCTCTTTAGCGCTGGCGCAGTCCATCTAGCCAGTCCAGCGCTCTTTAGCGCTGGCGCAAACCAGTTAGCCCAACACTCTTTAGTGCTGGCGCAATCTAGCCTCGCGCAGCTCATTTTGGCGCAATCCAACCAGCGCAGCTCGCCCTGGCGCAATCCATTCTCTGCGCAATCCGGTGTGTGCGCAATCCAGTGTGTGCGCAATCCGATCCCTGCGCAACCCGACTCAGCGCGGCTCAGCTCTTGCGCAGTTCATCTTCTGCGCAATCTGACCTAGCGCAATCCATTTCCCTGCGCGCTTGACCCAGCGCAGTCCAGCCCCTGCGCGATCCAACTCTCGCGCAGTTCATCCCTTGCGCACTCTAACCCCTGCGCAATCCATTGTCCATGTTGATTTTGTTTTAATCCTCTAGGCTTGGCATCTCTTCTATGGATTACTCCGTTTTGAGATCTTGTTTCACATGACACGACTGCTTGACCCCAACACGACCTGGCACGATTTTTGATGAATTGCTTATGACTAATATGGTTTCTGATTTCTGTGATTTATGATCCGGGTACTTTCTGATCTTATTAGATATTTTACGCCCATTTTATATCCTTACGCCTTTTGTCATGAACTTGATAATCACGAATTTATTTAATATGTTTAGAATGATAACTTGACATGATTGGCTTGACATGATAGACTTGATATGACAACCTGACTTGATGATGACCCGTAGTGGTGCGCTCTCGACCAGTAACCTGACATGACATGATAGTGGCCCGTCGTGGCGCACTCCTGACTAGTATACTTGACCGGATAACATGACATGTTATATCTCGATAAGCCGTTGCGGCGGCTACTTGACATGACATGACCTGTATAATGACTTGACACCGTGGGCGATTGTGCTTGTATAAATGAACCAGTCTTGTCTCGCATCATTTCTAGGGCATGGACCCCTGAGTACCACGGTCAGGGGTACATATTGAAATAAACTAAGGCTAATAACTAGAATAATCTACTAGTCATGAAGAGATGTTCCCCAGTTACAGGCGACCCCGTTATTCCGGCCGCAAATGTTTGGACTTGTAGCCTGCCGACGAGTAGGGCACATTTCCAGCCCACTGTCATGTGGGGCACTCTCGATTGTCACTTTAATGATTGAACTCTATTGTCTTGCACTCTCCCTCCATTGACACTTTAATGATTGAACTCTCTGGATTGTCACTATAATGATTGCCTGGATAACCTGGGTAGCTGCAGGGCCTGTGACTACTTGGAGCATCTCATTGCATCTTGCTAGTAACTAGGATTGTGATAACCCTAGTTAGTTAATGTAGAAAGCCGTAGGCAATGATTGGCCGTGATTGATTGGATGGAGTCTAGTCCAGTATAGTATTGTCTAGAAGTGATCGATTGCAAGATTGTACCAGCATGATTGAATGATTGTCACTCCAGATTGTCACTATAATGATCGTCACTCCAGATTGTCACTATAATGCTTGAACACTATTGTCACTCCAGATTGTACTATCCTGATTGTATCCTTCATTGTCACTTTCATCATTGTCTTCTTTTCATATATATTGTCCAGCTATATTTTATTTAACATGATGCTTCTCTCAATTATTTTCTCTGATTGGGACAAGTGCATTGGTAGTGCGCGAACCCCAATCTGTGTTACTTATTGTTTTCTTACATGTTGAATGCTAATGATTTGCTGGTTTTAGTCCTTAAGTGAAGCCTCCTTTGTGGCACTTGCTCTTTCTGGGGTCTGACCCAGCTGGTTTTGTATGGCCAGATACCGGAGCAGCACCAAAGGATCTACCGGATTTCTAGCCAGATGGTGGCCACTAGGCGTAACCTTGGCAACGAGTGGGTTTCTTTTGTTCTCCCACTGTAATATTGTAAATTATTCTGTTGAGGCGTTTAGCCGACGAGCAAGTGTTAGCTCGTATTGCACTTTTCTTATTGTCTGCCTACAGGATGTAACATGATTGACAAGCCCCGGGGGTTGATCATGTATGACTGAACTCTTGCTAGTCCTTATATTTTGTACGACTAGCTTCATGATCATCTGATATGTAATATTTGGGACGCCTTATATTTATGTATTTGATGCTCTGACATCTTGTGATTATTACTAGTTGGTTGAGATTGAGACAATAGGCTATTTTATGACCTTAAGAGACTGATGGATTGTAGTGAAACCCTCACATATCTAGACAGCCGTGACCGTATAGCGGCGTGGATTCCACTCCGTTATAAGTAGCTGGCTATGTCCGCCCCCGCTCTCCAGCATTCTGGTTCTGGGGCGTGACAACCATACTCCCTCACTTCACAAATCCACCAACCCAGATGCCTCCACCACCTTCCACATCGCAGTCCCAGCAGGACCCGATACTTCCACCACCCCCTATCACTATACCTACCCAGGCTTCCGTCACACTCGACGGGAACCAACTGCTCACTCTGATCCAGGGGTTCCTAACAACCCATCAGGAGCAGACTACCCTACTCCGCCAGAGCATGGAGCGTTCTGAGGAACGTACCGTGGTCCCACCACCTGTAGAGCCACGGCAGAGAGCGGGGACGATCAAGGACTTCATGGGTCTGAACCCCAAGGAGTTCTCAGGGACTGAGGGCATAGTAGTAGCAGATGACTGGCTAGACTCGGTAGAGAGGAAGCTCCTTGGAGTTAGGATGTCGGATGACCTCCAGGTCGAGACAGCGGGATTTCTGCTGATAGACTTGGCAGGAGTTTGGTTCCGGAATGAGCCGTTATTTGCGAAAGGGAGGGCCACTTGGGATCAGTTCAAGACCCAGTTCAAGAAGAAATTCTTTTCGACCACCGCTAGAGTAGCCATGGGGCTACGATTCCAGAACATCCAGCAGGGAAACCGTTCTGTGGATGAGTATGCGGCAGAGTTTAGTCGCCTGAGCCGTTTCGCTCCTAGTCTGGTTGTAGACCCAGAGGAGATGACCCATAGGTTTTGCCATGGTCTAGTTCCAGACATTGGCATTCTTATAGTGGCGAACAGTACGACTGACTACTACCAGAGCCTAGAGTTGGCCCGGAGCATCGAGGAGCGTCTTCTGTCTTGCAAGAGGCCGGCTTCTGTACACATTGAGGGACCCTCCAAGCGTCAGGCTTTCCAGCAGAAAGCGCCGACGCCGCACCAGCAAACATACCGTCCTCCTACATCACATCACCCGACCCCGCCAGTTAGAGCCCCGGGACCCCGACAGCAGCCGAAGGGAGGTTTTTGTGCATTCTGCAAGAGGATAGGCCACGACGCTACCATCTGTTGGAAGAGGTTGGGTCAGTGTTTGGCTTGTGGGTCTGCCACCCATAAGCTTCGGAGCTGTCCAGTAGCCACGGGACCTAGAGGGCCGCTTCCGACTCAGCAGCAGAGGTTTGGGCAACATCTGCAGCAGCAAAAGGGACCCCAGGGGAAGGCTTATCGTCTAGCCCTTGAGCCGGAGCCGAAGCAGGTGTCGGAGCCAGATTATTTGGCTGACGTCATCACAGGTCATGTTTATTTGCATACTTTTCTAGCTCTATGCTTGTTTGATTCTGGTGCATCTCATAGCTTCCTGTCATTAGAGTTTTTGCATAAACACCATCTAGTAGCTACACCTACTGCGGAGATTAGTAGAGTAATGACGGGAGGAGGACCGGTGCCTATTAGAGCTATCTATAGATGCTCTATTTTTATAGCCGGGAGAGAGATCAGGGGACGATTCTTTGTGATGCCACTCCCCGGTTATCATATCATATTGGGGATGGACTGGCTTAGCTATGCCCATGCATCTATAGACTGTCATGAGGGTAGTATTCTGTTCAGTCCCCCAGGCACAACACCATTCAGTGTCAGAAGGACAGGGCCAGAGATCAGCCTAGAGCCGAACTGTTGTACGACAGTTGGGAACGTAGCACCGCCACACCCTATCATTAGGGAGTTTATGGATGTATTTCCAGAGGATCTTCCAGGACTTCCGCCTGACAGAGATGTGGACTTCACTATAGATTTAGTACCGGGTTCATAACCAGTATCCCTGGCTTGCTATAGAGTGAACCCCAAGGAGGCCGTAGAGATGAAAGAGCAGATTGATGACCTGTTGAAAAAGGGTTTCATTCGATCTAGTGCTTCTCCATGGGGAGCGCCAGTGCTCTTTGTGCCTAAGAAGGATGGTACAGTTCGGTTGTGTATTGACTACCGGGCCTTGAATGCCATCACCATCAAGAACAAATATCCTCTGCCCAGGATAGATGATTTGTTCGACCAGTTGAGTGGGACGAAAGTATTTTCCAGGATAGACTTGAGATCCGGGTACCACCAGGTGAAAATCAGGGCAGCAGACATCCAGAAGACGGCGTTCAACACGAAGTACGGGCAGTACGAGTTTCTGGTGATGCCTTTTGGTCTCACAAATGCGCCAGCTGTCTTTATGAATTTGATGAATAAGACATTTCACCAGTATCTGGATAAGTTCGTCGTAGTGTTTATCGACGACATCCTGATATACTCGAAGACGCCGGAGGAGCATGCAGACCACTTGCGGACAGTTTTGGGGATTCTGAGGCAGGAGAAATTGTTTGCCAAATTGCCGAAGTGCGAGTTCTTTTTAGACCGAGTGGAGTTTCTCGGCCATGTAGTTACCGGAGAGGGAATCTCGGTAGATCCCAGGAAGATTGCAGCGGTTGAGACATGGAAGGCTCCGACGTCAGTTTCAGATATCAGGAGCTTTCTGGGTTTAGCAGGCTATTATAGAAAGTTCGTCCAGGACTTTGCTAGGATAGCTGAACCCATGACGAAGCTGACGCGGAAGGACGCAGAGTACATTTGGTCAGAGGACTGCCAGGCAGCATTTGAGGAGCTGAAGAGGAGGCTGACGACCGCTCCAGTTCTGACTTTACCTTCAGGTTCTGGAGGTTTCACTATATACAACGATGCTTCAGGAAAGGGGCTAGGATGTGTCCTATAGCAGCATGAGAAAGTGATTGCTTATGCATCTAGGCAATTGCGGACTCATGAGCAGAATTATCCTACCCATGACCTAGAGTTAGCAGCGGTGATCTTTGCACTCAAGTTATGGAAACATTACTTATACGGAGAACGTGTGAAAATCTTTACTGACCACAAAAGCTTGAAGTATGTGTTCACGCAGAAAGAGCTGAACATGAGGCAAAGACGATGGTTGGAGTTGATGAAAGACTTCGACATCGATTTACAGTATCATCCCGGGAAGGCAAATGTGGTGGCGGATGCGCTGAGTAGGCATCCGATGGCATGGTATCTGATGATAGATCGGCATTTGCGGGAAGATCTGGAGAAGCTCGGTATCGAGCTAGTTGGGCCAGGATCAGTGATACAGATGATGGCGCTTGACATTCAGTCAGGTTTGATGGAGCAGATCAGGGAGACACGGTCTACAGATGAGAGCCTTCACAGACTTCGAGCCCAGGCTTTAGCTGGATTGCTGGATGACTTCACTATAGCAGAGGATGGATCCTTGAGGCATGGCAGCCGATTGTGCGTGCCGAAGGGAGAGCTGGTAGAGGCAGTCTTGCAGGAGGCGCACCGATCGAGATATTCTATTCACCCTGGTGCTAACAAGATGTACCGTGACTTGCGGGAACACCACACCCTATCATTAGGGAGTTTATGGATGTATTTTCAGAGGATCTTCCAGGACTTCCGCCTGACAGAGATGTGGAGTTCACTATAGATTTAGTACCGGGTTCATAACCAGTATCCCGGGCTTGCTATAGAGTGAACCCCAAGGAGGCCGTAGAGATGAAAGAGCAGATTGATGACCTGTTGAAAAAGGGTTTTATTCGATCTAGTGCTTCTCCATGGGGAGCGCCAGTGCTCTTTGTGCCTAAGAAGGATGGTACAGTTCGGTTGTGTATTGACTACCGGGCCTTGAATGCCATCACCATCAAGAACAAATATCCTCTGCCCAGGATAGATGATTTGTTCGACCAGTTGAGTGGGGCGAAAGTATTTTCCAGGATAGACTTGAGATCCGGGTACCACCAGGTGAAAGTCAGGGCAGCAGACATCCAGAAGACGGCGTTCAACACGAAGTACGGGCAGTACGAGTTTCTGGTGATGCCTTTTGGTCTCACAAATGCGCCAGCTGTCTTTATGAATTTGATGAATAAGACATTTCACCAGTATCTGGATAAGTTCGTCGTAGTGTTTATTGACGACATCCTGATATACTCGAAGACGCCGGAGGAGCATGCAGACCACTTGCGGACAGTTTTGGGGATTCTGAGGCAGGAGAAATTGTTTGCCAAATTGCCGAAGTGCGAGTTCTTTTTAGACCGAGTGGAGTTTCTCGGCCATGTAGTTACCGGAGAGGGAATCTCGGTGGATCCCAGGAAGATTGCAGCGGTTGAGACATGGAAGGCTCCGACGTCAGTTTCAGATATCAGGAGCTTTCTGGGTTTAGCAGGCTATTATAGAAAGTTCGTCCAGGACTTTGCTAGGATAGCTGAACCCATGACGAAGCTGACGCGGAAGGACGCAGAGTACATTTGGTCAGAGGACTGCCAGGCAGCATTTGAGGAGCTGAAGAGGAGGCTGACGACCGCTCCAGTTCTGACTTTACCTTCAGGTTCTGGAGGTTTCACCATATACAACGATGCTTCAGGAAAGGGGCTAGGATGTGTCCTATAGCAGCATGAGAAAGTGATTGCTTATGCATCTAGGCAATTGCGGACTCATGAGCAGAATTATCCTACCCATGACCTAGAGTTAGCTGCGGTGATCTTTGCACTCAAGTTATGGAAACATTACTTATACGGAGAACGTGTGGAAATCTTTACTGACCACAAAAGCTTGAAGTATGTGTTCACGCAGAAAGAGCTGAACATGAGGCAAAGACGATGGTTGGAGTTGATGAAAGACTTCGACATCGATTTACAGTATCATCCCGGAAAGGCAAATGTGGTGGCGGATGCGCTGAGCAGGCATCCGATGGCATGGTATCTGATGATAGATCGGCATTTGCGGGAAGATCTGGAGAAGCTCGGTATCGAGCTAGTTGGGCCAGGATCAGTGATACAGATGATGGCGCTTGACATTCAGTCAGGTTTGATGGAGCAGATCAGGGAGACACGGTCTACAGATGAGAGCCTTCACAGACTTCGAGCCCAGGCTTTAGCTGGATTGCTGGATGACTTCACTATAGCAGAGGATGGATCCTTGAGGCATGGCAGCCGATTGTGCGTGCCGAAGGGAGAGCTGGTAGAGGCAGTCTTGCAGGAGGCGCACCGATCGAGATATTCTATTCACCCTGGTGCTAACAAGATGTACCGTGACTTGCGGGAACATCTTTGGTGGCACGGGGTGAAGAGGGATGTATCACGTTTCATTTCGAGATGCCTAGTTTGCCAGCAGGTCAAGACGGAGCGCCAGAGGCCAGCTGGTCTGTTACAGCCGTTATCCATTCCCGAGTGGAAGTGGGAACACATTACGATGGACTTCGTCTCAGGGCTTCCTCATTTCCAAGGAGGAAAGGATGCCATTTGGGTCATCGTGGACAGGCTGACGAAGTTGCGCAGTTCATACCCTTCAAGGTGGGGCTTTCCACCGAGAAGTTGGCAGAGCTATACATGCAGCAGATAGTTTGCCTACACTGAGTGCCAGTGAGCATCGTGTCCGACAGAGACAGCAGATTCACGTCCCACTACTGGAGGAGCTTGCAGGAGGAGTTGGGCAGTCGGCTCAAATTTAGTACGGTGTACCACCCGCAGACAGATGGGCAGTCCGAGAGAACGATACAGACACTGGATGATATGCTGAGGACCTGCGTACTAGACTTTGGAGGATCATGGGAGAGCCATCTGCACTTGGTAGAGTTTTCATACAACAACAGCTACCAAGCCAGTATCGGTATGTCTCCTTTCGAGGCACTATATGGACGACGATGCCGCACACCGCTCTTTTGGGATGATGTTGGGGACAGAGTTATGCTTGGGCCAGAGATGATCACAGATGCAGCAGAGAAGATCGGGATGATCAGAGACAGGCTCAGAGTAGCTCAGGACAGGCAAAAACACTGGGCTGATGCTAGTCGCAGACCGATGGAGTTCGCAGACGGTGATATGGTGCTAGTGAAGATATCACCTACTAGAGGGATGATCCGGTTCGGACGAGGAGGGAAGCTGAGCCCCAGATACATCGGGCCGTTCGAGATACTTGGCAGGATCGGAGAGGTAGCTTACAGGGTTGCACTTCCACCCAACCTAGCAGGAGTTCACGATGTCTTTCACGTAACCCAGCTGAGGAGATATGTTCCGGACCCCAGCCACGTGCTAGATCATTCAGAGTTGGAGATCGGACAGAGCCTTACAGTTTCTGAGCAGCCAATGGAGATATTAGACAGGAGGGAGAAGAGGCTGAGGAACAAGGTTATACCCTTAGTACGAGTAGCTTGGAGCCGTCACTCTCCGGGTGAATCTACTTGGGAGAGGGAGTCGGACATGAGGGAGAGATACCCTTACTTGTTCGATCCAACCGCTGCGAGGGAACCACCCGTTCCCGCCTGATACCTTAGAGGTTAGTTTCGATCGTAGCCTTAGTCATTTGTTGCATTGCTTGCTATGTTAGAATATTGTAGGGTCTTCAATCCTTGTGAATTTTGAGGACGAAATTTTTCAAGGAGGAAAGACTTGTCAACCCCTGTTTTTCAATTTTTTGTTTGATTAGTGTTAATTAGTTGTTGATGTCATTTTTAGCCTTAAAATAATTTAATATGATTTTAGAAATTTTTCTACAATTTTTAAAATGATTTTTAAATGAGTTTTAATAACTAAAATATAATTTTGCAATTTATTGAAATGTTTTAAGGTAGTTTTACAATTTATTAAAATGTTTTATTAGCTGTTTGTAATATTTAGAATTGTTTAGAAGTCAGTTTGTAAATAACCAATTGTTTTAAATGTTGGGTTGCAAATTTTTATTTGCATTTGGTTGGGATAGGGACCTAACTGTAATAAACCTAAACTCTAGGGACCCCACTGTAATTTGACCGTCACCCCCCTCCCCCCCCCCCCCCCCACGTACTCACCCACCCCCGACGACTGCCCGACAACCGACGCCGACCTGCCCCCGCGTTTCCCGTTCGACCTAGCCCAGCCCGACCGACTCAAACCCCCTATAAGAACCCCCAGACTCAGCCCTAACCCTAGCTCAGCCCCACGACCACCATCGACGCCCCCCACAGCCTTCTTCTTCCCCAAACCCACAACCGGAACCCTAACTCTGGCCACCCACCCATAACCGCCTCCACAGCGACCTTCACCACCGACCACCACGGTCGACGAGTTCGCCGCAGCAAGCTGGGTCGAACGCCACCCAAGCGTCGTCGCGACGCTGCCTCCTCCGTCGTCCAGCGGGTTCAAAACCCTCCCCAAAGCTGGACACGTAAGTAGCAGTGTCCAATACGTGTCGTACGTGTCTCGTTTTCACGTGCAATGTTCGCCTGGACACGATGACCCCAACGCTGTGCTCGGACACGCATTTTAAGACCCGTACGTGTCGTGCTTAGCACGGACACGCGACTCATGTGTCCCTAACTGTCAGGACACAGGATTTGTTATATCGGGTTTTATTATTATTATTTAGAAACCTAAATAAATTTAAACTAAATCCTAACCCCAACACCCAGAGCGGGCTGACCCCCTGGCCAGCCCGACCGCACCCGAGAACCCGACCCAGTAGGCCGAGTTCGAACCCCCCCCCCCCCCCCCCCCCCCCCGTGTTCTGTTTCTGTTTCTTTTCATTTTGTTTTTGTTTATTTTATGTTATTATATATATATATATATATATATATATATATATATATATATATATATATGTATTTCTGTATATATATTTTATTATATATATATACTGTTATATATACGTATATGTACAGTATTTATATATGTATAAATATATATTCTATATTTAGCATTTTAATGTATGAGTGTATATATATATATATGTATTTATATATATATGCATATGTGTATATGTATTTTGCGTACATATACGTATACTATTATATATATATATATATTGTATTTACAATTATTATATATATTTACTGTTATTTATATATATTATATATTTATTTCTCATATATATATATATATATTTATATATATATATATATATTTCCTTATATATATATATATATATATATATATATATATATATATATATATATATATATATATATATATATATATATATATATATATATATATACATAACTATTTAGTCTCTATACTTTACGTAATATTGTACATATATTATACTTTAATATAAGTAAATATACTTGTCATATTTATATGACTACTATGTATAATTTTACCTTGTTAAAATATTAATATTTATTTTGTATTTTTACCACTTTGTATTTTTTTGTATTTTAATTACTGCAACCATTTGGTGTCCAAGCCTAGCATGGGTATTTGGGCTCAAATGTGTTTTCACACATACAAGACCTTTACAAGTCATATTGGACTTGATTCATGGCCTTGGGTCCTGTATTTGAACTCTGGTTCAAATTATGTACATGGACAAAATACGCAGATAATTAATTATTTAATTTTAATTGTGTACCATGCTGTTTTTGAATTTCTAAAAATACTTTAATTGCTGTTAAAATTCTGGAAAAATAGTATTTAGATACTATGTTAATTTAGCTAATTTATCATAATTTTTACAGTATTTAATTTACAGTTTTGTCACTGTTTTGGCATATGAAACCAGAACTCACTTTCTGTGTACTTATGAAAACTGATTTTTATAAAATACATGTACTGGTTAATAAATTCCAGAAAAATTATAATAAATTTCTATAACTAACAAGGATCATTTTGGTACTTTATTTTATGTAAAATTGAGCTTTTTGTCTATCTCAAAAATTGTTGGAACATAATGAACAGTTGATTTATTTATTGAATAATTACGACTTGTAACTTTTTTTTTGTGTTTTGAGTTATAGCCGTATTGAACCTCACCCCACACTAGTGTAAAGACCCTAGAAAGTTAGTTTGAGTATTGTGTCACCCCACATTGGTCTCCTATGCTAAAGTCATCATTTTGGCTAGGTGCCCAGTCACAAGTCGTGTTGCACCAATTAGTGTCTTAGTGTTTTAGCTTAGTGTAAAAACTAAGTTTATGTATTTATTTCTACAGTGACGAGTTACCAGGCATCTATAGCATTTTATCGCAGCTTGCTTTGCTAGAGGCAAGTACTTTCTACGAACTTTACATACTGCTATAACCAATAACTGCGATTCACCAACCATGTTAAATGCTGATCCTTGGGGTAGAAAGTTAAAACTTTGCATGTTGTATTACTTTCAGTCTCTGCCATGCTTAGGATAATTTTCATATCTCTCACATGTTTAAACAACGGGTTAAGGGGAAACTGCTAGTAGTATACGTGATCATGACCCCCGTCTCCGTATGTATTTACCGAGCACCGTTACATTCTATATGTATCTGTGTCGTATGTCTGGTCCCGCGTTTGTGTATGGATGTACACCGATGCCGTTAAGTGTACGTATGTACACTTCAGAAAATTGATATGTACCGCTGTACATCCTGATTACCTATTGACTGATCACTCACCTACTACAGTTTTAAACTTTAAAATGAATATCTATTGCCATGATAAAATGTACCTAAACTGAACAAACATGATATGTCATTTCTTTTCATCACATGATCAGTATTATATGTTTGTTAGATTCAGTACTTGCTCCCGTCCTGACAGGATAACGTTGTAGGTATCCTTACTGAGGAGGAGTTGCTCTGCGACTCATATTATGGAGATACTGTCGAGGACCAGGCTTTGCCTTACGAGGATGTACCTGCGGGAAAACTCGTCTAGGTTGCGTAGTTGCTTGGGATATTTAGTGTAGTCATGTATTAGACTACGTATTTTGTAACTGGACATGTATCTAGTTTTACATTTCAGACTTGTACTTGGACTTATTACTATATGAGGCGACTTTTGTGTTTGGAGCATTTATGACTTTTATTCACTTATAGAACTGTTAGCACATTTAGTCTTATCTTGTTATCTCTAGAACAGCTTACTGCGCTTTATCTCAAGCGCAGGCTGGACATGACTCGGCCCGGCCCAACAATTTGGGTAGCGGGTCGTGACAAATAAAACCAGTGGTAAGGGTTAAGAATATAATAAATAAGTCTCTGCTTGCTACTGGGATTCACACAACATCACGACACTTCAAACCAACTTCCCAACCAAACAAGGACAGAAGTTGACCTGTCATGTCCTGACATTCTGATCATCTCAGTTATTTAACGAAGTAAGTACAGTACACAAACAAATCAATTTAAACGGCAATACAACTACTACGGCTTGCTAACTGTAAGTTCCAAGTTGTCCTGGAAATATGCAATAAGGGATTCCTCAGTTCTTACTATGTACAAGCAAGACTAGTCTATCCAATAATCAATTGCGCCAATCATGAATTAGACGAGTCCCAGCGGGACGCCCGTCATCAATATATGTAACAGTATAAGCAGATACCACTCCCTGTCCGTGTGGCAGATTTGCAGTATCTGTGGGAACCGGCCGGCATGTCGGGGCATTAATTGTCCCGAGATGGCTGCCATGTAAGAACTCGAGAATCCATTCTCTCCATGCAATCGTTATTTTATTTAACCTAATAGTCCCTATGTTGATTGAAATCTCATACCGTGGATCATGGTCATTCAGAATGAGTACTTCCGTACAGAGTACGATATGCACAACTCTACAACGATGCCCGTGCGGTTAGGTTGTAGGTCTTACATAGCGTAATGCAATAATCAAACCTAGTCACGGAATAATCATGCCTTGACTGTAAGGTACACGTGTTATTTTTTATAGAAACAAGTTGAAGTCTGCACGTGTCCATATGCCAATGTTCGGGATCGGCTAGTCGATTGCAATGGTTCATGGTTAACATGAACGTGTCCCATTCAATTTCAATAAGACGACTAGCCAGTCTCTTAGTTCCAACTAGGAACACATGATCAATCATTAGTCGAGATAACAATCAATGTCAATTCGTGATAAGGCATGAAAGTCAACTAGCATTTGGTATGGTCGAGTCTATAACTCTCAGGGTTAAGTTCCAGTCATTCTGGGCATCAATAAACCAATCGAGACATAGGACACATTCCACACAACAATATGTATTAAAAATATTAATAAGGGATGCCATGTACGCCAAGGGAGTACGCCAAAGGAAGTACGCGTAAAAATGGGGTTACGCGTAAAAATAACGTTGCGCGTAAAATATTGTACGCGTAAAGGAACATGTGCCGAAAAATCTGATAATTTAGTAATAATTATTTGTTTTCCGACACTGAAAAATGTGATACTCCGATTCGAACGCACCGATAGTGTCGATATTTGTAACAAGTAGTTTTATTGGTTGGTTAATTGGTAACATGGTGATCGGGACATATAGTCCCTGTAGCCATTCGACTGGCGAGGCAGAAACTATGGTACGACATGGTGATCAGGACATAGTCCTTGCAGCCATTCGACTGGTGAGGCAGAAACTATGTAGCCGTAGATAAAGTTGACTGTCCTTCGACCCTCATCCCTCGGCAATGATGATATGACAACCTATCACTATATCTTATATAGTAGTAAATGATGTTTTAGTATTACATTATGTGAGTTCATCTTGATTCTGTTGCATTCTTCAGATAATAGATACGATAAGAACATATACTACACCATATGTACAGAACATAGGTGATCAGGATATAGTCCCTGCAGCCATTCGACTGGCGAGGCAGAAACTATGTAGCCGTAGATAAAGTTGACTGTCCTTCGACTCTCATCCCTCGGCAATGATGATATGACAACCTATCACTATATCTTATATAGTAGTAGATGATGTCTTAGTATTACATTATGTGAGTTCATCTTCACTACACCAAAATGGTTATTTTGGAACACTAGGCCTTTTTCAATTTGGAACGCTTATTAGGCATTCCTAGGTGCTGAAACGGAGTGAAAGTGTTCCAGAATAGAAAAGCGTTCCTAATATAATTAATTTTAATTTATTTTAAAATTATTTATTTAGGTACACTTTTATAGTGTTCCAAATATCTTTGAAATTGTGAATGTCATAATGTGCATCCACTAGAAAAAATAGGTTAATAACGACACTTTTTTACGACATTTTCTAAATAAGTGTCATAATTTATTTGTAGTGACGACACTTTACTAAAACGTATCGTTGTAATTAAATATTTATCGTAATCGACGACACTTTACTAAAACGTGTCGTTGTAATTAAATATTTATCATAATCGATGACACCTTTTGAAAAATATAGTAAATATAAATTCAACAACATTTTCAAAACACTTAAAAATGCCATATAATATTATATACTAACTACATCTCTACTATTATAAAGTGGCTTCAAAACGGCTCAATCTTGAGCCGTCCAAGCCGTGTATATCATCAACCATTTTTTTAATAAAAAATTAAAAATTAACTACGTTACATATCTTCTGTGTGGATAGCCAAACCCTCTCTTCCACGTAAAAAATTAAAAATCACCCAATACTATAATATATTTAAAATTAAATTTATGTTTAAACTAACTACATACTATTATCTAATTAAACACATATCCATAATTTTAAAAATAATCATAACAAATCATATTAAAATTATTGAAATTATATTTAAAATATTCTAATATAATTTAATTTTTATATATTTTATTAACACTGTTATTAATTTTTTTTATACGTGCAACGCACGTGAATGTGACTAGTCACTTAAAAAGGGGTCCCAAATTTTATTTCCCACCTTTTTTTTCACATTCTAAAAGACAACACTTTGAAATATGTTTTCTAACATTTCATTTCCCCCCATGTTTTTCGTTTACTGCTGCTGCCAAAATAAATTGGCGCATGTTCGAAAAATTCCATTCAATAATACTAGACCTTCCCTCTCCCTTCTTCCAGTTTTCTCTCTCTTTCTCTCACTTAATTTCCCACCATGTCTCTCTCTCTCTCTTCTTCCTTTCTCTTTATCTCCCTTAATTTCTCCCCATGGACCAGGCCGCCGCCTACTCCTCCATCAACGCCGGCGAACACCACCTCTGCGCCCTCAGGGCCCAGCCCGACGGGGGAGGGGGGGCGCACCGCCGTCGACTGCTGGGGCTACAACATGACCGCCTCCCACCACCTCGCCTCCCAGTCTCTTCCCTCACCGCCAGATTCGTCTTCAGCTGCGGCATCCTCGAGCGCAACTCTGCGCCCTTTTGCTGGGGCGACGAGACCGGCACCGGCGTCATCACCCTCATCCCGAGGAACCTTCGCTTCCGCTCCCTCTCCGCCGGCGGCTTCCACGTCTGCGGCGTCCTCGAGAACTTCCAGGTTTTCTGCTGGAGGAGGAGCCTCGGGATGAGCCGGGGCGATGTTGACCTGGTCCCGATGGACCCCATGGTCTCCGTCGTCGGGGACCGGTTCCACGCCTGCGGGATCGGAGCCTCGATTGCGGCGTCGTCTGCTTGGGGCTGAGGATCCCGCCCGGAGCGCCGGCCAGGGCCTATGCGCTGGCAGCTGGGGACTACTTCACCTGCGGGGTCTTCGTTGACAGTCCCCCGAGTCCTTCTTTGCTCTCTCTCTCTCTCTCTCTCTCTCTCTCTCTCTCTCTCGGAGGTTTGAAGCAAAGAAGCTTTTGTTCGTTGGCTGCCGTCATAGCCATCACTGCCGTCGTCACCATCGTCACTGCCGCCGTCTAGGTCATCTATCACTCCATCAAGATTCACGACAAGCTGCAGGCGGGTGAGCTTCGATCATGAACTCTGATTGATAATGCTGAATTATAAATGTTCCCATTGCTCCTGAAACTGTTCAAACAATCAACGAGTTCTATGACCTTTTTTCCCCGATTGCTCATTCACGCTGATGGCATTGATTCATATTTTAGTATTATTTGGTCTAGAATTCTCATCAAATTATTAGAATGTTCTTTGAACTTGTTTATTACAATATGATCAATAACCTTTCATTTTCTCATGTTTATTTTTAGATTGATCAATCAATGCATCTTTATATAATTTACATTCATGCATATAACATGTTTGACGGTTTTCCTTAACCAATATAACAATCTATCATATCCAGTTCAGTTATGCTTTTTCTTGCGAGTCTTGTGGGCAATGAATTATGGACATCATCTCCATAGTTTGATTATTATTATAAGAGCATGTTATAATTTAGTATAGCTGATGTCTGTCAGTGCAAGTAAGTACACGGCTATATGTATTCAAGTGGATAAAAGAAAAGAATGCCATGATCTTGCTTACCATATTCTGTTGTGACCTTTTGATTAGTATTACATTTCCTTGATTCAGTATAGTAAAGTTTGCTAGTATTATTGTAAAACAGAAATAATGTTATATATTATTGTGGCATGTGAAGTTTTCTATTAAAAATTGTTGTTTGTGTGTAACCTATAGTAGGATATGACCCCAAAGTTGAATTTGTTGTGTCTATATTTTCTTAGGCAACTAGGGAGTTGTTTGAAATGTCGCCTCCTGGGTAGTACACAGTTGGCCAACGAACCCGAGCCACCAGGAAGAAAGCAAAGTTGTCTTTACTAAGGTATCTTTAGGACATTACAATTTCATTAGTGAGGGTCGTTCTTCATTTGGTTGATAAAATGGTCAGACAATGATCTTATTTTTTTATTTTTAGCTGCTTTTAAGATTGTTTACAATGTTGCATTGCATTTAGTCTCTCATAGTTTTTACTTACTACTTTGAGAGTACTATTTGAATTAACAATACAGATGGTTGGGTGAGATATTATTGTCAAGGTTCAAGCCTACCACACTCCGTGCAATATTGGAACTAGTTGAATTTTTTTTAACATTAGAGTAACTTATGGGCTACTTTGCTAGCGTCAATATCAATTCCAAGAATTGATTCAGTCATGGAAATGTAATTTGAGTTCTATGTGCTTCAGCAGCTTGAATTAGAATTTCAGGAACTCGGTGAAGTTAAATCCATGCGCTTGCTTTTATTGACTAGTAATTTATGAATTCATGTAGTTTCAATTTCATGCATTTACGTAGTTCGATCATATACATCCAATTACAGGAAGTATCACCTTCTCACAATTGATTTGTTGGGTTATTTCACAAATGATAATCTCTTGAATCTTGATTGTTTTGGGGTCATGCTAAATCATGAACCATGATTACGACATACTTTATAGTTGTACTATCTTATTTGATTAATCACCAAAACTAAGAACTTTACTGTCCTATTCAAGTCTATAGGTATCAGAACATACCCTACCCTACTGGGTTGGTAATTCTTTACAATAAAGAACAGTTAGGTACGCCCAATACCCTGTCCCTACTCTGCTAGGTTGTTTTACAATGGATTTGTCAAGGTTAGATTTGTCGGTATGTAGGTCATGAATGGGTTGGTGAGTGTTTGTGGGAATTAAACTCTTCGATATATCTCTATTTGTTGTTCTCATGGGTGGTGTTGTTTGATCTGAATCTCGATCGAGTGTACCTTTTACTTTGACTTATACTAATCAACTTTTTTTTAGTCGTATCCTTTTATTTTTCATGGAAAATTGAAACAGTCGCCGACGTTCTCATACACCATATCATTGCTTGAGCAAGTTGCTGATGAAGTAGGAGCTGGAAGAGGCGTGCTTGTCGCAGCATGAGAACCTCGGGTAATATTATATTTTTTGTTTGTGCTTAAATTGATATAGAAGAGACATTGCAATTTGAATATGTTCCTTGTAGCATTTGAAGAGAGTTGGAACCAATAATTTCTCCAGGATATAATTTTTGAAGACTACATCATGTATGTGAGAAGCTGTGTGAGAAGCTGTATAGGATTCCATTTAATTGTTCCAGATATTTGAACAACTGGAATCAATAATGTTCACATACTCTTCGTTATTTCTTGATAATGGGATAAGGTGATGTTGGGAACATGGGGGTTCCACAAGTAGTGGAGGATCTCTCTGGTTGGCTTAACTATCCTATTGATGTCATACTGGATACCGCCCTAAACATTTTATTGTGTTATTTTTGTGAAGATATTTTGTTCAAGGGTTTGTCTGCAAACACAGTCAAATCACAGAAGCTTTGGTTCCTTGTTTATATTCTATCAGTATTTTTCTGAGTCACTGAGATCTAGTTGTATTTATGCATCTGTATTTCCACAGGTTTCAAATATGTTGCCCTTGTTAAAATGCGGTATTGGTGTACATCATTCTGGTCTACTTCCGATTCTGAAGGAAGTGATTGAAATACTCTTCCAAGAGGGCCTTATCAAGGTTACAAATACATTAACTTTAGTTGTGCCAATGTTCACTCAGTGACCAATCTCCTCCTGACACTTCTCATTTTAGGATTAAATTTTATTCACTAGCTGAACCTAGTTTGAATTGTTATTATGAATGTTAATTTGTTATTGAGTACAACCCCCTGCAACATCTCCGCTGTTAACCAATATCCTCCTGACCAATGTCTTCTATTTTACATTTCCCTTGTAAATACCTCATGATTACATCCCCCTGCAACATCTCTGCTGTTAACCAATATCAACAGGAGAACATGCAATGTCAATGTGAGTCCATTTTCAAACATATCTGCATATGTTTGCTTATTCAGCAGGTTGAGTTATGTAGTCTTGACAATATTCCTTGGACACGAACATACATAATGCACAACTCACTAACACACATTCACCAACGTATTTCTCCTCTCTTCTTCACTTCAGTTTAGACTAAAGCTGAAACCTTTTTTTTATTGCACTTCATGGTTGTTCATTGTTTTCTTTTTCTTTATGTGCCTTGTCGAATAGTTCTTAATTGTGATCAAATTATTTTTATCATGTTTTTAACAATCTTTGAAATGTTTACAGGACGTCACATTTTTTGCTTCCTCGGTTATCATAGTTCCAAGGCCTACACTCACTAACAAGAACAGCAAGTGTCAAAGTCTCATTATTTTCACAGCTCTTAGATATTATTTTTTGGTGTGGTAGACAAATTGTATTAAACTTACAATGTTTATGTAAGACATTTGGCTATTTTGTGTATGTAGTTTTAACATTATCTAGTCTCTATGCACTTGTACTGTGGAAGTTTGTTACTTTCATTTATATTTTTGTGAGTTCTACATTTATAAATTCTTAAGATGATTACAAGATTGTGTCAATTGTTATTCTTTTTATAAAATTCCTTGGAGCGCTACAAGTTTTGTAAGTCATAGTACTTATGCTAGCTATATATTATTTCAAGCTACATGTGTGCAATTTCAAATGATGTTGGGCATATATATATATATATATATATATATATATATATATAGAGAGAAAAAAAAAAAAATATATATATATATATATATAGAGAGAGAGAGAGAGAGAGAGGTTAAGGGAGGTGAGGGGCCACCCTTTGGGGGGTGTCTAGTTGTCACCCCCCCCCCCCTATGTCATCATCATGCACAAAGTGCATGATGATAACGTGAGAGGGTGACAAGTATATAGAAAAAAGTAATTTGGAACGCGTGATGATGGGATGTTTTTCGGTGTTCCAAAATTGGAACCCTTTTTAGGTGTTCCAAAATTTGGCGCAAAAAGTATTCTGGGATGTTTTTCTTAGGAACGCGTTTCTAATGTTCCAACATTGGAACTCTTTTTAGCCGTTCCAATAAGTTAAAAAAAGTAATTTGGAATGTTTTGTTGGAACTCTTTATTGGAACGCTTTATCGGTGTTCCAATATTGGAATACCATAAAAGCGTTCCAATAAATGTTTACTGGAACGCTTTTATTCCGTTCCTACAAATCTGGCAGCCCATAAATAGGCACGAAATATATGTGTGCCTAAAATTATTTGGCATGAAATTTTAGCGTTCCAAAAGGACCTTTTTGGTGTAGTGCTTGATTCTGTTACATTCTTCAGATACTAGATACGATAAGAACATATACTACACCATATGTACAGAACATAGATGATTCACACTAATGTATGCTAGAATGAATTTTGGGTTGTGTTCTGAGCCATTCGTCCCCATACTTGGCAATTAAGCATGTGAAATATATCGTTGAAGAACATAAAACTTGTGGTCGTTACTGCAGAAAGTGCAGACTGACATGAACTGACGCACGAAAAGGAGGAGATCAAAGCTGTAACAAGTAAAGTTGTGTTTTGGATGTTCTACTCTTGTAAGCTCTTTGTTCACAAAGCAAGATATAATGAATACAGAACAAGTATCGAGTTTATAACTCTTGTAAGCTCTATACTTGAGTTACGAACTCGATACTTGTTCGGTATTCTTTAATTATAGCTTACTTTGTGAACAAAGAGTTTACAAGAGTTCTTTTTCCAAAGCACAACTTTTTTGTTCCAGCTTAGAGCTCCTCATTTTCGTGCGTCAGTTCATGTCGGTCTTCACTTTCTGCAGTAACTTCCTCCAATTAATCTCCCTCCCTTGGCAATGATGATACGACAACCTATCTTGATTCTGTTATTATAGTAGATGATGTCTTAGTATTACATTATGTGGGTTCATCTTGATTCTGTTATATCCTTCAGATACTAGATTCGATAAGAACATATACTACACCATATGTACAGAACATAATGATCCACACTAATGTATGCTAGAATGAATTTTGGGTTGTGTTCTGAGCCATCCGTTCTCACACTTAAAACAGATATGAATTAGTACTGTGAGAGCGCCGGAGAGAGTGAGAGCGCCTGAGGGGGGGACGAGAGAGTGTGAGAGAGTAAAATGGGGGGAAATGAATTGGTAGGGGGAATATAATTAGAATTTAGCGACGTTCATACTAACGTCGCTAAATTAGTCGCTATTAGCGACGTCATAGCGACGTTTCGCGACGATTAGCTCATGTAACTATGTAGCCGTAGATGAAGTTGACTGTCCTCCGACCCTCATCCCTCGGCAATGATGATACGACAACCTATCACTATATCTTATATAGTAGTAGATGATGTTTTAGTATTACATTATGTGAGTTCATCTTGATTCTGTTACATTCTTCAGATACTAGATACTAGATTCGATAAGAACATATACTACACCATATGTACAGAACATAGATGATTCACACTAATGTATGCTAGAATAAATTTTGTGTTGTGTTCTGAGCCATCCGTTCTCACACTTTAAACACATATGAATTAGTATTGTGTGTCAATCTTTGTTTTTGTATTTTCGGCGAACCCAGGGATTGGATTCTGTATTTTGTATTTTGGATTCTGTATTTTGGCTCCAGCTCCAGCTCCATTTGCATTAATCTACGATACGACATGGTGATCATGACATAGTCCCTGCAGCCATTCGACTGGCGAGGCAGAAACTATGTAGCCGTAGATAAAGTTGACTGTCCTTCGACCCTCATCCCTCGGCAATGATGATATGACAACCTATCACTATATCTTATATAGTAGTAGATGATGTCTTAGTATTACATTATGTGAGTTCATCTTGATTCTGTTACATTCTTCAGATACTAGATACGATAAGAACATATACTACACCATATGTACAGAACATAGATGATTTACACTAATGTATGCTAGAATGAATTTTGGGTTGTGTTCTGAGCCATCCGTTCTCACACTTGGCAAAAAATCAAATTTTCTATATTTTATCTGCTTTCGAAAATGTACTCAAATGAGAGGGCACCCGTTCTCACAGATGGCACCTAAGACCCGAGGATCTCGCTTGAGGGAGGCACAGATGGCTGTAAAAGAGGAGGTGGCTCCAGCTCCAGAGGACAGTTCCACCGAGAGAGCTGCTCCAGAAGTAATTTCTAAAGTCGAGGGAGCTGTGAAGGAGGAGGTGGCACCACAGGACAGTTCCACCGGGAGTTCCAGTCATCCATCTCCTCTGGATATTGATCTGGCTGCCGCGGATCCTACTTATGCGCGCTGGCTGAGGGAGTTCTATCTGCCCCAGCATAGACGACAGTAGATACATATATTGACTGGATTTGTTTGATGGATATATCTCATCTGGATATTGTGATGGATATTTGTTTTGAAGGATATATCCCCTTTTGGATATTGTGATGGATATTTGTTTTCTTGTGTGTGAAGTATATTGGTATAGCTTGTTGTGTGATGTATATTGTGATGTATATTTGTTTGTGTTATGTGTGATGCATATTGTGATGTTCCGAGAGGCTTGAGGAGACGACCAATTATTTTTGGTCTACTCTGGATTGTATTGTGCGGGCCGGTGTTGAGTGTTCCACCGAAGGGGTCGGCGAACCCAGGGATTAGATTCTGTATTTTGGATTGTACATTTGCATTCTGGATTCTTTTTTTTATTTTTTTTCAATTTAGCGACGTTTTTAGCGACGTTCATATTCGTCGCTAAAATTTAGCGATGAATATAAAGGTCACTAAAAACGTCGCTAAATTGTTGACGTGGCAAGTAATCTGATGCCACCACATCGTCGCAAGAACGTCGCTAATGTGTCGCTAATCGGCGACCACTTGAAAACGTCGCAAAGAAAGTCGCAAATTAGTGACGTTATAAACGTCGCTAACTAACATCGCCCTAGCGACGTTTTGCGACGTTTTCTCGATTAGCGACACGCTTTTTTCCGTCGTTTATTAAACGTCGCTGAAAACGTCGCTAATTTAGTTTAGCGACGTTTTGGCCGAGTTTAGCGACGTTTTGGAACGTCGCTAATCTGACAAATTTTTGTAGTGTGTTATGTGTGAACTTGTATGCGTAAAGAAATAGTATTACGCGTAAACTTGTACGCGTAAAAGAATAACATTGCGCGTAAACTTGTACGCGTAAAAGAATAACATTGCGCGTAAAGGAATACGCGTAAAGAAGTAGGAAATTATGTACGCGTAAAATAACATTACGCGTGAAGAAATACGCGTAAAGGAAATACGCCAAGCCAGAGTAGACTTGCGTAATCCAGATTCACGCTGACACGAATGATCGTGGGCGTAGAGCTTGATATTACGCGGACACGTATAAACGTGGGCGTAGAGCTTGATATTACACGGGCACGTATAAACGTGGGCATAGAGTTTGATACTACGCGGGCACGTATAAACGTGGACGTAGAGCTTGATATTACGCGGGCACGTATAAACGTGGGCGTAGAGAACGTCTCGAACTCCAATTCCATGAAACCTTCAATCGAAGCCAAAAATGGGACTTCCATGGATCAAAATGGGGTATAACACAAATCTGCAAAAATAAAACTTTCAAAATAGAAAATGTCAAGTTCTAAACTATCTTAGAATCATGAGAGAAAGATAAATGAACCATAAAAATGGGTTCTCATGTGGAAGCAAGATGTACTTGCCTAAGCTCTTGGTAGGTGGAGAGAGTTATGAGGAAGAAGAAGGAGAGTAAATGAGAATGAATGAAGAGAGAGAAAGGGTTGGGCTTTAAATGGAGATGATGGTAGGTAGGGGGTTGGTTGGGTTCATGATGAACCATCCTAAACCAACACAAACCAACCCAAGCCGACCCCAAAACAAAGCAAAAGCAGAAATAAAATACAGGAAAAAAATAATTAGCGTGAAATTAAAGGAATTAAATACAGAACAAATGTATGATAAATATTAAATAATACATTCAAACAGTACACGTATTAAAATACGTATTCTGGGAACGGGGAGTGACAACACAGCTTGTAAAATGGGCTTGAAGGCATTCTGATATTGTATTATTCCAATCATACCATAAAGTTTTATGTTATTAGTTCAAAGAAAAATCTACTAGGCATCTAGCTTTTGGTTCAAGGGAGGACCATTAATCGGAAGAATATCAGGAACGGTGGGTTCATGTCCTATTGGACATGAAGAGGTTACGGACCTACAACCACTGTTGTCTACTATTATTTTCTGCGAAAAACGGATCCTGTGGAAAGGTTGGCTTAAACGCCTTAATGAGTTCTCAGGCAGAGTGAATGCCTGGTGTGCTTTGCAGGAAGCACGGTAGCGCGGTACTACAAGGAGTGAAACTCTATGCTACTATGGGGTGCTCCACCATGAGGTTCCCGAAAGGGGTAATGTCTCGGCTGTATGAGCCAAGTCACAGCGGCGTAGCACCGCAAATAGGCAGGTAGCCTAATGCTGTATGTTGAAATAAAGAGAGGTGTAGTCAGCACTACAAAGAGGAGGAGTTCCTCATGTTACAGTGGCACGACACCACGATAAGGTACCCGGTTAGGGATAAAGCCTCGACCTTGCAAGCCATGTCGTTGCGGCGTAACACCGCAAGGGAGCCTAAGGCTTCATGCTGGGTAGTATGGCACTACAAAAAGGCGGTGACCTCATGCTACAGTAGTATGACACTACGATGAGGTTCCCGGTACGGGGTAAGGCCTCGGCTTTAGGCCATGTCATAGCGGCATAGCACCGCAAGGGAAGCGCAAAGCTCTTCATGCCATGTCTCTTTAACAAAGAACTCACCTATAGTGTATGGAAAGAGATATCAGGCCGTCTCTTGAGGGTAAACTTGTAGACGCCCAAAATTATACACTGAAACCAGGCTGGCACAGGGCCTTTAATGTGTAGTCAGAAGCACATGTAACTACATAATATGAGTGGGAAGAATTTCAGCTATGGTGCAGAATTCAAGGCTTAGTCCATTCTTGTATTATAGTATGTTATTTGACCCATGCGGAAAGATTCAAGTCGTCAGCGACATCTCTCATAATGCATGATGGACAGTTACTGTGGGGAACACTTATACCCATATATAGAGATGTGTGGGGGATTGTCGGGTTTTGGCCTTTTGTATTGGAAACTTTAGTCCCACATCGGCTAGGCCAAAGGAGTTGTATCTCTATATATTAGCTATGCTTTTTAGAGATGCACATGTGGTGTGAAGGTGCACATGGGTGTGCCATGTGGGGATATTTTTCTAATGGAAAAAAGGCTAAATCAACAATGAAGCATTCATGCTTTTTGCTCTTGGAAAATTTATTTCCATTGGAGCTAAGCCCCGTAGGGGCTTAGCGACTCGGACTCGGACACGGACTCGTGGGCTCATGAGGCGTAATATGGCGTTTTGTTGGCGCACTTTGCACTTATCACGTCAGCATCGTCGCTAGGCGCAGAGTGCGCTTTAGTTGCGCTCGTTGTGCGAGCCACTTGCGCTGCCAATTGGCGCGGCCAAGTGGAGCGCCCAGTTGCGCGGCCAAGTTGCACAGCCAAGTGGCGCACCCAGTTGCGCGCCTAGTTGCGCGGCCAAGTGGCGCGTCCAGTTGCGCGGCCCAGAAGCGCGCCCAGTTGCGCGGTCCAGTGGCGCGCCAGTGGGGGCTGCCTGTTGGCGCGCGGTTGGCGCAGGTTGCGCGGGGTGCGCAAGTGGCGCAAATAGCGCGCGCTGTGCGCCCTTTGACTCAGATCGTGTCTATGCACGATTGAACAGTTACAGCATGTTCGGAACGGTTTCTTTCCACATCCCGAGCATGTTGCTAACCGGACGGTTACAGAGCGAGGCTCTATAAGCTTCTATGCTCTCTCTCTCAAATAGGAGTTCAGTATTCACGTTAAGGCAGAAGTGTTTTTTAGCACCATTCCTTATGTGTTTTCACAGAGTTTGGGAGTGAAGAGAAGCAATGCATCAGCGCCACTTAATGCAGGAGTCCGTGCGCCTTCCGAGGAGTTAGAAGAGCAGAGTGTTCCAAAGTTCTCTGTCGAACTTGCTGGTTCCTGGAAACTGTTCGTGTGGGACGAATTAAGCTTTGAGCAACAGTGATCATTCACCCCAGCAGGCCATCTTCCATCTTTCGCCTGTCATATTCTCTGTTGCTGTTTGCATATCGATCCGTACCTTCTGTTTAGAAGTGCTACTGTCGTTTGCTGCTGATTACGAAATCTTTTTAGATTCTCGTAATCCATAATCCTCCTAGGATCCCTGTTGTGCACCTTCTTTGAAGTATTGCGTTGAAACGTTGTCTTCACAATTGCCTCATTTTCTCAGTTTTTTATCGAAAATTGTACTCCGGCAATAACATGATGTACCCACACCTTAGTACTTCCGGAGTACTTTTTCGATACCTACATTAGTGGGGAATGTGCAATGTTTTTGTGGCCATCTCTTTACAGTTAACAGCCACCACGACTGTTATTTTTTGGGGAATGGACTCATGACCCGTTGTGGACATGAATTTGTGTGATGACTTGTCCCAGGCCGCTTTGCTTGGGCTTAAGTGAAGTTTTGAGTGGCTCAACTTCCCAATATCTGGGCCTTGAAAGCTCTCTTGTGTTTCCTCGGTCCATAAATTACAATTGAATGCATACATATATAGGGGTGAGCGTTCGATTTATTCGGTTTCAACCGAATTTAAATAATCAAAACTGAATAAACTAAAATTCTAAAAATCCAAAACTAAAACTAGCCAAAACCAAAACCGAACCGAAAATCAATTCGGTTTGTTCAGTTGAATTATTTCTATTATTTAATAGATCAAGTCCAAAGTTGGGATCATGATTAAATTATATTAAAAATTATAATTTTTATATACACATTTGTTGTATTTTAAAGTTACGTCCAAAGTTGGACTATTTGTTAAATTATGACTTCAAAACATATACATAATTTCAAAATATATACATTTACATAATGGCATAAGCCTTATTCGGTTTTAGTTTTGGACTGAAACTGAAACTGAAACCCAAAATCGACTAAAGAATTTTAGTATTTTAAAAACGAACCAAAAAAATTTTAAACTGAACCAAATCCCTTATTCGATTCAGTTAGGTTCCATTTTCGGTCCAAAACCGAATAATGCTCACCCCCTAAGCATATGCCCCCAAGCCTTTGCTTTGCTATTGTAATCAATGCCAGAAGTTTGTTTGTAAATTCACTCATTTTGACCGAGATATTACATGAGTCAGTGTTACCCTTGTCATTCATCACATCTTTAGGATTTTGTCATTATTGATGAGACTGAGAGAATTATTGTCGCTTCTTAAGAGTTGTATATGTCATGTCAGCATCCACTACTTTTACGGTAGGAAAAGACCTGAAAGTCCGGAAAAAAAATTGCAATACCACGTGTCAGGACGTGATTGGCTAGAGAAAAAAAACAGCCCTCGTGGTAAAAATCGGTCAAAGAAAAACCGACACGTGGCATCGTATTGTTTACGGAACAAGGTGCATCATGATTTTCAATATATTAAGTGCAAAATTGGTATAGTTAAAGGTATTTAAGTGTAAAGTAGTCCACTACGAAGGAAGATCAAATTCCAAATGTACCTTGTTAATCAATAACCCCATGCAAATATATTAGTTAGAACAATACTTTTCAACTTTTAAGTTTTTAATGTACAACTTCATCAAATCTGGAAGCCGAAAAGCTTATAGGGTTCAGGTTTGGATGTTACATAAAAAGATCTGAACCCGACCTGTTGGTAGCCCAAGTTGTAAGGATACACCTTACACTTTATCAGGGCCGGCCCTGAGCTCTTGGGGGTCTGAGACGAACTTCCAAAATAGACCTCCATACATAATATATATAAAAAATAAGAAACTAAAAATGAAAATTGTCACACAAGATTTGAACCAATACACCACAAACTATTTAGTATGAAAACCAGCCCTTGGTACATAGTAGTTCTATTTTAGATGCAACCATGTTGGTGCCTCGTTAGTCTTGGGGCATGGGCGGTCGCCTGGGACATGGACGGTCGCCCAACCTGCTCTGGGCCAGGCCGCCCCTGCACTTTATGAAACACTTTGGGACTAATTTGCATAGGTATGATTTGCAGGTGTTACAAGAGAAATGAACAAAAATTGAGGAAAGATCAACCCTGTGTGATTTTACAGGAAAAGCTCCAATCTCATGCACAAGAAAAAGAAAGATTGGAAGCATAACCAAACCTAAAGGAACAAAAGAAAGATGATAAATGGAAGTATCACCAAACCTAGAGGACCATGAGTTTAAAATCATACAGATATTCAAAAATATGCAAGAATTCCAGCTTTAAGAATAAGTTGGAAGAGGGCTGATCTCTGCCCCCCAAAAAAAGGAACACTGAGAAGCGAGCTAATTGTCGACACAATGACTCCACAAGATCATCGCCGAAGTGGCAAAATGTAAGGCAAGGAGCCATGACCAGTCCCAATACTAACGAAAGCGTTCCCACGAGAACTTGTAAACATATCATTAGGCATGATCTTCATGGGGCAAGTTCGAGAAAGGACTAGTGTAACTGACAAGGCGACATGATTTCACATCTTACATGCTCAGATCATACAGAACAAAACTTCGATCAGAGTGAAGAATTATGCAGAGCTCTAACTAAATGGAAAAAGTTCACACATTTGACGAGCTTGGAAAAAGTTGCTTATACTACAAGAACTTGTAGGTAAAATTTAACAATGACAATGGTGCTAAACAATTATAGGTGTATTTGGTATCCGAAACCTAAATAAAGTACGAAAGCATGAAATACTTGACCAAGAAATTCGTGTATCTGAGATTTGGCTAAATGCAATCATACAGAAACACAAATCAGGCTCTGAAAACAATAGGTTTCTTCTGAAGGAGGCGTCACTAGTGGATCCAGGATTATAATTCACTCGAGGCACAATTATAAAAGGATTTGGAAATGTCTTCAAAAAAAAAAAAAATAGAGTACAATAATACATGAAAAAAAAAAAATCACTGGAGGCCCCGCCCTCCGGTGCCTCCCATGTAGATCTGCCACTGAGAGGCGTCCAATAAAAAGATAGTCTATGAAGGCCAAAAGTAAGAGAAAATCATCATCACCACCTCCCAACCTTCTCCCATGAGGTCGGCCGTGGAACACAAAAAGCTCCGTAAAAGAACTTACAGAGTTTTTATGAGAATGACGACAAATATTTAATGTCAAGAGCAGCAGTACTGCAACTGCCCCCACAAAACTTGCCTACTTGAAATAATAGCAATATACGTTGCAAGAGTACAAACAAAATAAGGATACAGACATGATATGGATATAGGATATGAGCATTTTCAAATATGTACGAAAGTAGTCACCTATGTTCATGAATACGGATACAGACACGGACACGGATGCAGATGGGTGCAGACTCGGATATGGATACACTATTCTGACATGTTCTGTGCGGAAATAGAATAATAGTCTACCAGTGTATTTTGCCATTGTGCCGCTTGGGCCTATGATAACAGAGCACAAAGGAAAGGTTATAATTCTCACAAGAATATAATCAGAGCATTTAAACATGGCAAAAGAGTTATTCTAGGAACGATACTCTCTTGCCTTCACAGAATACATGTAAGCATATAACCAGCAGTCGGAACATCGGCAAAGATTTGTTCTAGGGAAAGAAGTAGGACATTGCAGCGAAAACCGACTGCTCGATGGTAAGCAGAAATAGCAGCACTGCAGCTACCACCGCAACACTCGCCCACGGGCTACGGAAGTAGTCCCGGCTCAACTCAGCCCTCCATCGGCGCCATTTGGACTCACGATACTCCGTCACCTGAAAGAAAAGGTCAGCCAGATAGTTCCTATCAGAAGCATACCGTGTCGGAACACAGATCTGATCGAAGAGATCAGCCACCGCCGCATCGGTGCTCAACCTATTGGCCAGGATCCCTTTCAGGTCGAGCAACTTTGCGTCCTCTGCCGTATCAACGATGCAGTCCATGAAAGCTGTGTAAACCGTGATACAGGTGCTAGTGTCAGGGTAGCACTGCTCGAAAGCAACGAGATTCCGGAAGAGCGAATTGGTATAGTCGTAGACTCGCAGTGGGGGGATCTCAATTACACCGTCCTTAAAGGACACATCTAGGAAACTTCCAGAGCCGTCTTTCTTCCTGAACCTTATCCCGCCCCTCTTTAGCTCAGTCGCACTAGGGATCCACTCTGGAGGATATTTTGCATATGCTCCGGAATCTGATGGTTGCGGTTGCGAAGGAACGAGAGATGAATGGAAGAGGTGGAGAAGATGGTGGACTTGACTTGCCGGCATTGCCGTGAAGCCCCTGGACTTGTTGGGATGGATGTCGTGGAAGAGTCGGAGTGCGAGCTTCGGAAGATCGAGGCCTTTGTCACCAGGAGTAGCCAAGATGTGGAATAAGGTTTGCACTACGAAGAAAGGGATTTGGTTCTCAAGTTTCAGTAGATCATAAGCTATTATATTCCAGATCCATAGCATTCCTAGCAGAGGATTCTGAATCTTTTCATCCTCTTCCCCAATCTCCAACTCCACAATTTCATCCTTCCCCTTCTCTACGTCTATCGTTCCTTCTTCAATCACCTCCTTCCCCTTCTCTACGTCTATCATTCCTTCTTCAATCACCACCACAACCTCCTCCTTCTCCTTCTCCTCCTCCTCCTCCTCCTCCTCGACTCCATCCTTCTCCACTTGCTTTAGCAAGAGATGGATGATGAAGCACCCGTCAAGCAGCATTACCAGCGCAAGCCTGTGCTGATCCTGGTACAAGTTATCCGAGTAGCAGCTCCTTATCTCGGTATCCAGTGCCTTCAACTCCGACAGGCATCGGTTCAAAAGCTCGCCTGCCCGCTCCCGGTTCCTGTGGCGAGAGAGGAGGTACCGAACGCACTGCCACTTGTGATCTTGCATGGCCGTACGGGTAGAGCGCGAATGGTGGTAAGCGCCAATCGGCACTACGAGCGGCTCGTAAGCCTTGCGATCGCCGCCGCGTCGGATGCTATCCGAGACCCTGAAGATGGTCCACGGCCTCCTGGGATACGACTCGGGGCGCGTATCGTTCAGCTCCTTCCTCACGGAGTTGATCCAGGAAGGCTCGTCTAGATCCGCCTTTCGTCGTCCATACAAGTGTCTGGAAACTGGCATAACTGGAGGCCTGGACAGCCCTTCTACTGCAGCAGCAACAGGAGGAGCAAAGTAACAATGGATTTTCTCAGGGACCGACTCATCCATCTGGAACCAAAAGTTGAGGCTCTAAATAATATGGTTACTCATCCATCAACTGCTCCTATTTAATAAACCTTGTCATGTCCTTCATGAGAAGGAAATGCTGCTAAGGAACATAATAGTGAGACAAGCAGGAGATTAGAATATGATTAAGATCAAGATTAGCTGATGGTGAAGATGATGTGATAGGCATTGGTTCTCCCGCTTGATAGTGAAGGAAGGTTGAAGAAAGAAGAGGCGTGGAGTAGAGGCTACGATTAATGAACTGCAGACAGATTTTAAGAGGTGGTGATCACTGATTAGGCCATGAAATGACAAATTTGTTTCGTCTCATACAAACTTGAGAAATTGTGAAAACACTTATCAAAACAGCTACTACTATGAGAAGGTGAAATGTATGCTAAGACTAAGTCATACTTTGGGTACATAAAAGTAATACAACTAGTAGTGATCTTTCAAGACCGGCTTCCATTTTACTACAAAGCATGCTTTGCAAGTTGCAACTACAGCTAATTAGGCACAGTTAGGAAATGGTTAGTTTGCAGAAGTAGTGCATTAAAGTGCTCTACCTAGCTAGGTTGGCAGCTCGCGATACATATCGTATTTGCATATGTATCGTATATCGTATCATGTATCATTTGATAGAGTAATTTCAGAATTTTAGGTTTATACTTCAAGTCCATATAGCAACATGATTTAAGTATATATTACATGACTCAAGGAAAAAGAAAAAGAAACTACCTACAAACCTATACATATAGTATTGATCAAAAGAAGTACAAGGAAATGGTAGTATATTGTTTCATATAATAAGATACGCATATATATTACGGAATTAACAAAATAGGCTCTTACCTCCAATTTTTTGCCCTTTCTCAACATTGAGTGTATGTAATGGTCCCGTCATTATCATCCGGACTTCCTATATTGTCACCTTTGTCCCACTCATCTCTAAGGCCATGTTTGGTCAGCGGAATCAGTACTTTGGAAAAGAAAAGTCATCCATTTGTTGTGTTTGGATGCCAAAGGAAATGAGTATGAAAGGAAATTGCCTCCCAAGAGGAAGAAGAGGAAGTAAAATAGTTCTAACCCCCCCCCCCCCCCCCCCCCCCCCCCTTCCCACCAACCCAAGGATTCACTTCCCCCCCTAAGGATTCACATTCTTCTCAATTTCCTTGACATTTCCAAACACCGGAAAGAAAATTGATTGGAAATGCAATTTTCCAAAGGAAAGGAAAGAGCAAAAAATTGATTTCCTTTCCTTTCCGCGAACCAAACAAGGCCTAAGGGTGTGTGTGAGTCGAACTATTACAAGCATGCTCGAACTAGGCTTGCTAAAAAGCTCGAGCACATGAGCTCTTTCTTATCCGGACTCTCCACTTTAAGCCAAATTATCTGTGTTGACCCGACATGACACAGGTACGGATACGGGATCCGGATCAGATCCTCCACGGTGAAAATCAGATACTCCATGGTGACAATTGGGAATTTATGCTCACCTATTTTTTTTTATAATTTGTTGATGGTGCACAAATTAGAGGAAAAAGAAGATAAGCATGTTTTATGGCAGTAGTAGATCCTCCATGATTTATAATTAGTTATTATTATTATTATTAATTTCATCTTGGGAGTAGTATAACCCTACCTAGGCAATTATATTTTGGGAGTAGTAGGCTCATTTATGGAGGGGAAAAAAGAGAAAAAAGCATGGAAGATGAAGGAACTTTTACTCAACATTGTAATACTTGTAAAGTGGTCAAAGTGATTGTATGCATGCATTCATTCATTTCATTCAAATCCGGTTGTGTTTGTCCATGTTCATTAAATGAATCAATAGGTCAAGTTAGCGTACAAAAAGTTACAATGAAGACTTTTCCAATTCCAATAAGCTATTAATATTAGAGCATATTTGGATGCTTTAAGATGTTGGCAGGTGTGGTCTCTTTGTAATTCGTTAAGCACTTTTAATGGGGTTCTCACCCCAATTCGTTTTCATTTAATATGTGACTTCTTCTCATTTAGCAAATATGTTTATTTTAATAGAAATATTTTCGTATCCGTACCCAAATTTTGGATCCTTTTTAGTCGAGTCTGCATGTTCTTCTATTATGAGTTTAAAGGGTCCAAACTCTTAGATATGTACCCCTACCCTACACCAGTACCGAGTCCAGGTAACAAAGCACAAGCTTAGAGTCTAAGAATTAGGCCTCATTAGATAAACAAGCCTGAGCAGAAGCTTAGAGGTATTCAGCTTGTTGAGATTGTGAGTCTGGTCCTTGCTTTTTAATAAGCATAAAATTAATATATTATGCTGATAAATATTTCCATTTTGATATGAAGTTCATAATAATACTTACAATGGAATTAAAGTCTTTGTAGCTTGTTAAGCTCGTTTAGCTACAAGTTTGATTTGGGATAGCTTGTGGACCTCATGAACAAGCTCAATTTAGGTTTAAACTTCGGCTATAATTCATGATCATCACACTTTCTAATTTAAACGAACGGCTCGCAAGACGAGCTCTAACTCGTAAATATTATAGAGAATTGAGTTGAGCTCAATTTTAGTCTCGTCTTAATCTCGAGCTCTACTTTTTCTTACAGAAAAGGAGTCGTGCAATACACCTCTCTCTTTCCCCAAAAAAAAAAACTAGGATTTCCATTTTTACTAGGAGGTGGACTAGGAAGGACAAGTGCTTTTACATAATTTTCACAATTTTTTGTTTTGTTGCTACTTCAAGAAAAGTGCTGCTTTTTGTTGTTGATTCCTCGTCAACAATAGTTATGAAGTGTTCTTTTGCACTTTTTATCGGTTTCAGTTTCAGTTTCAGATTCCATACACGTCAAACTCCATATCGAGATCGATGACGAGCATCGTCTTCAAGTCGTATATACATAGACTTTGGATTGCAATTTGTAACCCTTAAGGATGGCTTTCTCCGCCTTTTGACCTAATTTATGTCTTTTCTGGCTTCTGGTCCATCTACATCATAGCCATAAATCTTTTCCCCAAATATCATGCTTCCCATTATTTCTAGCGAGGGCAATATCCAGTGGCATAACAATCTTCATTCCAGATCATTCATGATTTCAATTGAAGTTAACTTGGATCATCAAGTCCACTCTGTGGCCTTTCGGAACAAGACCAGTCTACTCACCCTTACCTAGGTTGCCACAGGGCATTAGTCGTGTGTATGGTCATCCGACCTAACTCAATTCTCTATAACATTGTCTCTGACTGGTGCCACTCCTAATCTTTGTTTATTTCCCCCACCATATGGTCTCTCCTTTTACAACTCATATCATCCCACAATATTCAACTTAATTGCTTGTACTCAAAGGTATTCAAAGGCGCAAGGCGCACTCAAGGCGCAAAGTGTCCATATCGTCCGAGACGTAAGGTGCACTTAAGGCGCACATCCGAGCGAAGTGAGGTTCAAAAATAATAAATGATAAAAATATACACAATAAATAAATTAGTAATGTAAGAAATAAAACCAAATAATATATTAAAACCAACAAAAACATGTTAAAACATTAACCACGTGAACTAGCAAAGCAGTAATTGCAGTAGTAGTCAACAAAATTAACAAGAGTTTGTATTCTCCCTACCACATTTTTAGTAACTTTTAGTTTTTCTAGTTAAACTGTAACAAACTTTGGCAATCGTGGAAAGGGTTCTCTCTACCTCCGACTTTTATGAGGTAAGGATTATTTCCATGCCTCAAAAGTTATATATATATATATATATATATATATATATATATATATATATATATATATATATATATATATATGAAAATTCTACAATACATCCCATGAAAAAAGTTGTATCGATACATCCCAAATCTGAACCATTGGATGTTGATCCAATGGTTCGGATTGAGATCAAAAGTCAAAATCAGCATTAATGCTGATTCAGATTAATAGAGTAGGGAACATCATTTAATGCTGATTTTGACTTTTGACCTCAATCCGAACCATTGGATTAACATCCAATGGTTCAGATTTTGGATGTATCGATACAAATTTTTTCATGGAATGTATTGTAGAAGGACCCATATATATATATATATATATATATATATATATATATATATATATATTAAAAAAATTATAAGGCGAGCATTTTTTTGATTGCGCCTTGCTGAAAGGTGCACCCGGAGAAAGGCGTCTAGCATTGTGAGGTGCGAGGTGCAGGTGATGCGCCTTTCTCCGAGGCGTGTTCGCCTTCGACTACCATGGCTTGTAGTATCTTATATTACAGAGTCCTGTTGATAATTAAACAGAAGTATACTCTTTGCCTACCCTATCATCCTATGAAAATGTCATACCATATCTAACATCTTTGTACTTTCGATTGTGGATCCAAGAAATTAACACAAAAGTACTACTTAAAACCTTCGGGAAAAACAACTGTTTATTAACAAGTGATCTGTAACACAGACAAGTGTGAAGACATTGAACAGAAAGCATTATTTTCTATTTTAGCAAATCAAATCGCTTGTAAAGGTGTTACATAACCATCATTAATGGGTGGAGTGAGACTTTCCATAATCATCTTCTTTGCCCACTTATTTCTTCTCTTGACACATACATTCGGAACTAAAAATCAACTGACCTTATCAAAAGATCTGCATGTTTCTTCGATTCCATGATGAGCTCTGCATTTGGGCGATCATTATATTCAATCTAAATGACAAGATAAAAATCATTTAGCTCAGGAACCATACATCAGAAGGGGAGCATAAATTACTTATTATGTGATTGAAATCATGATAAGAGAGTCGCATTTTTTTAAATATATATCAGGCAAAGGTAGAATCATGAGCATAAAAATGTTTAGCAAAATAATGAAGTCGCAGAAGATTAAAAAAACCAGTATCAGGGAACAGTTTAATATCTTAAAATAACCAAAAACAAAACTTATACGAGTACAAAGTTGATTTTAGCGACTTTCTGAGCTAGGAGGAAATCCAGTAAACGAACATTATTAATAAGTATGGTGAAATATTACTCAAGAAAATTACACTGACAAGAATTCCCAAACTTTGAAAATGACACTAGGATCATAAGACCACATGCCAGATATTAAATAAACAATATCAAGATCAACCAAAGTCAGATTAGGAGATAATCATTTCACAACTTGTAAGGATAATTCAGAATGTGCATATGAAGGTAAATTGAAAAACAAATCTCAGATAACAAAAAAAAAATAGAATCGTGTGGGATACTAGAATTATAGAACAAAAAGTTAAATCATAGTTCTGATAACAGTTGTTATTTGTGAACCATCGGCATACTGGTAAAGTCACATTGCATTTATAGGAGACTCAAGTTTGAGACCTGATCACACCTAAAAGTTATGGCCTATACAAGTAAATAATGTTACAATTAAATAGCATAGGATATCCCCTAATATCTTCTTATATAAACTTATAAAATGAACAGCAAAACTACTCTGCCATGTTCCAAGAGCATGGATACAAGGACTGTGTCACGAGCATATGAATACTCTGCATTATCAACGTAGTATCTGATACCCACACACCACTAATTTTGCAGTATTTGTGCTTCCTATAGCACCTCTACTAAACAAGGAGACCATAATTGACACAATTGTATCTGGACAACCATTTCCGAACTAAGAGAGGAAAATGAAGATAAGAAGACAAATCTTACCCGCCATTTTGCCACATCAGGTTCTTTACCTGTGAATGAAGGAGATCAAACAAATTACAACAATATACAAATACAAGTACGTGTTTATATAAACAAATATATGTTGTAGACATGTATATACATATATGTACAATAGTATATGTACATGAATAAAGTCGAAGAGATACATACAAATTGATTCATGTTCACTAAAGACACTAACCTGTAGCTATATGTCTTTTTAGAACTCGTTGCATGGCAGTATTGATGTCGATGTCAATAAACCTTCAGAGGAAGAAACACAATCTCTAAAACTGAATGTCGAATAAAATACGCCAAGAACAAAGAAATGAAATAAGAACAGAAAAACTGTAAGTACAGATACTACAAGAACAAGAAACAATTTCAACAAGACAAAAACTATATAGACCGACTTGAGTGCAACATCCTTCTCAGTAACATGTTCTCTTGTATCCAATGTTTTTAAAAAAATTGACTCGTTCCAAGGAGCTTTCCGATGCGGGACATCCCAAAAAGGTCCTCGCACTTATTTAATTGAACCAAAGGGCCTAGGAGGAGTACGTTTTTTCTATGTACAATTTTTTTTTACATGAGGGATATGTTTTAGTGTCCCATAACTTACGCCCAATAGGAGTCTGTTTTTTTTGGAGATTGTGGTTTGTAATAGCAAAGGGCATAGTCACCCGCTTACCCACTCGAGAAAAAATGCTAAATGCAGCAAAATCCTCTTCTTCCCCTCTGCATGTAGCTGCAAATATCAATATATCTTCTTTCCTTCTCTCTGTTCAAGGCACCAATGCCCCCCTTCGGCAACTAAATCCAATCATCGTTGACCCTCCAGCCAAGCCCCACTCCCTCGAAATCCCCAATAGTAACGCATCCTCAATCCATGTGATTATTCAACTCTCTTTTTATTCTTGATCTTCTTTTCTTTTTCATCTTTTATGTTTATACATATCTAGTTCCTCATGGATGATGAGACTTGGATTCTGTCATTCTCGTTATTTTGATACTTTGGAGTTGATCTTATTTTGTGCCTTTCAATAAGCAACTAGTTTCTACTTTCTTTATTGTTTAAATGTTTTAAAATTGGACTTTGATGACTTTAAAGAGTATATCATCTGTTTGATGGCTGTTCTATGTAATTTAGATCATATTCTTATCCTATATTTTATTGACTTTTACTCATTTTTCAGTTTTTTAAATATGTTATATGTTTTTGAAATACAATTTTTAATATCCAAAAAACTTGTGCCCCATGTATCGGGAGTTACACCTCACCTCCAGTGGGCCTAAACGCCTCATCTTTCATCTTTGCCTTTTAAAACTTTGCTTGTATCATGTTCAATGCAATGCAACAATAGTCACAGAGAAGGGCATTACGGGAGTCATAAAAGTCATATATATATATATATATATATATATATATATATATATATGCTCTAGTAAGCGTTGTAGCCTACCTTATGGAGCATTATTTACGGAATACTTTCAGGACTTCTAAAAAATAACGAGAGTGACAGAATCCAAGAAAGATTATTTTTAAAGATATAGTTTTGCACTAGTGTTATTTTTCTTAAAAAATCCAAATATGTATTTAAAGATAGATTATTTTTAGATTTGTTTTTGAGATAGATTTTTTCAAAAGATATATTTGTTTTTAAAGATAGATTATTTTTACCATTAATATTAAAACTAATATTAATTTAACATTAAGTTAACATTAAAATTAATATTAACAATAATACTAAAATTAACATTAAAATTAAAATTAAATTAAAATTAAGATTTAATTTAATATTAACTTTATTATTAAAATTAATATTAATACAAACATTAATATTAAAATTAACACCAACATTAATATTAACACTAACACAAAAATTAATATTAACATTAACGTTAATATTGAAATGAATATTAACATTAACATTAAATTTAATTTGATTTTAGTATTAATTTTAATTTCAATTTCAATTTCAAAAACTAATATATCTTTTAAAAATAATGTATCTTTGCAAATAATCTATCTTTAAAAACAAATCTAAAAATAAACTATCACTAAGAAAATATTTAGATTTTTTTTTTTCAATACTACGTATGTTTTTCAGAATTCCCGTAACTATCTCGTAGAGAATGCTCCATAAGGTGGGCTACAACACTCCCTTGAACAAAATTCTATATATATATATATATATATATATATATATATATATATATATATATATATATGTATAAAAATATATATATATATATATATATATATATATATATATATATATATGTATATATATATATATGTTTTTTATATATATATGAAACTGATGGGCGACTCGGGAGCGGGCGACTAGGGAGCGAAGAGTGCGAACCCTAGGGGGTCCCAACTCTGGGACCCCGGCGCTGCCGGCGGCGAGACCGGCGGAGGATCGGCCGGAGGTGGGCCGGCGAAGGGGGTGGCGGCTGCAGGCGGTGCAGGCGGCGTGGCGGCAGGCGGAGCGGGCGCTGGTGGCGAGATCCTGGGACGCGGCGCCAGTGGCCCAAGCGGCGCCGGCGGTACAGGACGTGCAGGCGGCGGTGGCGCTGGCGGGAGCCGCGGTCCGGCCGGCACAGGTGGTGCGGGAGTTGGTCCGGCCAGAATCAATGGGCCGGGAAGATCTGTTGTGGGAGGCTCGGCGACGGCGAGAACTCCCGCGGCCCCGATTGGTTCGACTGGATCTCGAATTTTCCAAACTGGATCTGGGTCTCGCCTTCAAGACGGACAGATGGATGGAGGGGGGTGGACGACGGTTACACGTCGCCGAAGCGGAAGGGCTGGAGGTAAGGAGGGTAACGGTCAGGCCCCCTTGCGGCCACGTTCCTCCTTTGATAGGAGGGCGGGGGAGGGGATGAGAGCGTGAAAACCGGCTAATGCGCCTGGGATCTTTCTCCGGGGGGCGGCTGGTGATGGAGGGAGAACAACTGGGTGGCGACCGAAACTGGCTGTAGCGGATAAAGGGAAGGACAAGGTGGTGGACTTGGTAGGTCAGGGGCCTACGCCTTCTCCTACACCGGTCCCCCCTCGGACTCAGGAGACATTCCCTTGCCCGGTGGGCAAGTCGTGGGTGGACATATGCAAGCCAGGGGGGTTGAAAAGCCCCACAACCATGGAGTTCGTTCCTCCTAAGAAAGTGGGAAGTGGTTTCCGGGCCACGTTCCCTGCGGAGGAGATCGCTCAGGTAACGGCATTCTGGGAGAATACATTGGTCCTATATGTGCTGGGGAACAAACCCTTTTATGGGCAGATACGGGCTTATGCGGCGAGGGTATGGCAGCCGAAGGGGAGCATGGAGTTCTTTGCAAGGGAGAACGGATTCTTCTATGTGAAGTTCGGACTAGCAGAAGATGTTACCAGGATCCTCCAGGATGGACCGTGGACGTTCGACGGGAGGCTTATTATCCTGAAAGAGTGGACTCCGGACCTGAAATGTGAGAAGGAAGTCCTCAATGCTATTCCGGTATGGATCCGTTTTCCGGAGTTTCCGGTGCAATATTGGAGCATTCCATTGCTCATGAGACTTGCTAGTCTGGTTGGCCGGCCGATTAAGGCAGATGATGCTACAGCCTTCCGCTCGAGGCTGATGTAAGCGAGGATGTTCGTGGAGATCCGGACTGGAGAGGAGTTGCCGAGCATAGTTGAGTACGAGGTCCCTTCGGGTGAGGTTCTATCTCAGAGAGTGGAGTATGAATGGGTGCCCCCTACCTATTCACTTTGTGCATGTTTTGGGCACCTGGATAGCTCATGCCCGTCTGGATGACTGCAGAGGGGGTCTGCCACGGCTTCTACTGATACACCTGGATCTTCTCGGGTGAGGGAGCCTACACCCGGGGACGACGTAGAGGGAGAGCTTATGCGAGAGGGAGATCAACCGATGGAGAAGGCTAGGGGCCAGACTATCTCGCCAGTGATGGCTCCTACGGGGGGCGCTATGGTCATCTTCGCGGCACAGAGGAGCATGGTTACCAGAGACATGGTGACTTCGGAGACAGAAGGACGTAGAGTTGGCGGATCGGCTAGTGAGCAAGTTTACAGCAGGAAGAGGCGGGCGGACCCTCTGCGGGATGGTCCTCCAAACGGGAGAGGTCACTCCCCTGTAGGGGGGGAAGAGCTTTGTGTTGACAATCCTGCCTGGGCCCTGATGCTTACTCAGTTTCCCACCCACCAAGCCCCTACTGTTGAGGTGGAGGAGGATATGATAAAGACGGATATAGTATCTCTCCCGGGTACCAGTTCCGGTGATGTACAGGGGGACCGCTCACTTAATAATTAATGACGATTATAGCCTGGAATGTGAGGGGTGCTTGCTCACTAGGGAGATGGAGGGAGATTTGTGGGATTCGGCATAGGGAGAAATGTGATATATCTGTGCTGTTGGAATCCAAGATCAAAGGGGATAAGACTCTTGCACGTCGGACCCCAAATTTTTGGGGCCAGCTTCACAACTTGGCTCTCTGCAACATGGCGCGTATCTGGGTCAGATGGAGCTCGAAGTGCTGGGATGGGGACCTGATCTTGATGTCGGAGCAACTGATTGCCATCGTTTTCACGAACAAAGGTGGCTTTCGGTTCTTACTAGGAGCGGTATACGGCCACAACGACAGGAGACGTCGGGAGGTCTTATGGCGTGACATTGCCATAGTGGCGTCCGCTGCTGATTCCTCTCACCTCCCGCTCCTCCTGATGGGTGACTTCAATGCTCTTCTGCACAGAGGGGAGAAGATGGGTGGCAGACCGATTCCAGATCCGATATTGCAGGATTTTCAGAGTTGCCTTCTCCAGTCGGGTCTTCAGAGCCTATCTCGCTCGAGGTACATCTGGACTTGGCACAACAAAGCAGTCAGGAACATGGTGGCTTGTCAGCTGGATAGGGCCCTGGGCAACGGGGAGTGGTTTCGCCGCTTCCCTCACTCTCTGGCTGTGGGGTTGGCCGCTGGGACGAGTAACCATTCCCCTATCAGGGTAGGGTTCACTTCCAGCCCCTCAGTGCGGCCACGCCCCTTCCGGTACAACAAGAGCCGGTTTCTTTCCGAGGGCTACTCAGAGGCGGTCTTGGAGGGTGTGGCACATCAGGTTGAAGGGACCGCACAGTATCAGATGGTTCACCGGCTCAAGCACACTAAGAAGACGCTACGGACTTGGGTAAAGAGGTTGCCTAAGTCCTCTCTTGAAGATAAGAAGGCGGAGCTTCAGGTCATCCAGTATTCCATGCAATCTGATATGTTAAATGGGGATCTTGCGGCTAGAGAGAAGGAGCTGATTGAGGAAGTCAATACTCTGCGGCTTCAAAAGGAGATTAGTGCGACTCAGCGCGCTAAATGCTCCTGGCTTAAGCATGGCGACCGATGTTCCAAGTTCTTCTATGATGTCATTCGTACCAGACAACATCGGAATACCATTTCTCAGCTCCTTGATACAGATGGCAATCTGATTGGGGAGCCGCCCAAGATCTCAGGAGAGGCGGTCAGGTATCTGAGTTATACTTTCAGACTTATCTATCTGTGTTCCTAGAGGTAGTTACGAAGAGATTGGTGACTCCATATGGAAATAACCTCCTGCTGGCCCCTGTCACTATGGAGGAGGTGGAGGCCATTATCAAGAAAGCGGACCCCAACAAAGCTCCCAGTCCGGATGGATTTAGTAGTGGGTTTTACAAGCGCCACTGGAATATTCTAAAAGTCCCGGTTCTTGAGGCGGTCCAGGAGTTCTTCTCTGAGGGGAAGCTTTTGAAGGAGCTTAACCACACTTTCTTGACTCTGATACCTAAGAAGGAGGGGGCGTCCTCGCTTGCGAACTTTAGGCCTATTGCGTGCTGTAATTATCTTTATAAAATAATTACGCACCTCATGTGCCGGCGCATGGAGGGGATCGTGCAGGACCTTGTCTCCCCGAACCATGCGGCACTCATCAAGGGGCGATCTATAGCTGAGCATAGCCTCCTAGCGCATGAGATGGTGAGGGGCTTCAACAAAACTTGGCAGGGAGAAGGCTTGTGTTAAGCTGAATTTGAGGAAGGCCTATGACATGGTCAACAGGGAGTTCGTATGCCACCTTTTGTCTGCTATGGGGTTTGCTGATCGTTGGGTAGCGCTGATTCGAGAATGCATATCGTCTTCTACCTTCTCGGTCCTTATCCAGGGTATTCCGCATGGGTTCTTCAAAAGCAACCGTGGACTCCGGCAAGGTGACCCCCTGTCACCTTACATGTTCACGCTTGTCATGGAGTACTTTACCTGCTTGATGGATAGGGCGGTCCATTTCGGGAGGATTGTCCCGTTGTTCAGGAGAGTTGATCCGCCGATTACCCACCTCATCTATGCCGACGACCTACTGGTGTTCATTCATCCTTCGCTGGAGGGTATAAACACGTTATCTGATATTATGAGTGAGCTGGAATCACACTCGGGACTTCAGATGAACAGAGAGAAGAGCAGGGTCTACTTCAGTTCACTCTGCCTTCAGAAGGAGGAGCGTTCTGCTGCACTGGGTGTGGAGAGGAGTGAGCTCCCCGTGAAATACCTGGGAGTTCCTTTGACAGTCAATTATGCTCGTGACCAGGATTGTTGTAGCCTGGTGGAGTATGTCCAGCGGAGAGTAGAAGGTTGGCAAGCGGCCGGGTTATCTTTTGGGGGACGTATCGAGTTAGTCCGATCAGTTATCTCTGCCCTGGCTCAGTTCTGGCTGTAGTCTATTTTGATACCCATGGCTACCATCAGGAAAGTTGAAAGGATCTGTGCCGATTTTATCTGGAGGGGGGCCTTCATGCGATCTCTTGGAAACAGCTATGTCGGCCAAAGAAGGAGGGAGGTGTGGGTCTTCGACCTCTGTTGGCTATCCGGGAAGCCTCGGCCCTGAAACTGGCATGACGGTTCATCAAAGGGAAATCCCTTTGGCCGAAGTGGATGCACTCTCGCTATGTGAGGAATGGCAACTTCTGGAGGTGTGGTATTGACAACAATCACTCTGTGACCTTCAAACAAATTATGAGACATAGAGCCGTCCTCCAATCGGCTGTCAGGAGGATCATGTGTGATGGGGCTAGAACTGACCTTTGGCTGGATCCCTGGATAGAGCACCAGTCTCTGGTGGACATTTTGGGCGATCGGGATCACAGGGAGGTGGGCAGAGGTCTGTCCTGTCAGCACATCATCAGGAATGGAACTTGGAGTCCGGAGGCCTACCGTCATACTGAGGGACTTGGTGAGATTATTCGCGGAATTGAGATTGATCCATACCAGCCTGAGGATATTTGGGTCTGGGATCCGCCTGGCATGACTGGAGGTACTGCCTCGGGGGAGTTCTCATTCCAGAGTAGCTACAACCTTATTCGTACTGCTAATCCCCCAATTGGGGATTATGACTTCATTTGGTGCAAGGATCTGGCCAGGAAAATGCAGCTACTGCTGACCAGGGACAGACTCATCTCTTTTGGGATCCAGGTCCCCAATCCGAAGTGTGCTCTATGTGATTTGGAGGATGAATCGTTGTCTCATCTATTTTTTGACTGTGGAGTTTCATGGTCAATTTGGTCTGAGCAGATACGTATGCTGGGTGGGGGTATCTCGGGCAGGTCGATTGATGATATCATCATGGGTATTCGAGATTGCAGAGGGAGAGGCTCGGTCTGGTTCAAGACTGCTAGGATTCGGCTGGTAGCTGCTGTTTGGCACGTTTGGCGAGAGAGGAATCGGCACATATTCGAGGGGCTTATCATCCCTCCGGTTGGTATCCTCCATAATTTGGAGTTTGATATAAAAGAAATGGTCGAGTGACGGGTAGACGACCATTCGTCTGTATGTTGTATGAGTATTGTCTGATTTTGGAATAATATTTACCCTTTTTCCAAAAATATATATATATATATATATATATTTTTTTTTTTGGGAAAAATGCCGATCATGAGCCCCTCCTCTGCTAGGGCTTCGGGCGACTCCATGCTTACGCCTCCCCCGCGTCCTCCGGACCCGCTAGGCGGGGGAGGGGGAAGTCAGGAAGGAAGGGGGGCGGGCGGGCCCCCATGGGCGGCGACGGCGGCGGCTCCCCTGGCGGGAGGGGCTGGGCGAGAACTCTGGGGGGTCGGACGGACCCCCCCAAGTGCAGTCGGCGGCCCCCCCAGGCGGGTGGGGGCCGGGGATGCTGTCGGGAGGGACGGACGACCCCTCCCACGTGGAGTCGGAGGGCCGGGCAGCCCCTACGGCAGTAGCGTCCGCTGCCACGACGGCGGGAGGCAAGGCAGTGGTATCGGGTGCGGAACGGGGTGGGTCGAAGACCATCCCCTCGGGTGTCGCCAATGCCACGATGTTCGAATTTGGATCTGGCTCTGGTTCTCAAGAGGAACAGGGCGAGGATGGAGGCTGGACGACGGTGACGCGGCGTCGCCCAGGAGGGAGAAGAGGGGTCCAGCCTCAAGTTATGGGCCGGACGGGACATGGTAGGAACGGAAATAGGCCGTTTGTACCTCGGCGAATGGGGGGTGGATCGGGACGCAACGAGACTGGATGGAGACCCAAGGTGACGGCGGTTGAGAAAGGGAAAGGTATTGCAGAGGTAGCTGAGAGTCAAGGCCCGGAGCCCCATGTGGTCTCTTCCCACATGATCTCTAGTGCACCGAGATCTAAATCTTGGAAGGAAGTTTGTATGCCTGCAAGAGCCCGACGTCGATGGAGTATATGCCACCGAAGAAGGTGGGTGAAGGCCTCCGGGCTTATTTTCCAGCAGAGGAGATTGCCGAGGTAACGAACTTCTGGAAGAACACTCTGGTGATGTATGTGCTGGGGAGTAAACCATTCTATGGCCAGATACGGGGATATGCAGAGCGGGTATAGAGACCAAAGGGAAGCATGGAGATCTTCTCTAGGGAGAATGGGTTCTTCTTTGTGAAGTTCGTTCTGGCGGAGGATGTGACCAGGATTATACAAGGAGGGCCCTGGTCCGTTGACGGAAGACTCATTATCCTGAAGGAGTGGACACCGGAGTTGAGATGTGAGAAGGAGGTGCTCAACGCGATTCCTGTCTGGATTCGCTTTCCTGAGTTTCCAGTGAAATATTGGAGTATCCTCCTTCTCATGAGATTAGCTAGCTTGGTTGGTAAGCCGATCAAGGCGGATGACGCTACGGCCTTCCGCACGAGACTGATGTATGCCAGGATATTTGTGGAGATAAAAGCTGGGACGGAGCTCCCGAGCCTTCTGGAGTACGATGTAGCGTCCTGGGAGGTTCTTACTCAGGCTGTGGAGTATGATTGGGTCCCCCCTACGTGTCCCCTCTGTAAGTGTTTTGGTCACGTGTCTAATGCTTGCATGACTAGAGGAAAGGAGTCTGCCAGACCCACGGTAGCACAGATGGAGGTGGTAGAGCCGGAGTTGGCGTCCACTCCCAACTCCGGAGCGACGACGCTATGCAGACCGGCAGATGAGAACACCCTGATGGAGGTAGTCGTGCGGCCGGAGAAAGACACCCAGTCGAGTCAGGAGAGTCCGCAGGGAGTGATTGTTCCGTTCAGGCCCCAGAGGACTATGGTGACCAGGGGTATGACTACCCTTGGTGGCAGTCAGGATGGGATGGAGGTTTCTGTGGTGGGAAAGGTGTATAGCAGGAAAAGGCATACCCCATCTCCGCGAGAAGATGAGCCCCAGTCAGGGGGCGCTGATGATCAAACCGAGGCCAACCCGGATTGGATCTTGACACTTTCCCGGATTCAGGCCCACCTTGCCCTCACATCGAGGAGAGGGGAGGATCTAGATTTGACGGACGCGCCACTTCCCTCAAGTGACAGTCCAGATGGAGTCCAGGGGGACCCCACATTAATTAATTAATATCGGTCCTCGCTTGGAACATTCGTGGAGGGTGTTCCATTGGGAGATGGAAGGAGATTGGTGGAGTGCTGAAACGCGAGAAGTGTGACATATCTATTCTGCTTGAGACGAAGATTAGAGGGACGGTGATGCTTGCTCGCAGGACTCCTGCAAATTGGGCACATTCATAATTTAGATCTTTGCGATATGGTTAGGGTCTGGGTTCGGTGGAACAGGGATAGTTGGGAGGGGGTACAGGTTCTGAAGACAGAGCAACTTATTGGCATCTCATTTGTGAATAAAGGAGGTTTCCGTATCATTCTGGATGCGGTCTATGGGCACAATGATATGCGGCTCCGTGAGACCCTGTGGGAGGACATTGTGCGTGTAGGGCGAATGACGGAACATCTGCATCTTCCTTTACTACTTATGGGGGACTTCAATGCCATGCTGCACCGGCAAGAGAAGATGGGGGGCCGTCCGGTGCCTGATCAGATCTTATACGACTTCCAGATATGTCTCCTCCTGTCGGGGCTGAGGGGGCTGGAGAGGGCTGGGCACATATGGACCTGACACAATAAGGCGGTCCACAACAGGATTGCCTGTCAGCTTGATAGGGCTCTAGGGAACAGTGAATGGTTTCGCTGCTTCCCTAATTCTGTGGCGGAAGGGCTTGCGGCAGGGACCAGTGACCACTCCCCAATCCGGATCGGCTTCTCGGAGAGGCCCACTTGGAAGGCTCGGCCGTTTCGGTACAACAATAGTTGGTACCTATCTGCTGGTTATGAGGAGGTGGTTAGGGGGGGTTGCAGCATTCTCAGGAGGGCACGGCTCAGTTTTGCATGGTTCACAAACTCAAATAGGCTAAGAGACCTATTCGGAACTGGGTTAAGACGATGTCGCGGTCTTCCCTTGTCACCCCAAGTTTTCGAAATAGGGGTATTTTCGTCATTTTCAAGTTTTATAATTTTTTAGAAATTTTATTTGATTTTATATGATTTTTAGGGATTTGTTTGAGTTGGTTTGAATTTTATCCAATTTGGACTTAAGTTGGAGACCCGGGTAGCCTGGACCCTAGTGGGACCCACATACTAGCTGGGCTTGGCCCACATACCATCCTAATTAGGCTAGAAACCATAAACCCTATTTCCATGGCTTAATTAGTCATTTTAGAGCTTGATTAGTATTTAGAATTCAAACCGAACCAACCCGAAACAAACCGAACCCAAACTAAGTCTAATGGGTTTGGGGCTTATTGGATCCTACCCAAACCCATTTCCCCCCCCCCCCCCCCCCCACATGGCCGGCCAAGTATAGAATCCCCCCCTCTTTCTTCACCACAAAGTAAACCCCTCTCCATTTCTTTCTTTCTTTTGAAGCTTTTCTTCTCCAAGGGAATTTCTCCTTTAGGTAGGTAAGCTCTTAATCCTTCATAAATTTCTCTTTTGCTTTATTTCCCTTCACAATAGTTGTAGAGAAGAGGATTCTCTACACTTTGCCCACAAACTTTGTAGGATTCCCTAGAAATCTAGGTTAGGGATAATTTGGGGGTTTTCTAAATAAATGGTATATATATATATATATATATATATATATATATATATATATATGTGTGTGTGTGTGTGTGGATGTATTATATATTTATATTTAAATTTGTGTGTGTGTAGAGGAATGAGAGTGGTGGTGGTGTTGTCATGAGGGTGGTGGTGGTTGTGTGTGAGAGTAAGTGTGTGTTAGTGTGGTAGAGAGAATGTGTGTGTGTGTATTTATATATATATATCTATGTGTGTATGTATTTATATATATAGATATATAAAAAAAAAATATGTGTATGTATTTATATATATATATATATATGTATTTGTGTTTGTGTGTGAGAGTGGTGGTGAGAGTGTGTGTTTGTGTGTGTGAGAGTGAGTGTGTGTTTGTGTGGTAGGGAGAGTGTGTGTGAGTGAATATATATTTACATATATATATCTATATGTGTGTGTGTCTATGTATATATATATATGTATATCTATATGTGTGTGTGTATATATGTATATATATAGATAGAGGGATGGATATTAGATTATATATAGGTGTATGTAGATATATATATATAGATAGATATATGGATAGATATATAGATATATAGATAGAAAAAAAAATATATATATATAGATAGATATACGGATAGATAGATATATAGATAGATAGGAAGATAGATAGATATATATATATATATATATATATAGATATATATATATAGAGGATGAAGTAGAGGATGAAGTAGAAGAAGAAGAAGTGAAGCAACAGCAGCAGCAGCTGCTGTGCTGTGGCAGAAATGCCAACAGCAGCAGCAGCCACAGCCCTGCAGCAGCAGGAAATCCCCCCCCCCACCCCCCCCCCCCCCCCCCCTTTAACCCCATTTTACCCCCCTATCTACCCCCCCTTCATATATATATATGTATATATATATATATGTATATATATATATATATGTTTATATAGGTATATAGATAGATAGTTATATAGTTAAATAGATAGTTAGAATAAGAAGAAGTTAGAAGAAAAGAATAAGAAGAAGTTAGAAGAAAAGGATTAGAAGAGAAGTAGAAAGAAGAATAGAAGGAGTTAGGAACAGAATGAGAAGAAATTAGAAAAGATTAGAAGGAGAGAGTAAGGAAGAGGTTAAGAAGAAGAATTAGAGTTAGAAGAATAGTTAGAAGAAGTTAGAAGAAGAAGGATTCGAGGAATAGGAAGATTAGGAAGAAAAGAGGAAGAATAGTTTAGAGGAAGTCGAGTTGGAGAGTGAAATCGAGCTCCGAGTATCGGAACGCGACGAAACTTGGCGTAGGCCTAGAATACGTGAATTAGATTTTGCAGGTAGGTTCCCGAGTTGAAATCGGGGTCGTAGGGCGCCGGTATCGCACGGTACCATTGCGTATCTTGAAATATTCAAGATACCGGCAATGGGCCGTATCATGGACTGGATGTCCACTTTACCTAGGTATTTTGGTAGGTAACGTATGTATAGGTTAGTATCTTACTACCCTAGGGAGCACGGGTCAAAATACCAAGCGTAGGTAGGCTAACTTGATAATTGCCTAAGTTAAAATTTTACCCTTTTTAAGGGTAAAATAGGATATTGGCCCACGGCCAAGATTTGAGTTTCCAAGTCCAAGATGGACTTGGATATTGGTTGTAGAGGTTGGTAATGAGTAGAAATAGTTGCCTAGACCTAGTCTTGACCTCGGTTGACCACGGTTGACTTTTTAGACCAAAAGTCAACTATGGGTCAACACTTTACCCAATTTTAGTCCCAAATTCCGTTAAACTTGAGCAGTTGACCAAAAGTCAACTATTAGTCACCATTGACCTAGGGTTGACCTAGAGTTGACCTAGAGTTGACCAGAGTTGACCCGATGACCAAAAGTCAACGGTAAGCCAACTTTCGACCTAGTTTGATTCGGATTGACTTCCAATGTCCTCCTATGACCAAGGTTGACCTAACTAGACCTGTCTTGACCTAGTATGACTTTGTTAGGCCTAATATGACTTAGATTAACCCTGTACCATCTAGTTTGACCTTGTTTGACCTAGACTGACTTAGTTTGACGTGTCTTGACCTATTTTGACTCAGTATGACTTAATTTCACTTCCAAACCATTATATTGATACAGTATTCCATCTATAGGTCCTCGAGGCACTGATCTTGGACTCAGTCGACTTATCCATCACAGTACAGGCGAGTACATTCTCTGATAATATTTATGTTTTATGATATCGTCTTTGTTTCTAGTATTTAGTGTAGATTATCCTTGTTCTCTTGACACATTGTTCACACGGATTGATATTTGTCTGGATCCCGTCATAAGATGTTATTCCTCTTATATATGGTATACACTGGGCAAGTCTTCATTGTTTATTGTTCATTGTATAGATACGATTCCTGCGTAGGCTCGCGACCTCCTCAGAGAATACGTATCATGACGTGTCATGACTGGATCCACTATATTGGTCAGGGATGGGGGTGTTAGCGTAGATATGTGATCGATACCCCACAGTATTGTATTGTATCATCATTGTATAGTGTTAATCATACACTCACGTATGATTAGCCAGGCCAAACATTGTATCAAGTTCTAAGCCGATCACATGTTGAAACTAATACTAAACTCACATAGATATAGTTCCAAATTTTTGTACATGAGTTATACTGTTTTTCCTGTTCTTACATTCAGATTACAGTCTTGACATGCCTTACCATGATTCATGTACACATTATTTACTTCATAGATTCTCTCTATTTACTGCTACATTTTCAATATCGTCTAACTAGAACTGTTATTGAGATTTGTGCTCGTTCCATCCTGACTGGATATGTTGACAAAATTTTACAGATTGTGGCAAGGATTGTCCTACCTACTACGGTCCGGTTGACGTAGTGGGCGTAGACTTGGAGACCTTGGTTCAGCAGGGCTTAGCTCCGCCCGACGAGCCTCTAGCTTAGTTTAATTAGAATAGACATTTTGGACTGGACCTTGTCTCCAGCTTACTACTTGTTATTATATTATATCTTGGATTGTATTAGAGACTGGGACTTAGACTTGTATATTATTTGTGTTTGGACTCGACAGGTTATATTTTATAGTCTTGTTGTCTTATCTTTCAGTCTTTGCTTATCTTAGAATTGTGATCGAGTATTCATATATTATCATTGCTTGTCCTCCGTTCGGAGTTGACCATATTCTCGACAGGTTTTGATATTATATATAAACTGTTGTTAGATTAGAAAACCTACAGCGTTCCACGCCGTTTTTACGGTGTGGGCTGGACGTTGTTACGCACACGTGCCCTTACAGCGGGTGCGGATCGTGACATGTTTTAGTGGTGGCCCACGCAGGTCCTGAAGTCGCAATTAGTGCGATGTCGTAGTGGCGCTTGACTTAGAGTGCTATTACGAGCCTGCGGTACGTATCTAGGATAGGCTATAGGCTAAGAGTGCTCAATCACAGTAGGATCTTTCCTTGCTTATCGTCTTTGATATTGATTTACTGTTTTCTAGCTATCCTCCTTTGATATAATCCTTCTTGTGCCATATTGATATCTTCTTTTCAATCTGTCTCCAGGATGGTTATGACTCATTCTCCTGGCGAGGAGCACGGGGAGACGGAGAGGTCTGCTACCTCTGGCGGACAGGCTCCGGTCACTTCCCCTGCAGTTGGGACTTCTGCTGGGGCTCTTGGGGGTACTACTCCAGCACTCTCGATGACCGTCCCTGGGGTCACTACGGGTGCTCTTCTGCAGTGCCGGGGGCCGCGACGGGAGCTGTCGGAGGCGTTCTTCCCCCTCCTCCTCAGCAGGGGACTCCTCCGCAGGTGATGGGAGCTGTTCTTCCACCTCCACCTCCTCTGCCTACAGATATGGGGCAGATGCTTACTTTCCTCCAGCAGATGCTGGAGACTCAGAGAGCCCAGGCCGAGGCTCAGTAGAGGCAGACAGACGCGATGTGTCAGGGCATGGAGGATGCCCATCAGTTGGCCCTTGCAGCCGTGGAGCAGAGGGCTCCGCATCTGGGGACGCGACCGAGGTACGGAGATATCCAGGACTTCAAGAAGCTCGGGCCCCGTGACTTTAGCGGGACCGAGGGTGTGGTCTATGCAGATGATTGGCTCGAGGATATCGAGCGGCAGATGAGGGCCTCCCGCCTGGCAGACGACCTAAAGGTCGAGGCGGTAGGTTTGCAGTTGCTAGACATTGCGCGCACCTGGTTCAGAAACGAGCCAGTCCTAGCTGGAGAGGGCCGTACTTGGGCAGAGTTCAAGCTCCTCTTCAAGGAGAAGTTCTTTTCCCCCACGGACAAGATCGACCTGGTGCGGCAGTTCCAGGACCTGCAGCAGGGCAGTTTATCTGTGGAGGAGTACGCCGCAGAGTTCGGCCGTCTGAGCCGATACGCGGAGTACATGGTTCGAGACCCGGAGATCAGGGCGAGCCGTTTCAGAGAGGGGCTGATCTGGGACATCAAGATCCACATTCCCTCATTTTATGAGACTTATACCCAGATCTATGCGGAGGCCCGTAAGGTAGAGCGGGAGTGGGGCCTGAAGCCCAAAAGGGACCGTGATCTGTTTTCGGGGACTACTAGCAGCGCGGGGGCTGCTAAGCGTCCTCAACTCCAGCATCATTCTATTCCGCAACGCTCGCAGCAGATTCCTGCTCCGATTAGGGCACCAGTTCAGCAGGTGCCCCAGCAGCAGCAGCAGGGACCGACGCAGCAGGCACCTACTTGCCACTACTGCAAGAGGTCCGGACATCTCTGGGAGGTTTGCAGGAGACGTTTGGGTGTGTGCCTATACTGTGGCACCGAGGGGCATCAGGCGAGGGATTGTCCTTCGAACCATCGCCGTGCAGCTCATGGAGCACAGGGTAGGCCACCTATGGCACCGCATCACGCTCTCCACCAGCAGCGGGATATACCCCGCCAGGGCGGGACGTTTGCGATGGCAGTTGAGGATCCTGCACGCATTGGATTAGGAGGTAGGGTCTTGCTCTTTCTTTTTACTTGTTTCTTTCCATCCATTGATTGTTGATTGCTTTCTTAGTACCTTTAGTTGCATATGTGATGATCATGCTAGATAAATAGAACACCCCAATGAAGACTGCAATAACATGATACTGTAGAGATTTAAAACCATGCATGTGTTCTGATTTTCTGGATTTCATGTTATATGACTTAGGATAAAATTTAGTAGACCTTGATTGTTGGGTGCATGACCTAGAGAAGAGTACGACCGATTTGAATTTCGAGGACGAAATTTTTTAAGGAGGGTAGATTTGTCACCCCCAGTTTTCGAATTATGGGTATTTTCGTCATTTTCAAGTTTTATAATTTTTTAGGAATTTTATTTGATTTTATATGATTTTTAGGGATTTGTTTGAGTTGGTTTGAATTTTATCCAATTTGGACTTAAGTTGGAGACCCGGGTAGCCTGGACCCTAGTGGGACCCACATACTAGCTGGACTTGGCCCACATACCATCCTAATTAGGCTAGAAACCATAAACCCTATTTCCATGGCTTAATTAGTCATTTTAGAGCTTGATTAGTATTTAGAATTCAAACCGAACCAACCCGAAACAAACCGAACCCAAACTAAGTCTAATGGGTTTGGGGCTTATTGGATCCTACCCAAACCCATTTCCCCCCCCCCCCCCCCCCCCCCCCTCTCTTTCTTCACCACAAAGTAAAACCCCTCTCCATTTCTTTCTTTCTTTTGAAGCTTTTCTTCTCCAAGGGGATTTCTCCTTTAGGTAAGCTCTTAATCCTTCATAAATTTCTCTTTTGCTTTATTTTCCTTCACAATAGTTGTAGAGAAGAGGATTCTCTACACTTTGCCCACAAACTTTGTAGGATTCCCTAGAAATCTAGGTTAGGGATAATTTGGGGGTTTTCTAAATAAATGGTATATATATATATATATATATATATATATATATATATATATATATATATATATATATATGTGGAAAAAAAAAATATATATACATATATATATATGTGGATGTATTATATATTTATATTTAAATTTGTGTGTGTGTAGAGGAATGAGAGTGGTGGTGGTGTTGTCATGAGGGTGGTGGTGGTTGTGTGTGAGAGTAAGTGTGTGTTAGTGTGGTAGAGAGAATGTGTGTGTGTGTATTTATATATATATATATATCTATGTGTGTATGTATTTATATATATAGATATATAGATATATGTATATATATATATATATGTGTATGTATTTATATATATATATGTATTTGTGTTTGTGTGTGAGAGTGGTGGTGAGAGTGTGTGTTTGTGTGGTAGGGAGAGTGTGTGTGAGTGAATATATATTTACATATATATATATATCTATATGTGTGTGTGTCTATGTATATATATGTATATCTATATGTGTGTGTGTATATATGTATATATATAGATAGAGGGATGGATATTAGATTATATATATAGGTGTATGTAGATATATATATATATATATATATATATATATATATATATATATAGATATATGGATAGATAGATATATAGATAGATAGGAAGATATATATATATATATATATATATAGAGAGAGAGAGAGGATGAAAAAAAAAAAAAAATATATATATATATATATATATATATATATATATATAGAGAGAGAGGATGAAGTAGAGGATGAAGTAGAAGAAGAAGAAGAAGAAGAAGTGAAGCAACAGCAGCAGCTGCTGCTGTGCTGTGGCAGAAATGCCAACAGCAGCAGCAGCCACAGCCCTGCAGCAGCAGGAAACCCCCCCCCCCCCCCCCCCCCCCCTTTAACCCCATTTTACCCCCCTATCTACCCCCCCCCCCCCCCCCCCCCTTCATATATATATATATATATATATATATATATATATATATATATATATATAGGTATATAGATAGATAGTTATATAGTTAAATAGATAGTTAGAATAAGAAGAAGTTAGAAGAAAAGAATAAGAAGAAGTTAGAAGAAAAGGATTAGAAGAGAAGTAGAAAGAAGAATAGAAGGAGTTAAGGAAAAGAATGAGAAGAAATTAGAAAAGATTAGAAGGAGAGAGTAAGGAAGAGGTTAAGAAGAAGAATTAGAGTTAGAAGAATAGTTAGAAGAAGTTAGAAGAAGAAGGATTCGAGGAATAGGAAGATTAGAAAGAAAAGAGGAAGAATAGTTTTAGAGGAAGTCGAGTTGGAGAGTGAAATCGAGCTCCGAGTATCGGAACGCGACGAAACTTGGCGTAGGCCTAGAATACGTGAATTAGATTTTGCGGGTAGGTTCCCGAGTTGAAATCGGGGTCGTAGGGCGCCGGTATCGCACGGTACCATTGCGTATCTTGAAATATTCAAGATACCGGCAATGGGCCGTATCATGGACTGGATGTCCACTTTACCTAGGTATTTTGGTAGGTAACGTATGTATAGGTTAGTATCTTACTACCCTAGGGAGCACGGGTCAAAATACCAAGCGTAGGTAGGCTAACTTGATAATTGCCTAAGTTAGAATTTTACCCTTTTTTAAGGGTAAAATAGGATATTGGCCCACGGCCAAGATTTGAGTTTCCAAGTCCAAGATGGACTTGGATATTGGTTGTAGAGGTTGGTAATGAGTAGAAATAGTTGCCTAGACCTAGTCTTGACCTCGGTTGACTACGGTTGACTTTTTAGACCAAAAGTCAACTATGGGTCAACACTTTACCCAATTTAGTCCCAAATTCCGTTAAACTTGAGCAGTTGACCAAAAGTCAACTATTAGTCACCATTGACCTAGGGTTGACCTAGAGTTGACCTAGAGTTGACCAGAGTTGACCCGATGACCAAAAGTCAACGGTAAGCCAACTTTCGACCTAGTTTGATTCGGATTGACTTCCAATGTCCTCCTATGACCAAGGTTGACCTAACTAGACCTGTCTTGACCTAGTATGACTTTGTTAGGCCTAATATGACTTAGATTAACCCTGTACCATCTAGTTTGACCTTGTTTGACCTAGACTGACTTAGTTTGACGTGTCTTGACCTATTTTGACTCAGTATGACTTAATTTCACTTCCAAACCATTATATTAATACAGTATTCCATCTATAGGTCCTCGAGGCACTGATCTTGGACTCAGTCGACTTATCCATCACAGTACAGGCGAGTACATTCTCTGATAATATTTATGTTTTATGATATCGTCTTTGTTTCTAGTATTTAGTGTAGATTATCATTGTTCTCTTGACACATTGTTCACACGGATTGATATTTGTCTGGATCCCGTCATAAGATGTTATTCCTCTTATATATGGTATACACTGGGCAAGTCTTCATTGTTTATTGTTCATTGTATAGATACGATTCCTGCGTAAGCTCGCGACCTCCTCAGAGAATACGTATCATGACGTGTCATGACTGAATCCACTATATTGGTCAGGGATGGGGGTGTTAGCGTAGATATGTGATCAATACCCCACAGTATTGTATTGTATCATCATTGTATAGTGTTAATCATACACTCACGTATGATTAGCCAGGCCAAACATTGTATCAAGTTCTAAGCCGATCACATGTTGAAACTAATACTAAACTCACATAGATATAGTTCCAAATTTTTGTATATGAGTTATACTGTTTTTCCTGTTCTTACATTCAGATTACAGTCTTGACATGCCTTACCATGATTCATGTACACATTATTTACTTCGTAGATTCTCTCTATTTACTGCTACATTTTCAATATCGTCTAACTAGAACTGTTATTGAGATTTGTGCTCGTTCCATCCTGACTGGATATGTTGACAAAATTTTACAGATTGTGGCGAGGAGGATTGTCCTACCTACTACGGTCCGGTTGACGTAGTGGGCGTAGACTTGGAGACCTTGGTTCAGCAGGGCTTAGCTCCGCCCGACGAGCCTCTAGCTTAGTTTAGTTAGAATAGACATTTTGGACTGGACCTTGTCTCCAGCTTACTACTTGTTATTATATTATATCTTGGATTGTATTAGAGACTGGGACTTAGACTTGTATATTATTTGTGTTTAGACTCGACAGGTTATATTTTATAGTCTTGTTGTCTTATCTTTCAGTCTTTGCTTATCTTAGAATTGTGATTGAGTATTCATATATTATCATTGCTTGTCCTCCGTTCGGAGTTGACCATATTCTCGACAGGTTTTGATATTATATATAAACTGTTGTTAGATTAGAAAACCTACAGCGTTCCACGCCGTTTTTACGGTGTGGGCTGGACGTTGTTACGCACACGTGCCCTTACAGCGGGTGCGGGTCGTGACATCCCTGGAGGATAAGAAGACCGAGCTTCGGGAGGTACAGGGAGCTTTACAAGCAGATATGTTGAGCGGGGAGTTGGCGGCTAGGGAGAAGGACTTGATTTCGGAGGTCAACATCTTGAGGATCTGGCAGGAGATCAGTGCGGCTCAGAGGGCCAAGTGTTCCTGGCTCAAGGATGGGGACCGGTGCACCAGGTTCTTCTACGATGTGATCCGGACCAGACAGCACCGGAACAGCATCCCCAGGCTCCTCAATAGCGAGGACAGGCTTGTCGGAGACCCGGTGGGGATTCAGGAGGAGGCAGTCAGGTTTTATTCAGACTTGTATCAGCAGACTGACTATCCCACCATGTTCCCTGGTCTTGTCTTGAAACGGCTGGTGACGCCTTATGGAAATAGCTTGTTGTTGGCCCCTGTGAGTTTGGAGGAGGTGGAGGCTATTGTGATGAAGACGGATCCTAATAAGGCCCTGGGACCGGACGGCTTCTCTTGTGGGTTCTTTAGGCGACACTGGGGGGTGCTTAAATATCCAGTTCTGGAGGCGGTGCAGGAGCTTTTCTTGGAAGGAAAGTTGCTGAAGGAGTTGAACCACAATTTCCTGACCTTGGTCCCTAAAAAGGAGGGCGCGACATCCCTCGCCGACTTCAGGCCTATTGCGTGTTGTAATTATCTGTATAAGATAATTATCCACCTTATGTGCCGGCGCATGGAGGGGATCATGCAGGGTCTGGTGTCTCGGAATCAGGCGACTTTCATCAAGGGTCGCTCGATTGCTGAGCACAATTTGCTTGCTCATGAGATAGTCAGAGAATTCAACAAGCCAGGGGGGATAAAGGCCTGTGTGAAGCTGGATTTGAGGAAAGCTTGTGACACTGTCAACAGAGACTTCCTCTGCCATCTTATGCTAGCCATGGGGTTTGACGAGTTGTGGGTTGCGAGGGTGAGGGAATGCATCTGCTCTTCCACATTTTCGGTTCTCATCCAGGGTACTCCATATGGTTTCTTCAGAAGCAACGGGGGACTTCGGCAGGGGATCCCCTCTCCCCGTACATGTTCACTCTGGTGATGGAGTACTTCACTTGCCTGATGGACCTGGAGGTGCATAGTAGGAAGATTGTTCCTCTTCAGGTTGGTCAATTCAGTGGTGTCCCACTTGATTTATGCTGACGACCTCTTGGTGCTGCTTCATCCTTCTATGCGGGGGATGCGTACGCTATCTGATATTATGGAAGAGTTTGGGCGGTTGTCTGAGCTTCAGCTGAATAGGGAGAAGAGTAGGGTTTATTTCAGCTCGAGTTGTTCCCTCAAGGAGGAAAGGGCCTTTGCTCTGGGGGTGGAGAAATGTGAGCTACCAGTTAAGTATCTGGAGTTTCCTTTGACAGTCAATTATGCTAGGGATCAAGACTGCCACAGCTTGGTGGAGTTTGCCCAAAGGAAAGTGGAAGGCTGGCAGGCAGCTAGACTATCTTTTGGGGGTCGCATTGAGCTAGTGAGGTCGGTCATTTCTGGCATTGCTATGTTCTGGTTGCAGTCGATAAAGATTCCGGTGGCCACCATCCGATAGCCTGGGAGCAATTCTGCCGGCGTCGAGAGGAAGGAGGAGTGGGGTTGAGACCACTTCTTGCGGTAAAGGAGGCCTCTGGGGTGAAGATGGCTTGGTCGTTCATCAAAGGCGGCTCTCTTTGGGCAGAGTGGATGGCTAGCAGATACTTGAGGCAGACTAATTTCTGGTCCTGTAGGATTGATAATAATTTTTCTGTTCCTTTTAAGGCTATTCTTAGATGCAGATCAGTTCTCCAGTCCACTATACGCAGGATTATGAAAGATGGGGCTAACACTGATCTTTGGCTCGACCCGTGGATGGGTAATGGTTCCCTCCTGGAGACCTTGGGTGCACAGATGGACAGAGAGGCGAGTAGAGGGCTGAAGTGTAATCTGATTATCAGGGATGGAATTTGGAGGCCTGAGATCTATCAGTACACTGCTCAGTTTGGAGAAGAGATTCGTCATATCACCATTGATACTAGCCAGCATACAGATTCCTGGAGTTGGGTTGCTCCTGTTGCGGATGGGGGAACAGGTCCTTTCCGCTTCAAATGTTGTTACAATCTGGTTAGGACCCATCATGACAGGATTGCGGAGTACGATTTTATCTGGGGAAAGGGAATTGTCCGAAAAATGTAGCTTTGTGCTTACAAGTTGCTGCTTGGCAGGTTGAGACGAGGGACAGGCTCATCAGGTTTGGGGTGCAGATCCCAGACCCGAAGTGTATACTTTGTTCAGCGGAGGCTAAATCTATTGGCCACCTATTCTTTGAGTGTCCGGTGACTTGGCATATCTGGTCAGAGCAATGCACGAGGTCGCTGGGAGGAGTTGGCAGGGCTAGAGATATACGGGGGATCCTCACTTGGATTAGGGATCGCCGAGGTATGGAGCTGGGATGGGCTAGGAGGGTCAGAGTTCGACTTGCAGCATCAGTTTGGCACGTCCGGAGGGAGCGTAACAGGCATATATTTAAGGGGCTGATTACCCCTCCTGTAGGAATTCTGAATAATTTAGAATTCGATATATCTATAATGGCCCCTTAACCGGGGTAGGAGTGATGTGAGTATAGTGTATTGTAATACATGTACTGAGATTTGCGTGGGATAAAATTTACCATTGTTCCAATATATATATATATATATATATATATATATATATATATATGCGTTGCACGTTTTTTATACTACTGGGAAAGAGTAACTTTTATTTTATTTTAGTACGTAATTACCTATCTACACATGTTTTACTTAATAAACATTTTTTTACAGTAAAGCCTCAACTTTTCTACCTTGGTTACTTCAAGTAACTTCAACAATAAGTGTAGGCAGAAGGTTGTTTTGAAAAGCTGCTCCAGCTTACCATATTTTTTGTATAAAATATCCTTAGAGCTTTCTTCTTAGGTTTCATATATTATTGAAGCTAGTTATTTTTAAATATTTAAACACTAAAAAACATATGATCTTACTAAATATTTTATATATGCTTGTAGAGGCTAGTTATTTTTAAACATTTAAACACTAAAAAATATATGATCTTACTAAATATTTTATTGCTTTGGTAGTAGCTTTCATATGATAGTAATTAAATTCACAAGAAATTCCTTGCACACACTATCATAAAGACTCAATTTTGGTAGTAGCTTTCTACCAATGCATTCATTAACTAACGAAAAGACTCATACTAACATTTTTCTATCAATGTATTCATTTAATCCTTTTAAATCAATAAACGATGCTATTGAATGCATGCGGTGCTTAAGAATCTTTAATTGCTTTGATTTTTCTAGGTACTCAATGCATTTAGTTGCTTAAGAAGCTTTAACAGCTTTAACTACAACATTCGTATTTTTCTAGATACCCCCCTTTAATTAATTAACTACAACTTTCATATTTACCTAGATAACCCCCTCAATTAATCTTTTTAATCAGTAAATATGATGAAGGGTATTTTTGGAAAGAAAATTTTCACGTATACATAAGGAAATAGTAAAACTTAGCCAATTTCCAAATTGCAAGCAGGTTGAACTTAAAGAAGTTACCATTTCTCATCGAATACTTCGCAGACCTCCTTCCAGGCACCTTCTTCCAGGAACAAGTAATTTCCTTCTACAATCACAACTCTGTGCCTGACAAGATAAGTATTGAGAGTTACATTAAAAAGGAAAAAATTCTTTACAAGAAGATGCAGCAGTGGATTGACAATATAAATAAAAGGATGCACAAGCTATTTTTTCATTATCATCACTGAAATGAACAAAGTCCAATTGTGGGATACTCACTGTGGGATATAAACTTCACTGCTTTTCTTGGAAAGGATGTGAACCACCCACTCATTGATTGATAAGATGCTAATTTCGGAAGGAAAAAAAAGAGTAAAGAGAAGTAATCTTACAAGAAATTAGCACCAAATAACCCATCCCATGGGATAAAGAAAATGTCCACCTCCGCAAAATAAAGAACTCCTCTAAAATAAGACCTAGTAGAAGGGGAGAGAGAGAGAGAGATTTGCACGCAAAAACAGCCCAAAGGATCAAAACCTAGAAGGAAAAAATTTTGAGGCATGTGCAAACGTGAAGGACTCAAAATTACATAAGGTCAAATATAGCCGAAGTACGCTTTGTTTGAATTCGTACACTGAAAGATAGTTTTGCTTTAGTTCTTCTTCTTGTATGGCATGAGAGTCTCTTTAATTTTCCTACTTTAGTTCCACATCGGAGATAGGAGAATCCAAGACCGGCAAGACGTTTGGGAGAGCAAGTCCAGTACCATTAACAAGTCATAATACCTACTGCCAGGGATGGACCCAAAGCATGGCTTGGGGGTCCATGCCCCCCACCCAACTTTCAAGAACTCTCACTCTTCACTATAATTATTATAATTATCAAGTAACTAGTCTATTAGTAAACAAGCTAGTCTGAAATGAGAACAACCATATAGTACAAAGATAGAATAAAAATGCTACTAGCTAGCTTTCTTATTTATGATGCAGACAAAAATCCCACGCCTAACAAACTACAATTAATTGGTTATCAAGTAAAGAAGGTTTAAGCAAGTGGTGTCTGTGGTAAACTAAAAGTGATCACCATTTGATACTGGAAAGGGGATTTAGCAATACAACTTACCAAGTAAATCAATGGTACCAGGAGGAAATGTATATATCTATAGGAGTATAATTAGTGGATGTGGAAAAAAACAAAAAAACAAAATGGTTTCGGGAGCGGGAGCAGGCGACCTAGAGAATTCTAGGGTTCTCCTCACGCCGCCGGACCCACTCGCGGAGGGGAGGAGGCGACCTGGGAGGAAGGGAGGGGGCGGGCGCCACCTTTGGCCGGAGTCGACGGCCCCCTAGGCGCGGGGGGGGGCTGGCGGAGGGATCGGGGGGTCGGGCGGACCCCCGAAGGGGCTGGAGGCAGGTTCGAAGGGGGGGCGGCCGTCCCCCCCAGGCGGTGGCGGAGGGCGGGGTGGCCCGGGTGTCGGCGGGTTCTCCGGCGATCAACGGATCGGTTGTCCCTATGTTCGAATTCGGATCGGGTTCCGGGGCTCGCGATGGTCGGAATGATGATGATGGCTGGACGACGGTGGTGAGACGGCGTTCGGGTGGTGGAAGAGGGGCTCAAAATCAAGTTACGAGTCGGCCGGGCCCTGGGAGGAACGGGAATAGGTCTTCTATTGGCCTAGGTGGCACTCGTAGACAGGGAGGAGGTCCGGGGCGCCTTGCGACTGGATGGCGGCCTAAGGCGACGGCGGCAGAGAAAGGAAAGGGTATTGCTGGGGATGTCGGAAGTCAGAGGACTCCGTCTGCCATCGGACCTTGTCCCAAATCTTGGAAGGATGTTTGTATGTCGGGTGGGAACAAGAGCCCGGTGTCGATGGAGTACGTGTCACTGATGCAGGTCGGAGGAGGCCTCCGAGCTTATTTTCCAGCAGAGGAGATTGCATAGGTCACGGACTTCTGGAAGAACACGCTTGTGATGTATGTGTTGGAAAGTAAACCATTCTATGGACAGATACGGGGATATGTAGAGAGGGTATGGCGTCCCAAGGGGAGCATGGAGTTCTTCTCCCGTGAGAATGGATTTTACTTCGTAAAATTCGGCCTGGAGGAGGATGTGTCCAGGATTATTCAAGGAGGGCCCTGGTCCTTTGACGGATGGCTCATTATACTGAAGGACTAGACACCGGAGTTGAGATGTGAGAAGGAGGTGCTGAATGCGATTCCCGTCTGGATTCGATTTCCTGAGTTCCCGGTGAGATACTGGAGTATCCCTCTGCTTATGAGATTAGCTAGCTTGGTCAGTAAGCCGATCAAGGCGGATGAGGCTATGGCTTTCCGTACCAGGTTGATGTACGCCAGGGTATTTGTGGAGATTAAGGCTGGGACGGAGCTCCCGAGTATGCTCGAGTATCAGGTGGCGTCCGGGGAGGTTCTGACGCAGGCCGTGGAGTATGATTGGGTCCCCCCAATGTGTTCCCTTTGTGCGTGCTTTGGGCACTCTTCTAGTGCTTGCCTGACGAGAGTGACGGAGACAGCTTGGTCCTCGGCTGCACAGATGGAGGTAGCTGAGCCAGAGGTGGCGCCCAGTCCCATTACCAGAGTGGCGGCGACAGTCAGGCCGACGGAGGAGGACTCCTTGATGGAGGTGGCCAGGAGGTCAGAGACTGACACCCCGCCGAGACAGGAGGGTTCCCAGGGCGCGTTGGTCCCGTTCAGGCCCCAGAGGATGATGGTGACCAGGGGTATAAGTTCTCTGGTTAGTAGACAGGATGGGATGGAGACTTCTATGGTGGAAAAGGTCTATAGCAGGAAAAGACATACCCTGTCCCCACGGGAAGATGAGCTCCGGCCAGGGGGGCTAGATGATCAGACCGTGGCCAACCCAGATTGGACCTTGGCTCTTTCCAGGATTCAGGCATATCTTGCTCCCTCCTCGGGGACGGAGATGGGGGAGGATATAGATTTGACGGACGGGACACTTCCCTCGGGTGTCAGTCCGGATGGAGTTCAGGGGGACCCCACATTAATTAATTAATGTCGGTCCTTGCCTGGAACATTCGTGGAGGGTGTTCCATTGGAAGATGGAGGGAGATTAGTAGTGTTCTGAAGAGGGAGAAGTGTGACATTTCTATTCTGCTTGAGACGAAGATTAGAGGGGCGACTATGCTATCTCGCAGGACTCCGGGGACCTGGGGGCAAGCCCACAACCTGGATCTCTGCGATATGGTAAGGATCTGGGTTCGGTGAAACAGAGATTGTTGGGAGGGGGATCAGGTGCTGATGTCGGAGCAGCTTATTGGCATCTCCTTTATAAACAAAGGAGGATTCCGCTTCATTCTTGGTGCGGTTTATGGGCACAACGACAGGCGGCGTCGTGATACATTGTAGGAGGACATTGTTCGCGTAGGACGGATGGCGGAGCTCCTGCATCTCCCCCTGCTGCTTATGGGAGACTTCAATGCCATGCTTCATCGGCATGAGAAGGTGGGAGGCCGCCCGGTGCCGGATCCGATCCTATACGACTTCCAGAGGTGTCTCCTCTTGTCTGGGCTGAGGGGACTGGAGAGGGATGGACACATCTGGACATGGCACAATAAGGCGGTTCATAACAGGATCGTCTGTCAGCTTGATCGGGCTTTGGGAAATAGCGAATGGTTTCGCTACTTCTCGAATTCCAGGGCGGAAGGGCTTGCGGCGGGGACCAGCGATCACTCTCCTATCCGGGTAGATCTCTCTGAGAGGCCCACTTGGAAGACTCGGCCATTCCGGTACAATAATGGCTGGTACCTCTGTCACGCCCCGCTCCCGTAGGAGCGATCGTCCTCGCTAAGGCGTGATGCCGCACGAGCCTAGGTTGCGCTCGTGCAAGGCGGGTTCCATAACGGCCGATTTCAGCGGCTGCGACGGGGTCGTCGCACAGAAGTCCCGAGCAGAGACATTGAATAATAGCAGCGGAATTTGAAGCAAACACATGAACACAAGTCATTCAAAGGAAACTCTTTTATTGATACTGAATACAAGGTTACATTTGTGGGCGCAAGGCCAAATTACAATCACTCAAGCTCACTCTCCTCACATTTACAAGTTCACTCTGCTCTCTCTCATCTCTCAATACAAATGCTCGATCCAGCGGAAGCTTCGGAAGGCGATGTCCATACATTATGTCCCGTATAAGTCTTTTCTCCATGCGGCCGCACGCTTCGAGTCGCCAAGGAACTTCGTGCCTCGACGCATCCAAGCGAGCTCCGCGCCACGAGCTTCTACCTGTGCCTGCACATGTAAACTATGTGGGTGTCAGTACCACTGTACTGGTGGAATGAGCTCCTCGCCCACCCATACAAAACCCGCACGTTTTATTTTACTTTGTGCAACATAGTCCCTTTTTATCCATTGTCTTTCTAGTCTTGCCTTAGGATCAGTTTTAGGACCGACGCCTTGGTTATTTTGTGTCTATAGACCATCCCGTGCTTGCACAACAATGTCGACTCATACCTTGCCTCAAGACCCTTCTCGTGCCAACAACGTTAACCTATCGAGTCGTGTTTGCCTTACGGCTTAAATCAGAGACGCAACTACGCGATGAAGCTCCCTTTTCTGTGTGACCGTGCTACAAACCCTTGCTGAGGCCGTGCCTCGCAATTCAGTAAGACTTAACCATATCGCCGCCTCGCGGCCCTGCCGCCTAGCGGCCCTTGCTAATTTGACCACCAACTGACCCAAATCAAGACTGGTGAATCTTAGTGTCGCTCCTACAACTTTGCCTTGCGGCGGTTTCTTTTTCAACTCAAACAACTCAACCAACTCAAGCTACTTATATGCCGACAACTAAAGACTTGATGCCACATCCCGTGCCGAAGCACGACGCCTATGTTGAAACCCAATCTTAGGCCCAAACTTTATGTTCTAACTGTACACTCTTTCTATTCAACTCAATCCAAAGGCATGCACGCGGTTAGCCGCTATTTGTCGACATCTATATGAACTTGGCCACCAGCATCACAAGCTGTACCTTGACGTATAGTTTTGTTAATCGGGATCCTTTCGACGCAAGTAGCTAGCCCCGTCGCAAGTCCCCGCTTAACCTGTGCCAAAACCTTACGCACGACTATACCCTGTTCCCTCCTAGGCCGAGTCGGCCCCCATGGCCCAGGGGTTACCGCTCGAGGGTTCATCGCCCTTGTCGACAAGTTGTCAAATGACCATGCAAGACTCGATACAAACTGACGTCTCACACAGTCATTCCTTTACCAAAACCAAGACTTCTATCCTTGAGACCCCTCGACGACCCACGGTCGCGAGCATTCCTTTCCTTGAGACCCCTCGACGACCCACGATCGCGAGCATTCTTTCCTTGAGACCCTATCATTTGGTTCAACTCATAAATGCCTATTTGATATCCCATTCTTAAAACTCACCTTGAATCATAGTCCTTGCCTTAGACACTAAGCCCGTGCATCGTGCCTTAAGCCAATCGTGCTCTACGTGATACTCCTGCCCAAGTCGACGGGCCTTGAGATCGCAGGACTACTTAACTTGACAACCGCAGAATGGGCGGGACAGCACTTGGAACGACTTAGGTCGACCGGCATAACTTTGCCTAACTTACTCAAGCCTACGACTTAACCCGAGGGACGAGCAAAGGCTATGCCAAGCCTTGCTTAATGGGACCGTGCACGCTTTACCAAGCGTTTATGTGGGCGACGCCTATGACTTAGGCTAACTCTTAGCTTTTGCACCGAAGACCAACATTCCTTCTCCCAAGCCACGGGACGAAGGACCGAGTGTCATTTTCAAAGCACGCCGTGCACCAACTCTATGCCGACCGTTGGACCTTTTTCCATGTTCTAACTCACTTCGACCCGTCGGGATTATTCCCTTTAGCTATGTGGATTCATCTCTTTTATTATTAAGCCTACTTGTGCAAGTTGGAAACATGCGTATTATTATGTGAAGGCAAAGATGAGGCAAGTTCACCGAAACTACCCCACCTGAGCGGGCGGTCGCCTTGACCGAGCGATGTCTTCCAGCAGCCGTTGCAAGGCTAAGGCCGAACGCCGTCGGCGTTCCTGTTCCTCCGATTGACTGAGCGGGACGGGGCACTACATCATACACCACTCAGTAAAAGTTTCGTCCTCGAAACTAACTGAGTACACTTATCGACTTGTCACTTTACTCAACATTCAAGACTCTCGCACACAATTCTCCTATGTCTTTCCCAAACCCGAGCCACGCTCGTGGTACCCACAATCCATTCTTCAAAATAAGTTCAACATCCTCGACACTTTTCCATTCCTTAAGTCTCACTTGAATTCAACGTATCACTTAGTATGGATCGTGCACATATCTTAGGCGTCCCTAAAATACATGCATTTCAACCAAGCCTCGTGATAGCGAATCCCGCCATCACCACTCGAGTCGGATCGTGCACGCATTCAAGCGTCCTTGATATACATGCATGTCAACCGAGCCTCATGAGTGGTGCCTTCACCATTCCTATCGCTCCGTACCGGAATATCTGCCTAACTGCTAGGCTATGTCTTTCCGTCAGTATTGGAATCATAGTTCCCAAACAACGATATCAACACTGACCCCATCCTAAGGTCAAACGAAGTTGATAGTACGGGGTTTTCTACCCAAGCTCGCATCACTCCGATTTCTAAACATCGAGCATAGATCGCCTACACACATCCCAATATTTTGTCGCACGGGGTCCGAGTCATTCAGCAAAGCCATCCTACGACAACTCATGTTCAACCAATACTCGACATGAACACATTGCTCTTTCATCAAGCCATTTCGTATAGTCTATCCCTTCAAACACGTTCGTTATAATCCATCTATCAATCCTTCTCAATTCAAGCACGCTACGACACCACACATCGCTAAACCATAATTCACATTCCACACTCCCAAGTCATTTATCCCAATCCACGAAATCGATCACAAGCTCATCTGACTTAACAATACGTTGCGCCCCGATCTCACGCGAGTCAGATTATCCACGGTGGGCATGAATCACCATGCACGCTCCCGCGGGATAATTATCCTCATCGGGACGTAACTCTTGTTTTGCGTCTAGACTAATTCATTCTCGATGTGCGGATTAGACCTACTCAATCCTCAAGTTTCATTCATTCATCAATCGTAAGTCCTACGAATCCTCAAGTTCACCTTCGCATCAAGCCAACAAGTCGGGACAATCAAAGTTGCCGTGTCCTGACTTTTCCGAGTTCGATCATTCCCGCGACATGAATCACCATGTCAGCGCTCACGTGGAACAATCGCCCCAAATCCGACGCAACGCATGTGCGAGGCTGGAGTTGCGCTCGCGCAAGACAAGATCGTCGACGTTGTGGCTATCAACGTAACCATCAAGACACGATCATTTTAACCCAACATTCACCTCGATCAAAATCCTAAGTATCGTATCCATCCGAACAATAACACTTGCACGATCATCATTTGCCGAGTTAGAGTACCCCCGAGTTATCGCATATCGATCTTTGATACGCCTCAATACCATCGATGACATGCGTAACCTGACGATCTTCCTTTGCGACAAGTTTCGAGTCATGCGAACGATGCTATCATCCGACTGGATAATCTCCTCGACATTCAAAATCAAGTTCGATCATTATCCCTCGATTCATTCACAACATTAATTTCCTCAAACCAAACTCACGTATCGTTCATCCGTCTATCTTAAGTCACCAACCAACGTATTTTCTCAATTCGCATCAATCCTTTGCTAACTCAATCATCGAGCAACATTCAATCCAATCCTTAGAGTCATTCACGTAACTTCAAAATCAAAACTTTCATGCATGCTATCTACCTGTCGTGCTAACTTTTCGTATACGATCCGTATCAATTTCCTCGATTAAGTCATCCATTCGTACACCCTAACTTTCTTCGATTCGATTTCACCTACTCAATCATTCTCGCGTTTTATACTTGCGTAATCCTCAATCCCGTGCACGTTCCGTGCGCATCAATTCTAGATTGTTCGAATCCACTCATCAAACTTCAAGACTAAGACTTATTCATTGATACTCAATCTATGGCTTTGCATAATGCGACGCTTGCTGATAGACTCATCGACACCCTCGAATCCTCGATCGATCGACATCCCTGAGGCTATCGCATACACCACTCAGAGATGAAGTCATTCAACAAATCCTTAACATATCCGTTCGAATCAAAATCGACTTCCTTGAATCCCGTTCGACCCATTCCTCTATTTCCAAGCACGCTCACCTATATCGCATCGACGATACCGTCGCTCGATAGCACCCCTATCGACAGTCATCCCACTTACTCAACCAAGTCCAACCCATCCTTGTTTGAAACATTATGAATCCCGCACTCGACTTTGCTAAGGTCGACACAATCCTTGGTGTATATGCCCAGCCCGACTTAGCCAACCGTGCTTACGCGAACCATTCTTTTTATTTTGTTGAAAACTGTTCACCTATGTTTTACAAAATAGATAGACTTATTGTAAGGACATCCCGTGGGACATTTGAGAGAGAGCGCACCAACGACATCAATATGCGGAAGCAACAGAGTTTACGGAAACAACGAGTTAAAGAATTCAATCGATAGTCCAAGGACGTAAAGCCGTGCTCTGATACCATTATGTCACGCCCCGCTCCCGTAGGAGCGATCGTCCTCGCTAAGGCGTGATGCCGCACGAGCCTAGGTTGCGCTCGTGCAAGGCGGGTTCCATAACGGCCGATTTCAGCGGCTGCGACGGGGTCGTCGCACAGAAGTCCCGAGCAGAGACATTGAATAATAGCAGCGGAATTTGAAGCAAACACATGAACACAAGTCATTCAAAGGAAACTCTTTTATTGATACTGAATACAAGGTTACATTTGTGGGCGCAAGGCCAAATTACAATCACTCAAGCTCACTCTCCTCACATTTACAAGTTCACTCTGCTCTCTCTCATCTCTCAATACAAATGCTCGATCCAGCGGAAGCTTCGGAAGGCGATGTCCATACATTATGTCCCGTATAAGTCTTTTCTCCATGCGGCCGCACGCTTCGAGTCGCCAAGGAACTTCGTGCCTCGACGCATCCAAGCGAGCTCCGCGCCACGAGCTTCTACCTGTGCCTGCACATGTAAACTATGTGGGTGTCAGTACCACTGTACTGGTGGAATGAGCTCCTCGCCCACCCATACAAAACCCGCACGTTTTATTTTACTTTGTGCAACATAGTCCCTTTTTATCCATTGTCTTTCTAGTCTTGCCTTAGGATCAGTTTTAGGACCGACGCCTTGGTTATTTTGTGTCTATAGACCATCCCGTGCTTGCACAACAATGTCGACTCATACCTTGCCTCAAGACCCTTCTCGTGCCAACAACGTTAACCTATCGAGTCGTGTTTGCCTTACGGCTTAAATCAGAGACGCAACTACGCGATGAAGCTCCCTTTTCTGTGTGACCGTGCTACAAACCCTTGCTGAGGCCGTGCCTCGCAATTCAGTAAGACTTAACCATATCGCCGCCTCGCGGCCCTGCCGCCTAGCGGCCCTTGCTAATTTGACCACCAACTGACCCAAATCAAGACTGGTGAATCTTAGTGTCGCTCCTACAACTTTGCCTTGCGGCGGTTTCTTTTTCAACTCAAACAACTCAACCAACTCAAGCTACTTATATGCCGACAACTAAAGACTTGATGCCACATCCCGTGCCGAAGCACGACGCCTATGTTGAAACCCAATCTTAGGCCCAAACTTTATGTTCTAACTGTACACTCTTTCTATTCAACTCAATCCAAAGGCATGCACGCGGTTAGCCGCTATTTGCCGACATCTATATGAACTTGGCCACCAGCATCACAAGCTGTACCTTGACGTATAGTTTTGTTAATCGGGATCCTTTCGACGCAAGTAGCTAGCCCCGTCGCAAGTCCCCGCTTAACCTGTGCCAAAACCTTACGCACGACTATACCCTGTTCCCTCCTAGGCCGAGTCGGCCCCCATGGCCCAGGGGTTACCGCTCGAGGGTTCATCGCCCTTGTCGACAAGTTGTCAAATGACCATGCAAGACTCGATACAAACTGACGTCTCACACAGTCATTCCTTTACCAAAACCAAGACTTCTATCCTTGAGACCCCTCGACGACCCACGGTCGCGAGCATTCCTTTCCTTGAGACCCCTCGACGACCCACGATCGCGAGCATTCTTTCCTTGAGACCCTATCATTTGGTTCAACTCATAAATGCCTATTTGATATCCCATTCTTAAAACTCACCTTGAATCATAGTCCTTGCCTTAGACACTAAGCCCGTGCATCGTGCCTTAAGCCAATCGTGCTCTACGTGATACTCCTGCCCAAGTCGACGGGCCTTGAGATCGCAGGACTACTTAACTTGACAACCGCAGAATGGGCGGGACAGCACTTGGAACGACTTAGGTCGACCGGCATAACTTTGCCTAACTTACTCAAGCCTACGACTTAACCCGAGGGACGAGCAAAGGCTATGCCAAGCCTTGCTTAATGGGACCGTGCACGCTTTACCAAGCGTTTATGTGGGCGACGCCTATGACTTAGGCTAACTCTTAGCTTTTGCACCGAAGACCAACATTCCTTCTCCCAAGCCACGGGACGAAGGACCGAGTGTCATTTTCAAAGCACGCCGTGCACCAACTCTATGCCGACCGTTGGACCTTTTTCCATGTTCTAACTCACTTCGACCCGTCGGGATTATTCCCTTTAGCTATGTGGATTCATCTCTTTTATTATTAAGCCTACTTGTGCAAGTTGGAAACATGCGTATTATTATGTGAAGGCAAAGATGAGGCAAGTTCACCGAAACTACCCCACCTGAGCGGGCGGTCGCCTTGACCGAGCGATGTCTTCCAGCAGCCGTTGCAAGGCTAAGGCCGAACGCCGTCGGCGTTCCTGTTCCTCCGATTGACTGAGCGGGACGGGGCACTACAACCTCTCTGCGGGATACGAGGAGGTTGTTATGGGAGGGCTGCAGCATGCTAGGGAGGGCATGGCTCAGTTCCGCATGGTTCACAAACTCAAACAGGTCAAGAGAGCTATCCGGAATTGGGTGAAGAAGATGTCGCGGTCTTTCCTGGAGGAAAAGGAGGCCGAGCTTCGAGAGGTCCAGGAGGCTCTGCAGTCTGACATGCTGAGCGGGGAGTTGGCGGCTAGGGAGAGGGACCTGATTGCGGAGGTCAACATCATGAGACTTCAGCTGGAGATTAGTGCGGCCCAGAAGACCAAGTGTTCCTGGCTCAAGGATGGTGATCGTTGTACCAAGTTCTTCTATAATGTGATCCGTGCAGACAGCACCGGAACAGCATCCCCAGGCTGCTTAATGGCGAGGACAGGCTTGTTGGAGACCCAGTGGAGATCCAGGAGGAGGCAGTCAGGTTCTACTCGGACTTATACCAACAGTCAGATTATCCCATCACGTTCCCAGGGCTTGTCACGAAGTGGCTGGTAACGTACCATGGGAATAGTTTGCTGCTAGCCCCTGTGAGATTGGAGGAGGTGGAGGCTATTGTGATGAAGGCAGATCCTAATAAGGCTCCGGGGCCGGACGGCTTCTCTTGCGGCTTTTTTAGGCGTCACTGGGGTGAGCTTAAGTTCTCAGTCCTGGAGGCGGTGCAGGAGTTCTTCTTGGAAGGGAAGTCGTTGATGGAGCTGAATCACACATTCTTGACCTTGGTTCCGAAGAAGGAGGGTGCGACCTCCCTCGCCGACTTCAGGCCTATTGCGTGTTGTAATTATCTATACAAGATAATTACTCACCTCATGTGTCGACGTATGGAGGGGATTATGCAGGGCTTGGTGTCTCGGAATCAAGCGGCCTTCATCAAGGGGCGCTCGATTGCTGAGCACAGCCTTCTTGCACATGAGATGGTGAGAGATTTCAACAAGCCGGGGGGGATGAAGGCTTGTATGAAGCTGGATTTGCGGAAAGCCTATGACACGGTCAACAGGGACTTCATATGCCATCTTATGCTTGCTATGGGTTTGATGAGAGATGGGTGGCAAGGGTGAGGGAGTGCATATGCTCCCCCACATTTTCGGTCCTCATTCAGGGTACTCCATATGGATGCTTCTCGAGCAACAGGGGACTGCGGCAGGGGGATCCTCTCTCTCCGTATCTGTTCACTTTGGTGATGGAGTACTTCACTTGTTTGATGGACCTGGCTGTGCATAGTAGGAAGATTGTTCCTCTTTTCAGGCAGGTCAAGCCGGTGGTGTCTCACTTGATATATGCTGACGACCTCTTGGTATTCCTGCATCCATCTATGAGGGGGATGAGGGCGCTCTCAGATATTATGGAGGAGTTTGGGAGGCTGTCCGGTCTGCAGCTGAATAGGGAGAAGAGCAGGGTCTATTTCAGCTCTCAGTGCACCCTCAAGGAGGAACGGGCCCTTACTCTGGGAGTGGAGAAAGGAGAGTTACCGGTGAAGTATCTGGGGGTTTCGTTGACGGTCAATTATGCCAGGGATCAGGATTGTCTCAGCCTGGTGGATTTTGCCCAAAGGAGAGTGGAAGGCTGGCAGGCAGCTGGACTGTCCTTTGGTGGCCGTATTGAGCTGGTGAGGTCTGTTATCTCTGGCATCGCTATGTTCTAGTTGCAGTCGATTCAGATTCCGATAGCTACCATAAGGAAGGTGGAGTCCATTTGTGCTAATTTCATCTGGAGAGGAGGTATGCATACGATTGCTTGGGAACAACTCTGCCGGACCCGGGAGGAAGGAGGAGTGGGGTTGCGACCTCTTCGAACGGTTAGGGAGGCATCTGGGGTGCGGATGGCGTGGCGGTTCATCACGGGAGGTTCCCTTTGGGCAGAGTGGCTGGCTAGCAGATATGTGCGACGGATGAATTTCTGGCAATGCAGGATTGATAACAATTTTTTGGTCTCATTTAAGGCTATCCTTAGGTGCAGACCGGTTCTTCAGTCCGCTATTTGCAGGATTATGAAAGATGGGGCGAATACTGATCTCTGGCTGGACCCGTGGATGGGAAATGGCTCCCTTCTGGAGATCTTGGGTACTCAGTGGGACAGAGAGGCGAGCCGGGGGGTGAAATGCAGTCGGATCATCAGGGATGGGAGCTGGAGGCCCGAGGAGTATCCATTCACGGCTCAGTTTGGAGAGGCGATTCGTCGGATCTCTATCGATACTAGCCAGCCTGCGGACTCCTGGAGTTGGGTTGCTCCTGGTTTGGTTGGAGGGTCCGGGACATTCAGTTTTAAAAGTTGCTATAATCTGGTTCGGCCTCCACATGACAGGATTGCGGAGTATGACTTCATCTGGACGAAGGGGATTGCCCGCAAAATGCAACTCTGTTCATACAGACTCCTTCTGGGCAGGTTGATGACACGGGACAGACTTATTAGATTTGGAATGCAGATTCCAGACCCGAAGTGTGTACTCTGTATGTATGGGCCACCTATTCTTAGTGTCCGTTGACTTGGCACATCTGGGCGGAGCAGTGTAAGCGATCGATGGGTGGAGTTGGTAGTGCCATAGATATCCGGGGGATCCTCAGCTGGATCAGAAGCCGCCGAGGCATGGATCCTGGTTGGGCCAAGATGGCTAGAATTAGACTTGCAGCATCAATTTGGCATGTCTGGAGGGAGCGCAACAGGCGTATCTTTGAGGGACTGGTTACTCCGCCAGTAGGAATTCTACATAATATAGAATTCGATGTAACTGTAATGGCCCCTTAACTGGGGAGGGAGATGTGAGAATAGTGTATTGTAATACCATTACTGCGATTTGCGTGGAATAAAATTTACCCTTATTCCAAAAAAAATAATTAGTGGTTGTGGTATATATAGGTAGAATGCATATGTTCACATATGTTTGTGTTTATGTGTGTTAGCAGTTTTCAGTAATGTGGATATGCAGTAATGTGGAGTATCCAGAAAACCCCTCCCTTGATGTTCCTAGTACTACTACAGATTCCCTGTTTTCCAGACTGGAGTATCCAGAAAACCCCTCCCTTGATGCCATCTGCAGCCCCTAGACTACACTCTGTTGCTATAATCACCTCCTGCAGTTACTGCATAAATCCTCCCTGATATAACATCCACTTGACATTAGAATACATACCAAATTCGCATTGATGCTCATATCTTACCTTATATTCATTTCTATTCTATACTTATGTGCCTAGGCTTATGTAGCCCATAATATTTATATATATATACAAGCTACTGACAAAAAAAAAACAAAAAACACAAAAAAACACAAAAAAACACAAAAAAAACACAAAAAAACCACACACAAAACACACACAAAAAAACAAAAAAACACAAAAAAAAACTGCTGCTGAAAGAAGTGTTTTAAGTTTGGTCCCACTCATAATTCAATGCAAGTTTGGCCCTGATAACTAACGATCCGAAACTGGCAAAACTGTCGATATCGCTGATATAGAAACTCATAAGAAGGGTCCGATATGGAATACTATGAACCTTGGTTGCTTGTCCTGATTGGTCAGCATAGTGATAAGGTTCTAAAGTTAAGCTTGTATATCTTATAAATCATTCATACAGTGCTGTTTTATTCTTTTTATATAATTTTGACCGCAGTTGTTGAATTAATTGTCATTCGCATCAATCATATTCATATCATCTACTAGGGTCTGTATAATGTTCATTGGCTGCTTTCCTATGAGTCAGGATGCAGTCCCATATCATCATTGTGTGTGATTGTGTTAGATTGCATCTATAACGGCTTTATGGTCTAACCTACGTCAGATGAAGGTGGTCAATGGCAGTCATGACTCATTGCATATCAGGGTTCTTAAAAGCTACAATATGAGAAAAATTTGTTGATGGTTTTTCTGCAGTCCTAACAGAACACGATATACCATCAGGTGCCTTAGAAGCCCTCTTGCCATCAGGCAAATGCTGAAATCACAATTTCAGGTTCCTAAGAAGTTTTCAACCATGATCAGATGTCTTTGTGATGGTAGGATTGGGAAGGAATGGAGATGTGGGCCATTGCTGTTAAGACTCTTCTACGGAATTTCAAATGTGATTTCCTATTGATTCAAGCAGAATCTAAAATATCCACTAAAACAATTCCTACCAAATTTGCAAGGAGAGTTACAACGAAACTAATGGAAATCTCTCTAACTAAACATATACTAATCCTAGGAAAAAATTAAATGTCACAGATCTCCAAAAAACAAAGAAAATAATAAATTTTAGTTGTTATTATCTAGCCTCAACGATTCAGCAGTATATATATATATATATATATATATATATATATATATATATATATATATATATATAAGAGAATACATATATAAGAATACATATATATAAATATATATATATATATATATATATATATATATAAGAATACAAAAAGACCAAATCCCTATTCAAATTAAATCGAGATTGTAAGACTAGTCATCTCTTTTTGTCTATAAGTCATCCAATGTGTCACATCTTGAAACGGAATATTCCAGGGATTACAACTTTTGGATGGTGAGGAATAAATAAGGCCTCACACTTATTTATAGTGCCCATAGGGCTTACAAGAAACTTTTGGAAACGGAATATTCCAGGGATTATTCTAGATCTAGATATTTACAAGGAAACTTATAATCCATCCAGAAAGAACATGGGCCATCTAGAAGGATCTTGGGCCATCTAGAAATATCATAGGCCTTCCAGAGGATTCCACCATCTTGTAGAGAGTTCTGTTAACTTCTAGAGAATTCCGTCATCTTCTAGAACATTTTGGAAGCTTCCCGCATAATCCCGGTCCGTGGAGGGTTACGCAAATCCGTCTTGGTAGGCCGTAAACTTTTGTGTGTGACATTCTCTCCCACATGTTTCGTCGACGACACGCACTCTCCCCTATCTGTTTCGTCGACGGGAGTACCAAGTCTCGGAACGACGTCCACTTTCGTAAGCATGGTCGTTGTGCATCGTCCCTTCTTCGTGCGTCTCGTGTAGCACTTCCCAGACTTGTCTATCTTCTCAAGATCAGAAGCAAACTGGTTCACCACACCAACTCTGGCCTTGGTATCTACCATACTCGGCACAGAAAGGGACTTGTGCGAGCTGTCAAATGGTCGACCCACCTCATCGTGTAGCTGCACATGGTTCTCCACACCTCTGCCCATGCGAGTCCTAATACAACTTTGTCGACCCGAATGTCCCCCACGAGCTTTGAGCGACTCCTTGCGCGAGTCACTACACTTTGTCGCCTCTGCCTCTGTGCAGTCCATGACATGTTTCTCTACACTCGTGCCCAGTTTGTAGCATGATTCACTTCCCTCCACGGAAGTGACTCATCGGGACGCTCCTTTGCAACACCCTTGGTCTCGCATGGAAGACCTTCCTCCTCGAAGCTCTCCTCCCTTTCGAGCACCGCTAGGTATGTCGTCTCCCTTTGGCCACCTTTCTTGAGCTGAATAGCGGAGATAGCTTTCCCCTTCAAAGGCTTGCCTTGTACAGCCTTCACCATGCACGACGAGCCTTTCTCCATGAAGCCGACGACTCCCAAATATGGCATCGGAATAACCTTCGCCGCGATAAGAAAATCCATACCAAATATCATCTTGAAGTCATCCAGCGACGTAACAATGAAACTGGCAATACCCGACCAATTTTCCACGGTATGCGGACTCTCTGGGCTACCCCCTGCATGGAAGGCGCCTCCGTATTGATCGTCTTCATCTTGCTTGAATCTTCCTCCAAGGTTAGACCCAAGTGACGGACCTCCGCGTCCGAGATTAAGTTATGAGTGGCGTCCGTGTTAACCAACGTCCGTGTGCTCATGTCATTGTTCCTCATGTTAACGTACATAAGCTCTCTGCTAGTCTTCGACACAGCGGACTTGGCCTTGCTACCCTATGCGCTCCCACTTCGCACTCATCGGCCTCCGCCTCCTCGGTCTGGACGACGTTGACACCCATGCTCCTCATCGGACAATCCCGAGCAAAGTGATTCTCTCCACGTATGAAGCACGAAACTACTCGCTCGGGCTAGGCCTTCTCGTGCATCTTTCCCTCGGACGGACCCTCATTGGGAGAGCGTTCCTTCTCTCCCCCACCATTCTCCTTAGTGGACTTTAGCTTGGCCTTGGCATTATTCATCCCACATGTACTCGACAAGCCTCTCGGCGGCTGCCACGACGGTGTTCAAGTCTTGCACCCTCTGTCACTACAATTTTTGAGCCGCCCACGGTTTAAGTCCATCAAGGAAGAAGAATAAGCAATCCTCCTCGTCCATGCTAGATATCGCGAGCATTAAGCGTGTAAACTTCATAATATACTCCTTGACCGTCCTGGTATGCTTGAGTTGCTGCAAGCTCCGCCTCACTACAAACTCAACGTTCTCCGGATAGAACTGAGACTTGATCTCTTTTTTGAGATCTTTCCAAGTCTCTATCGAGCACAAACCATTATCGGCTTTCATGCACCTTCGACGCCACCACATCATAGCATCATCGGTGAAGTAGTGTGAAACAATATCCACCTTCTCGGCGTCATCATTGATGTGCAAAGTCTTGAAGTATCGTTCCACGTTCCACAAGTTCTCAACTTCTTTGGCATCTCGTACCCCGCTGAAGCATTTCAGCTTGGAGATCTTCCGTCTCGATGCCTCCCTACTCGAAGGTACACCGTTCGCAACCGCACTCTCCAAGATGAAAACTTTGGTCTTGAGTTCTCCGCAACTCTCGACCACTGTCTTTAGTTTCTCGTTGCCTCGGACCTTCCTACGCAAATCCTCAATCTCCGCACAATGTTCCTTGAGCTCCTCCTCAAGTGCGGATCGGATCTTTTGGAATTGCTCCCAAAAGATTGCCATAGACGAAGCAACGTCACCTTCCAACCCATCGTATAACTCCTCTAGTCTCGTATTGTTTTGATCCATAAAGCCCATATGCATCTCCATGTCCCTCGAACCCATCGCCAAGACTCCAACATGTTCGGCAAGATCGGCAAGGTTACGCTCTACCGTAGACTCCTTGCTCTTGCCTCTCTTGTGGGTCTTGGCGTGCCCCTCAGGCGACGTGGGTCCCTCCTGGACGTTCTCGGATGTCGACATGGCACCAACCAACCTTCTCTCTAAAACCACTTGTCACGGGCATAGTGTTTTAGGCTACACTTCGACCCATGCGGTGCACAAGCTTCCTACTCGAAGACCCGTGCCAGTCTTCCCCAAACGCTCAGCTAGATCGCTAAGGCGATAACAATGTGGAGCAAAAGAGAGAGATATTGGAAGATTAAAACTTCACTTTACTAGAGAGAGATTACAACTTTTGGGTTGTGAGGAATAGATGAGGCCTCACACTTATTTATAGTGCCCATTGGGCTTACAAGAAACTTCTGAAAATGGAATATTCTAGAAATTATTCTAGATCTAGATATTTACAAGGAATCTTCTAGTCCATCCAGAAAGATCATGGGCCATCTACAAGGATCTTGGGCCATCTAGGAAGATCTTGGGCCTTCCAGAGGATTCCATCATTTGCTAGAAAGTTCTGTCATCTTCTAGAGATCCGTCATCTTTTAGGACATTCTGGAAGCTTCCCGCATAACCCAAATCCGTAGAGGGTTACGCAAATCCGTCTCAGTGGGGCGCAAACTATTGTGCGTGACATGTGGCAGTAAAGGATTTACAACTTCCGCAATGAGAAGTAACTTGGTAAGATCATTGGTATATCAAATTGCACAACCCAAATTGGATAGACTTTAAATGTAAGAAAACCTTCGATCATATTCTCTTGGATACGTATCGATATGATCTGTGAGGTAAGAGGCAACCAGTTTTATAGAGCATGCACAATAAAGGAAGGAAACTTAAACTTTTAAGTTTTAACTAAGTTCACATTCAAAAGAAGATGAGCTACTCACTGAATACTGATAAGTACATCATCTTCTATGGGATCACCAACACCATGATCAAATGATGGAGCGCGAACCGTTCCCTGATTGCCATCAATTCAAATTATTAGTGCATAAAGAACCTTATTTTCAGCTGGTTCAATTATAAAGCCCAGAATTAAAATATCAAGTCCACAGAGATCCTAGAGACAGTATGCAGAATATGATCAAAAACTTTATGAAAAGTATTGCAGAAGAGAAAATAGTGTATAGTAATCAATGGGTGCCTAAGAAATATATACCTGGCTCCTTACAGCATGTAGACATTTCAGGAGCAGATCAGGATTAAATGTCCATGGTGCTGAAGTGTTCAATTGCAAGATCAGCAGACTTCTCCACAAATGCAATCAATAAACCATATTTGAAAGCGATTGAGAAACTCTCACCTCCTCTTCTTGCATGAGCTTCTTTCGGATTCTAGCAATGAGATGAGAAGTATTTCAACTGATAGCTAAAAATGGAAATGCTTTTTTTTAAAAATCAATGTATCCTTTTTAATTTCAGTTATAGATGTGCAGTGATTTTAGTTATTGATTGCTGGAGATGGAGATCAATGAGGCTCACTGAAAAAGAGAAGAAAAAAAACTAACCTCCATGGCATCCAGCTGGGACCTGTACAGGTGAAATCCGTCCATGGGAAGAACTGTGGCAACCTCATCAAGTTGTGTGAACGTTTTCTGGGAGAGAAACGTGTTCAGCCGATGAACCACTTCAGATGCTACAGTGGTTTTACCCGCACCAGGGGGACCAGCCAAACCAACAATGTATCTGTAAAATGGAGAATACAACAATTATATTGCACCAACATATGGAAAATAATACCAATATTAACTTAAGGTCTCCTGAATTTGGAACAAGGGGATCCGGGAAAAGTTTAGGGGGAAAAAAAAAATTCAATCACAAGTCTAGGTGAGAAGTACAACTTGACAAACCATAACTACAAGTCTAAAATATATAAGGAACATAGCATAAGCTACTTAACATAAAAGAGTAGAAACGCAATGCTGAAAATTCTGAAGTACTTAGGTTACTCCTGGTTTTGTCATAATAGCACTCATATCATAAATTCCAAATACGATATTTGAGTCGCTTTCTAGATAGCAAGGACCTTCTATGTTTCTCATTATATAATTACAACTGAACAACTTGATAAACATTGGAAAATGGAAGTGTACCATTAATTAAATAAATGAGATAGGACTTAAACCGTTACAAAATTCATAACAAATCGAGCCTCTAAAACAAAACAAAATTATGTAAATTCATTTGCTCAATATCATCGTCTTTGAAGCCTTCTCCCATTGGAACAGGGTCGACTTTTGAGCATAAACAAGCTCCATAAATGAATTGACGAAGATTTTATGATAAGTTTCGCTCTAATGTCAATCCTCTATATTGGTGCAAAATTCCTAGCCAAAGTGACCATGAGCACGAGAGAGCCATACCATAAACCTAACGCCTAATTAACAAGTAGGTAGATCCTAGAGCTACCTTTTTTACTATGCAGTTAAGCTCGTGCAACCAAGTAACAACCTCTAAGTTCCCTTAGAATATACAGAATCTAAATGAAGAGATAAGTTGATACAATTTGTTAGAGAACCACAGGTGTCTATAGGACAAATTAAGGCAACGAGTGAAAGAGGAATGACAATCCAATATATCAACTCTTCCATCGTTGTCAACAAATAACCAAAACAAAAGAAAATGAAAAAGAATAAAAGGATGAAAAGATATTGTGTTTCCGTTACAAATACACAAATCCAAGTTAAACATAGTATACTAGATCCAATTTTGTTCATAGCTTCGGAAGGGAAAAAAGGTTCATCCTAATTAGAACTTAAGAGGCCCTTCATAGATCTTGCATTAGCGCCTTCTCCAATAGAATGGGGTCGACAAAGGAGCATAAGAAAGCTAGCTCCATAAAAGAATTGACAATTTACTTTAATGACCAGCTGTCAACCTAACATCAATCCTCCCCATTTGTGCCAAATTCCTAACCCAAACCGTGGTAGCTATGAGCATGAGAGGGACATGCCATAAAATCTAGGTGGCTAGTTGGCATATAGGAACTATCATCTGGCTATGCAGCTTAAGCTCATACAGCCAAGGAGCACCCTCCAAGTTCCCCTAAACTATAGAGAGTCTACGCACCCCCTTTCATTAATGGAAATCTATTTAACTTTATAATTGCCGACTTTTTAAGGCAGTTAATCTTATAATGGCTAGGGATTCTTCCCCATCATTTGCACCAAAAACTTTAGACAGAAGGATTAAAAAAAGAAACATACTTCGAATTAAGGTCATTCGCCTTTTCCGCTGCAGGAACAAGTCTTTCGGCCAGAGCATCGTATATCTCTTCTATGGATCTTGCGTTATAAAAAGCAACCAGTCAATGAACCAAACACTGATAATTATCAAACCCAAAATTCTCTATTTACGCGAAATCGCGCATAAATGGTACCTGGCTTCTAGAACAGGAACATGTTGCTTGTGACAGGATAGAACCTGGCATTCACATGATTGTTGTTGTTATAATGATAATTTTAGAGAATATAATAGGCCAATTTAATTTGCAATATTGAGGAAATAAATAAATAAATACCTTTAGGTTATTTTGCAGCGAGGTTAGGGACAATTTTTTGTTTGAAGAAATTAATTTTGGAGCCCATTGGCAACTACCAAATTGCCTTCCTCTCGGTCGGAAGGGCTCTGATGCAAAGTTTCAAAATTTGTAATTAGAATATGGAAGATGGGTTTTGGTGGAGTTTTTACAAAAAGATCACCGGGAAATTGGTAATTGCGGGGGTGAGTACCTGAGGAGGAACGGAGGCAGCGGCTTCCCTTCGCTGTGGGGAGCGAGAGGTTCATCCTGGGGGTTGGGGGAGTGGAGTTTGCAATGAAGAGAGCAGATTTTAGAAATATTTGAGGAACAGTAACACTCTTTGTTCCCATGACAGGTGGGCCATGACAAATTATTGGGACCCACAATTCTATTGCTTTATTTCCAACTGAAATGGAGCTAACGAAATTGTATTGTACATGCCTACAAGGCTACAAAATATAATCTCAGGTATATACTTGTCATGTCCTTCCCTTTTTCAGTTCATCACAGGAAAAACGAGATTTGTTTTATCAGGTATCAAACGAGAACTGTGAGCAGATAGAACACAGTACAGTAGTTTCAATACACTTACATGTATCGTAAATGCATGGAAAAAAAATGTATAGTAAATGCATGAATGTGATGGACAAAAAATCTACAGTTCCTAATGGAAAAGATAATAAAACATGAACTTTCGGATTAGTAATCGGGTTGGATCAAGGATGCAGTAATTGTGTGATCTGCTCGCTTCGTGTTGGGGTGGACAGGGGGTGAGCATTATTCGGTTTTGGACCGAAAATCGAATCGAACTGAACCGAATAAGAGGTTCGGTTCGGCTTAAAAATATATATTTTTATTCGATTTCGGTCCAAAACCGAAAACCGAATAAGATATATATATATATATATATATATATATATATATATATATATATATATATATATATATATATATATATATTTTTTATATATATATATATATATATATATATATATATATATATATATATGTGTGTGTGTGTGTGTGTGTGTCTGTGTGTGTGCGCGCGCGCGCAATATATATATATATATATATATATATATATATATATATATATATATATATATATATATATATATATATATAAACAAAACAATCGCAAAAAAATCAAAAATACCGAAAACCTAACCGGTTTAATTCGATTCGGTTTGATTCGGTTTTGGACCAATTTGGTTTGGTTTCGGTTTTGCTTATTCGGTTTCGGTCCAATTCGATTTTGGATTATTCGATTCGGTTTAAACCGAATGCTCACCCCTAGGGATGGATGGTCTGGTTTCGGGCTCCTTTGGCTCATGCACAAAAGATGCAATGGTCAAACGAGGTGCTCGGTCAGACACTCCTCTAAGGTTTAAATTAGTAACCAAACATAAAAGAGTTGAAATAAGAAAAATGAGTATAATTGAATGTGCATACATGTATCAGTTACTAGGGTATTTTATAACTGTAGGTTGTAAATATGGATGAGTAGGAGAATACTTGGTTGCCCCCTCATCCCCCTTCACAAATGTCCGATATAATTCAACGGGCCCATGGGCTCTAATATAATGAATTGTCAATTACATGGTCTTTCATCCCATCACACCACATCAGTGACCCACCAACCCCTCTTCTATTTATAATGTGCAACACGGACTACAACATTTTTAGTTGTATGAGAACCATAAGGACATATCTTATTGCAACATGTGATTATGTTAAAGATCTTGAAAGTGAACACCACGATAGCAAAAGATTTGATACTATAATCATAAGCATGATTCAGACATGACTAATAACTAAATATTCGATTAGCATAAGTGTGACATTTCTTAATTTTGTTACTTTATTTTTAATTGTCACATCTTTTATAATAATAAATGGTATCAGAGCCTGGCTTAAGGATCAAGATTTGATACAGTAATTGTGCGACAATGTCGAACGAAGGACTTCTAAAGAAAATGGTGGAAAAGGTGACCACAAATGTCTCGAGGTCCCTATGGCATATTCATATTATAAGGTAGAGGATGAAGAAAAATAAGATGGAAAAAGTGTTTGAGTTTCGTCGAAGGTAGACTTGGGTTGGTTTCTGCTGGTGAAGATGGTGATTAAGAATCAGTTGTTGCAGATGGTGATAAAGATTTTGCTATTAAAGTCGATGATTTTGATGGTCATTTTGGTATTAATAATTTTATAGCAGTTTTTTTGGGAGATTATATGCGAGGCCAGTTTTTGGATTTCGAATTTTTAAAAAAATGATTTTTTTTCTCGTAAGATGCGTTATATATCGTATCTGTCGTATTTTGGTTTTCGTGTCTCAATGTTTAGTGTCCGTATTTTTTATTTCCTATCCATTGCTCCGGAATTATATTTCTGGATTAGGTTTAGTTTCTAATTGTTTCTCTCAGTTTTTGTGTCGCAATATTGCGAGAGTGAGATACTTAAGTGATATCCAATTTTCAATCGAAATACAATAACTTATGCGACTAATTAAATTTATTGGTTTGTTGCATAACCAAGTTAATTTATAGACCATCGAACTTGTAGAAAATCTATGACATGCCCATGTGTCACGTCCAAGAACTAGAATACTGGAGAGCGGGGGACAGACACAGCCAATTACTTACATTAGAGTGCAACACACTTCACAATACGGTCACGGTTGTCTAGATACATGAGGGTTTATTTACAATCCATCAGTCTATTATGGTCAAGAACAAGCCTAGTGTCTCAATATCAAGCAAGCAAATAATTGTTACAAGATGTTAGATCATCAGATGTCACGACCCGCACCCTAGAGTAAGGGCACGAGACGTGGGTACGTCCAGCCTACGCCGCAGTGTCGGCGGTAGAACGCTGTCCTAGGTCTCATGCATCTAACAGTATAAGGCTAAACAGTTTATACTCCCCGAATGGGGGTGACATAGCAGAATGTAAACTCAATCACAACTAAGGAAGAAGAAGCACGATATGATATAGAACTCAAAATGAAATACAGATGATCAGAAGAGTCTAAGTGTCTAAGATAACAACTCAGCAACATCCAGAAATACAAAGTCTCAACTACAGAATATGAAAGAATATATACAATCCAGATCTCAAATGACAGAAATAGTAAAACCTAGACTAGGGAGCCTCAGTCTCTATAGCTAGTGGATCCGGCTGGAAATCCGGATCACAGGTGTCATCTAGAGCTGTCCCATAAAAAGTGTCAACATCAGCCTCATCCTCGTCCTCTGTAAACATATCAACGGTGCCCAATCAGGACGGAGCGAGCACAAAATATCTCAATAGATCATAGCAGGTTAGAAAATATAATCATGCAGTAAAGTAAGATACAGGAAACTGAAAGAATGTACAGAATGTAAAGGAGATAGCTGTAATGAAAATATCTACTATAAATAGAGAACTAACAGTGGCTACTGAGTCAGAGTACAATATAGACATGTGAATGGCATAGGACGATTCTGATGCTACACTACGGAAGGATTCTGATGCTACACTACTTGGATATTATTCACATGTCCACTTCTACTCCCCCGTACCCCCAATCAATACACAAGGATCCAGCCAGGTTATGTTATGATTCATGTAACGACCTCCGAAGGGTGGTACATGATAGTTCCATAAATAGGGATTCTAGGACTGCCCAATAAATAGGGGATTGAAGGAAGACTCTATGATCATGAGAGTACATGTCACAAGTGATTCGATGAACCATGAAGCATAGTGATACACAATGTAAGTGAAACGCACAGAACATGTAGTATCCGATGCTCCCTGAGGGGATAACATCTCAAGAAAGGATCCATATAGTACTAATCCGTGTGACCAACGTGGCAGCATCAAGTAAAGTAATTTAAAGCAGGAGAATAATTCTAACAGGATATGAAATGATCAGAGAATGTACTCGCCTGTATCCTGAGTATCTGAAGAATATCTACTATCCAAGGAGTGGTGTCTGTCTCCTATAGAACAGTACAAGTCACAACATGTCTAAAATGATAATAAGATACAATTCAATGCATTCTATATGAATCTAGGTCAATCTAGACCAAAGTCAACTCTTGGTCAACTCTGGTCAACCCTAGAAGTCAAACTAGGTCAAACAAGTCTATACTAGTCTAACTAGTCTATTCTAGGTCTAATCAAGGCTATACAAGTCTAACTAGACACTCACTATGCATACAGACACACCCATAGGCCATGAGCCCTAGGCTATGTCATCTAGATTATAGGCCATAGGCCCTATCCCCTAGGCAAATAGTCATACACTAGGCCATATACCTATGTAGAATTACAACCATGTAGGCCAACACCATATATATATATCACTATTCACATATATGTATATATATATATATATATATATATATATATATATATATATATATATATATATATATATATATATATATATATATATATATATATATATATCTACATACACATAAAGAAATATGTATATCACATATAGCTATTACACATTGAAATTCCCATACATCCTACACTACCATTCATACATTCACATTATGTTAGACATTGATATATAGCTATAGGCATACATACACATATAGAATTATATATTATATCTACATAGGCATATAGAAATCTATATTATATATACATAGAGAGGGGGTGACATATCATGGTAATGTGAGTGTATATATAAGAGTGTGTGTATATGTGTAGTGTTGTGAGGGATATACTAGAAATCAGAAATGTGTGTGTGTGGATTATATATGTGTAGACATGTGTGTGTGTGTGTGGATAGGACAGTGAACCAATGTGTGTGTTAGAGAGTGTGAGCTATGTGTAGTATGTGTTTAGGGTGTGGGGGAAATTCATATGTGTGTGTGTGAGTAAATTACAGAAATGTGTGTCATGTGTGATGTGAGGAAGACATATTTGAGTTGGTGTGTGAGGAGTAACATAGGCTAGGTAATAATGTGAGTGATAGCAATGTGAGAGTTAATTTCAGTTTCAATCTCAGGTTTAGTTTTTTCCTGAACCAGTGACAGGAATGTATTTGGGGGTGTGTGTATATGATTTGTGTTTCAGGAATCAGAGAATGGGGGTAGCAGTAGTGTGACAGTTGAGTGTAATAGGTCATGCCATTCTCAGATAGTGACAAGGCCATAGAAGAATCCCAAAAATCATATATGTAAACCTGATTTCATTCTCAGGTTCACACTTAATTTAAATCTCATTTCTCATTCTTGAATTCTCAGGTTTCATTAATGTTTGAAACATTAACTAAACAACTAACCCACATGTAAACTTGAATCAATCAACTCAAATCAATACACAAATGAATCCCAGTTGTGTAAACATCACTCATCAAATATGTGGGTGACTAATTCCTACATTAACAGCATCTACACAGTTAATAAAAAACAATTTAAAACCAAAAAAATCAGTTTTCAGTCACATGGTATCAGTGTATCAGACATAGGGTGTTCGATTAGGAAATATGCAATAAATTGAATAATCAAATAGTTAAATTGGTTGGTAATTAACATGGCATGTATACTCGTGTCCAGAGAGTGTTTTCGTGTCCAAGACACGGACACAAACGTGTCCAAACAGAACATGCACACACACAAACACAATGCACAGGGCACAGCGTCGTGCAGTGAGTACGAGGCCTCGTGCTCGCGACACAACGCGACACTGGCCTCGTGCTCGTGCCCCTAGGTTCGCCCCACATAGGGCTACCTATGTGGCACCCTGCACTGCCGTGTCGAGTCGTATAGACGTGTCCAAACACGCGTATTAGAACGCTGCACACACGCGACTCAGCACAGTATAAAACCAGTATGACGATGATTCCTCCCTCGACACGCCACGTAGTCATCTGAAACTTGATAAGTGGCGTATCAGGCACTGCCCTAAGGTCTGTGTCAAGTTTCGTGTCCAGTGGTTGCGTGTCGTGTCCAGGAGGAGACACGATGAGCAGGAAAAAACCCTAGCTTGGGCACAGCCGAGTTCGTGTCCTCGTGTGGGCACGACATGACACAATCAGGACACGAAACAAAGGAGGAAATAATGTACACACTGAGATCTACAAAATCAGTCAAAAATATTTTGAAAATAGAACAAAACTCTCTTTGAGGCATTTCAACAAACACCTTGGTATCCTATTGGATACGTGTCCGATACGGACACGAAATGGGTCCACCAAGACACGAAACTAATTTCTATAGTTAGGGGACTCCTAGGGCTGTCCAAATATACAAGAAAACTGGAATTTTAATAGGTTTTAGTATCAATTACATATTGAAGAACTCCTTAAGCAAAAGCCCTCTTCTAGATCTTCCTCCTTGTTAGCAAACTTTCCCAAATTGATCCCAAGCTGGAATAATCCTCAAATAACAGCAAGTATAGATGAATTAGGATCTAAATACAACTTGTTTGGATTAAAAAGGAATTAAAATAGATTTTCTATGAATTTCTAAAGATGGGATTTACCTCTTTTTCCAACTTGTGAATTTCTAAAGGGGCTAACCTAATGGAAGAGAGTATAAATTGGGGGATGATCCCTAGGTGGCCAGCCATGATGATTAGGGTTAGGGTTTCTAGTAATGGACTATGGGCTTTGGGCCTCTATGGCTTAAGTTGATAATCATTGGTTCCAAACCATAAGTCATGGCTTATGACTAAAAGCCTTCTATTCTAACTTGAGTCTAAATGACCAAATCATGGGTTGATCTAGGTTAGACTAAGGTTATATACTAAACCAAGTCACCTTAGTTAGGGTTAGCTTCTAGGTTAGGCTCCAAAGTCAACACTAGTCAAAGTCTAGATTAATCCTTAATTAAATTATACCAAAAATCATATAAATTCTAATAAATCTCAATAATTCATAATAATTCCAAATAATTCCCAAAAATTCAAAATAACCAAAATACCCCCATGCTAGAAATGTGGTAGTGACATCAGACATACAAAGTAAGACGTCCCAAATATTACATATTCAGATGATCATGAAGCTAGTCATACAAAATGCGAAGACTAGTAAGAGTTAAGTCATACATGATCAACCCTACGATTTGTCAATCATGTTACAACCATTGGACAGACAAAAATTAAGTTGCAACACGAGCTAACACATGCTCGGTGGCTAAACGTCTCAAAAAATAATTTACAATAGAGTGGGAGAGCAAAATAAAAAATCCACTCGTTGCCTCGGTTACTCCTGGTGTTCACCATCTGGCTGGAAAGCAGTTAGATCCGCGGGTGTCATTCCGAAATCTGGCTATACAAAACCATTCGGTTCAGACCCCAGAAAGAGCAAGTACCACAAGAAAGGCTCCACTTATCACCTAAAACCAGCATAAAGAATAATAGAACTGATACAAGGACACAATCATAAAAGTATAAAAACAAGAGTTAAAAGAACATACGAGCTTGCATCAAGAATAACAAGAGGTGGAATATAATTTTCATGTTAATCATGAGACAATCATTCAGGCACGGCCAATCAAGTCATACGGCTTGCTATCGTTAGCTAACTAGGGTTATTACAGGCCTAGTTACTAACAAGATGCAGTTGAGATATTCCTGCAGTCACAAGCCCTGCAGACTATCGAGGTTATCCAGGTGGGGGTTACAAGAGTTTATCAAAATTTAAGAGTACTTTTTAGTTTACAAGGAGTGCAACACATGACAGTGTGCTGAAAATGTGCCCTACTTGTCATAACCCGCACCCGCCTTTTAGGATGCAAGTACGTGCGCAAGCCAGTTACGTATCAAACGGACTCCAATCCAACTCAAATACATATAAGTTGTCTAGACTATGGTAATATGCCTAATCATGGCAAGACAAAACTAGATCTCAATCCACAAGAAGAATATAAAAACAAGAATGAATATTATGGTTCATGGTCTGCAGCCAACTAGCATATATGTCCGATTAGACTCCAGAAAAATAACATGAGTCTATAAACTAGGTTAACAAGCAGAATATATCATGATAAGGAATATAAAGCACGAGAGAATAACAAAATAATATCACTAGCAAATACTTGGATCCAGCAGATGTACACAACTATCATCATGATCAGCTAACTAACTCCGTGCAATCAACTATCTGAAGAGATTATCAGGTCCTCGAAGGACTAGCAAGATACATAAATCATGCCTATCTAACAGTTTATCATACATAAAGAAATAAACAGGAAAGAGACAGAAACTGATAATTGACTATGAAATATGGATACGAGAACAACTATGCATAAATGAACTGCTGGAAGAAAATAGGCAAACAAGAGATCAATGGATACCAAACCCTCGCCCCGGGTGTGGACTCGCAGGTTTGAACAAAACCACTAACCCTCGCCCCGAGTGTGGACTCGCAGGTTAGTTCAAGACAGTCACCCTCGCCCCGAGTGTGGACTCGCAGGTGCAAACAGTCAACCCTCACCCCGAGTGTGGACTCGCAGGTTGAGAAAATCGAAACAAGGAAATAACAGTTCAGTTATGACGCACTTGTCCTACGACATGATACGACTTAGTCAAGGTACATGTGACGATACGATACGACTCAGTCAAGTTACATATGACGACACGATACAACTCAGTCAAGTTACATGTGATGACACGATACGACTCAGTCAAGGTACATGTAAGAACAGGTCCAATATGAACTACAAGACTAACTATGAGCAAGGACTATATATATCAACTAGTATGCATGATATGAGCAAAACTCATGTCAATAACCAACTAGAAAAACTAGATAATGAGAGGAATAAGCATGTAAATAAAGCTGAAGAGGAAGGCAAGGTATACTTGCCTGGTGGTAGCAACATGTCCCGCAACCAACTCATCAAATCAAATAGTCATGTCACGACCCGCTCCCGAATAATCGGACACGAGTCGGACACGCCCAGCCTTCGTCGATGGACACGACGAAGTAAGATACTACAAAAAACTCTAAGTCACAATGTAATATAAACATCCATAGCTTCTATATATAACGTTCCCAGAAAGATCTCCAATATCCATCAAGTCATTTTAGTACAAAGTCATCCGGAGACAAATCCGGTCAAATAAAATATACAATGATAAAATCATAAAAATACAATCTCTAGAAAAACAAATAAATAAATCCTGTAATATCCAATGCAATCACATGCTCCATGTGGCCTCAAGCTCACCTACAACGTATCCTGTCACGTCCCAGAACCAGAATACTGGAGAGCGGGGGACAGACACAGCCAGCTACATACATTGAGGTATAATCTCCTTCGATATACGGTCACGACTGTCTAGATACATGAGGGTTTATCTACAAGCCAACGGTCTCTTATGGTCATGAACAAGCCTAGTGTATCAATCTCAAGCAAGTAAGTAAATGTTACAAGATATTAGATCATCAAACATACAAGTAAGGCGTCCCAAATATTACATATTCAGATGATCGTGAAGCTAGTCATACAAAATGTGAAGACTAGCAAGAATTTCATTCATACATGATCAACCCTAGGATTTATCAATCATGCTACAGCCTGTAGGCAGACAATAAGTAAAGTTGCAAACGAGCTAACACTTGCTCGGCGGCTAAACGCCTCAAAAGAATAATTTTACAATAGAGTGGGAGAGCAAAAATAAAATCCACTCGTTGCCAGGGTTATGCCTGGTGGTCACCATCTAGCTGGAAGGTAGGGAGATCCTCTGAAGCTACTCCGGTATCTGGCCATGCAAAACCAGCTAGGTCAGATCCCAGAAAGAACAAGTGCCACAAAGGAGGTTTCACTTAAGAATTAAAATCAGCATATCAGCACATAAAATAATAAGTTAAATAAGATATGAAATCTAAATAGGAAAATAATTGTCAAGAAGATGAAAAATGATTCCGATCAGTCATTGATAAGGTAAGCAGAAGCAATCATGTCCGAAGTAGCCAGGTACTGGAACAAGACAAGGCTTAGACTAGTTAGACTCCATCCAACATTCATGGCCAAGCAATGAGTACGGCTTGATACTTTAACTAACTAGGGTTATCACAGGCCTAGTTACTAGCAAGATGCAATGAGATTGTTCCAACAGCCACAAGCCCTACAGACCATCCAGGTTATCCGGACGAAATTAGGGGTTGAGTTCATGTGGGTACATTGTCCAAGAAACGTATGTACCCTTAGGTAGCTTGGAGGGTGCAACACATGACAGTGTGCTGGAAATGTGCCCTACTCGACGGTAAGCTATAAATCCCATGATGGGGCACCCAGATAACGGAATTGCCTATAGCTAAAAAATCTCTTCATGACTACTGGATTATTCTAGTTATTAGCCTTAGTCAATTTCAGTAGGTACCCCTGACCATGGTACTCAGGGGTCCAGGTCCTGGACATGATGCAAGATAATACGGGTTCATTTGTACAAACACAATCGTTCACGGTGTCCATGCCATTCATTCTTGTCATGTCATGCTAGTCGTCGCAACAGCATTCAATAGTTTCCATCCTGCTTACTTGTTATATTATGACATGTCATGTCACGTCAGTTACTTGTTATACCATGCCGTATACAATTATCATTCCGCTCATATTATTCAATTCGTGATTATCAAGCTCATGACAAAAGGTGCAAGAACAAAAAGGCAATCGAGGTACGCCAAGGGCTCAAGGTCTCTACGCTAACAAAAATACGCTAGGCCAAGGGGCCCCGAGCGTAAAATAGCTTTACGCGGGCAAGACCAGGGAAGGACAGCTCTATGTGAGCAAGGCTGCATGTGAGCGAAACTCTAAACGAGCAGGAGAGTCTATGCGAGCGAGGCTGCACGCGAGCGAGAGTGTCTACGCGAGCAAGGCTGCACGCGGGCGAGACTCTACGCGAGCGGGAGAGTCTACGCGAGCGAGGCTGCACGCGAGCAAAAAGGTTCCTGCGTAGAACAGATTACGCTGGCACGTAAGTACGTGTGCGTAAAGGAAAAATTATACGCTGGCACGTAAAATGTGTGCGTAAAAGACTCGTCTTCTCCCCAAGGCCAAGACATGTAGCCATGGGACTCAAGAAACCCCATCTCGGCCAAGACTTGATGGAATCCAACCATTCAAAAAAACCAAACTTGCACAAAATCAAAATTTTTACTACATGGAACTCTCCATTTTCGAAAACAATCCAGTTTAGTAGATCAAAACCATGAAGATCAAAATGCTAAAAACCTAGATCTACGAAAATCCATGCATCCAAGTAAAAAATGCCAAGTTCTAAACTAATCTGAGGTACGAAAAGAAGCTAATGGAACCATAAAAATGGGTCCTCAAGTGGAAGCAAGGTGCACTTGCCTACTGTAGGTGGTCGGTGGAGAAGAAAATGAGGAAGAAGAAGAAGAGTTAATGAGCAATGAATGAGAAGAGAGAATGGTTGTTGGGTTAATAAATAATGGATGGTGGTAGGTAGGGGTTTGCATACTAACCCAAATCGAGCCAACCAAGTCGAACCCGATGCATGCCCAAGCCAAAATAGACCACACGAACCATAAAATGCTGACTAACCCATGCCAATGCAAAAATCCAAGACTAGTCAGCCATGACAAGTCGAAATATGGGCCCGAGATATGTACATGTATACCGAAATACGCATAACAAAATCCGAGGATGACATATCCTGTCAGGAAAAGAGCAAAGTACAACCCCGATAAGAACAATATACAATATAATCTGTAGTACAGAATACAAGGTGAAACCAGAATACTAGAACTAAAAATAAAACTATGGTACCAAAAATAAAATATAAAATTACAGGCAATGGACGCGACAATTAATATGCAAGACAATGAACACGACTATCAATGAACAATATAATGAACACGACAATCAATATGCAAGTGTGACATTTTAAAATATTAAACTAATGTGTGACCGGCTAAGGACCACAATCAATCAATGTACAATCAATTCTACAAGATCCGACTTAATCGTACGTGAAGTGTACGATTAGGCTATCCACAATACCTATATTGGGTGTGGTCACACAAAAGCTAATATTTCTCCCAATCCCCGCAATAAACAATGACTCACAATGCAATGAACAAGGTACAAGACAATCGTGTGTATCTCGTGTCTGATATGAGAATATGGCACATGAATGTAAGACAGAAAGACAAAGAAAAAGTCGAGTCGGTGTACTTGCCTCGCCTTGGAAGCACGGGAGTAGTACTGCATGAATGTAATGTCACCTGTTATATTTTTGTACAATTTGTTAGGGTTTTGAAATAATGACGTTAGCTAACCATATCCACGCACTAACTAATGAAAATATACTAGCTAATAATATTTTAGAAATTATATACGTTTTATAATTTTAGGCCAAATAAATACTAGTGAAAAATACTTTTAACTATTTTAGAAATATTAAAACATTTTTCTAGCAAAATTATAACTATATAAACCTTTTTAGAACATTTTTAATTTTACTAGAATTATTTAGCAAGACAAATACTAAGGAATATATTATTTAAGAAATGTTTTGCAAGAAAACCTTCATGTTTTTAGAAACTTCTTAATAGCTAAGTATTAACTAACCATAAACTAATAATTTGAACTAGAAATATTTACTAATAAAATATGAATTTGTTTTAGTAAAAACTTTATGGCAACATAATATTTAGGACAACAATATATATATACTAGGATTTAAATAATAATTAGTTTATACATATATTTCTTTTAGATGCATTTATTTAAAATATATTAATAAAACCATTTACTAACAAATATTAACTAAATACTTGCAACAGGAAATTATTTAAAGAGCAAGCCTAACCAGAGCCCAAAACCTTACTGGACCAGCCCACCTCCCTCCTAGCTACAAACCTTAATCCCAAATTTAATTTACAACTAACATTCAGAACTTAGCCCAGTATCCATTTCACCAACCCAGCCCACATCTAAGAATACTAATCAGCACATAACAACATCCTCAAACCCCTCAGCAGCCCACTGCCCATTAACTGCTTACGCCTAACACATCAACACCTTACTTCACAGTCCAAATCAAGCCCATTATTTCTGTCTACACACAACAGATCCAAAAATTCATAAAGTAATCATCCCTGACCCTTCGAAATACTAAGGGTCACTACTGTCTCCTCAGCTTCCTAAAGGTCAACTCTAAAACCAATTGTTCCTTATAATACCCGCAAAATTGATGGAGAGAGAGAGAGAGCCACGTTGGCTGACCCCTCCAATCTCAAACAGTCACATGGGTGACCCCTCAAAATTCGAAAAGTCATGGCTGACTCGATTTTTGAAGGGGAAAGTGTCCCCTCCAAAAACACTCTCTCGGATCCCAAAGAGCAGCAAGAAGCCAAAAAAAATCCCATTCCCTTCATCTCCTCTACACCTCTCATTCTTAGCTCAAAAATCCCATTCCCTTCATCTCCTCTATACCTCTCAATCTCATCTCACTAACCCATCAATCTCTCTCTTCTTTCCATTCAGCTTATAAACTTAATTAGTTACTAACAGAAATTACAAGAACGAAGGAAGCAGAGGATGAAGAAGAAGGAAAAGAAGAGCAGAAACCGGAGAGGATCTCACCGCCTAGCTTCGGTCGGTTGTCACCGACGACACAACCGAGGTGGTGTGTCCCAGATCGTAGCGGCGAGGCTCGGCTTCGACGGAGGGGATCCAGCAGAGGGCGGCTTTCTGGTGTTGACGATCTCCAAAGAGAATAGCGGCCTGGTCTAGCCGAGATCCGAAGGTGCCGGACTGACGAGGATCAATGGTGGCTTCGACGGATCTGGATGAGGAGATCCGTGTCTGACATGACACGACGAGACCGTCTCGTGGCGTCCAACGTCGATGACCGAACTGTGGCACGGTGCTCCGAGAAAGACGAAGGCGGATGGGTTCTGATCATCTTCATCGATCGGCCATAGGAAAGTCTAGATCCGATCGAGCAGAAATTGCGGACCCCGGGTTCGGCGATCCTCATGGTGGCCTCCAGTTGTGGGGACGACGGAGTAGAAAAGTGGCACTGGTAGTTCGACGATGCGAGTCCGACGACGTCGAGACGACCAGAGTGGTAGCGCTCGGTCGAGGGTTGGCCAGGAACAGTAGCAGTGAATGAATTAAAATGATGTATCAGTGTACTATGATTGATGGGACTGCTGTCAGAATATTATTTATAGTAAAATAACTGGGGTGTGTTTGCCATTGATTGTAAAAGTGCAGAATAATTTTATAGGAGGACTGAACTTAGACTCACAATACAAACTCGCTCGTACAAAGAAAGCCTAGGAATGAAAACCTAGGTACAGCAATCTAAGTATGATTGTTTATTTTTGATTCTGGGGGGTGACGGTAGAGGCTCGAAAAAGCGACGGCAGCTCTGCCTTACTCCTTGGACGATCGGACGTAGCCTTGGCTCTGATGAAGAAATGCTCTCAGAATGTGTGGGGTGACTCTTCTGTGCGTGTCTTTGTCTCTCTGTGTGTCCAGTCGGGTATTTTGCAAGGGAATGGCACCTTACTATTTATAGGAGTGGGGTGTGATCATTAGGGTTTACAATGATTGCCTCTTGAAGAGTCGGCGGTTTGGGGATTAATTACCATTTTCCTTGATCCTGTTTTGTTGGCAATTAATCTGGGCTGTTAATCTTGATTGCAAAAAATCTGGACAGTTAATGTTGATTGCGCCAAATCCGTATGGGCAATTAATATTGATTGTCACGAATCTTCGTGATTTGTTATGACAAGCTCGGATCTCTTGCCACGTGTTTAATCTGCTTGATTGTAATAAATCTGATTTGATCCGGGTAATTATGATGATTGTACTGAATCTGGTTATTGGAATTTGTTGATAGTAACAAATCTGAGTGGATAAATCTTGATTGATTTGGTGCCACGTATCCAACCATCATTATGCTGCGAGCCGTAGAAACGCGGAAGAAACTGATCATCTGCCACGTGTCCTAACCGTGAGCCACAGGGACATGGTGTCTTGACAAAGCCGTATGAGGGTGGCTTCTCAGGATTTGAACCGCATGAAGGTGGCAGCCGCATAGGTATGGCCTCCAAAATCTGAGCCGCATAAGGGTGGTTTCCAACTGAACCACATAAGACTGGCCACGTGTCAAGGCTGCATGGGCATGGCCTCTCAGCATTTGAGCCGCATGGAGATGGTCCCCATGATCCGAGCCGCATGAGAGTAGCGGCCGCATGGGGGTGGCTTCTCAAGATTTGAGTCGCATGAGGATGGCCCCCATGGTCCGAGCCGCATGAGAGTAGCAGTCGCATGGGGGTGGCCTCCACCTGAACCGTATGCGGCTGGCCACGTGTCAAAGCTGTATGAAAGACTTTGGGATTTGATGGATCGTGCCAGCTATGAAGATTTTCTTTGTCTCCCTAGGAGCACGCCTTTATGTCAGAGTCATCATTGCAGCTTTATGTCAGAGCTGTCAGTTCACCTTTATGTCAGAGCCGCCTTATTGTGTCAGAGCATTAAATGAGGCCGCTGCTTAATGGCCAGCTGTAGAGGCGAGCCGCATAAGGCCACGTGGCTTTTACTCGAGCCGCATGGCTATGTTGGCGACTTTTGAGATGCATAAACTCTTGAGCCGCATGAAGCTCTGAGGGATTCTTTGAACCGCATGAGACTCCCTCTGTTTTGAGCCGCATGGATTTTTCTGTTCTTTTCCATGCTTCTACAAGACCCCCTTCAAAGTTTTCAATTTGTAAAATTGAAATACTTTGAATAAGAAGCATGGCTATGTCCACATAAGCTCTTCTGGCCGTATAGGATGTTCTGGCCGCATGAATTTCTTAGCCGCATGGCCTTCCTGGCCGCATGGACTGCTTGGCCGCATGGACTTCCTAGCCGTATGGATCGCTCCGGCCGCACACTATCTTTTCTGCCACGTAGGCGTCATTAATTGCCCTTGATTCATTTTTTGATTTAGAGCCATCTTTTGGAGGAATCCCAAGAGTTGGTTCATTAAATATTTGGATTTTGTGCTTTGATGAATCTCCTTTATGAGAGGGGACGAAATCCTAGGAGTCGATTTTGCCTGCAGCATACGACCCGAAGCGTTCATCGGTCCACGTGCCCCCCTTTGTCCTCCTATAAATAAGAGTAATTTGGAGAAAGAAACTCTTTACTCTCTTTTCCAATTTAAGCTCTTCTTGCCCTAACTGTCGTCCTCTTCTTCTTCTTCTTCGATCAACGATGGCCCCCAAGACTTCCAAGGCTGCGGCGAAGGGTAAGGGAGTGGCTTCTACGTCGACTGCGGCGCCTGAAGTTCATCCCGACGTTAACCCCACCATTGCTGGTAAGGACTTTAGGAGGATTGTATGCTTCAAAAAAAACCCTAACAAAGATGGCTCTGTTGCATATTTTATGCACAAACCTTTAATGCGTCCTTCGTCTTCATCGAACTGTTCAAATTGTATGTGCCACATGTACGTCCCATGTCCAAGCCGTATGGAGGGTATATCCCATGTTCGAGCCGCATGGGAGTTGTCTAGTGGCCGCATAAACACTTCACAAACTAAACCGCATAATGATCTGTCGAACAGAGCCGCATAAGTCCCTCTGAACCCAACCGCATGAAGCCCCCTCAAACAGGACCGCATAAGCTCATCTAGATTGGGGCGCATAATGCCTTGCTAAGCAGAACCGTATAAACTCGTCTGGACTGGGCCGCATGAGGCTGCGCTAAACTGAGCCGCATAAGCTCTAAAACACTGAGTTAGTTTCACCTGACCATCTTCTAACTTTGTTTCTTTTATCTTTGATTCTTGCAGCATCCCTGCCGAAGGCTGAGATCATTGTGAAGGAGGAGTTGCTGCCTTTTTTCATCAAACAAGAGTCACCGCTCGTTAAGGAGGAGGTGGTACCAAATATGGAGGCATAAAAAGAAGAGCTGGCGCCCATCGGGGAGGAGAACACTCCCAATATTGAAGTTGCTGTAAAGGATGAGCCCCAGCCTGAGGGTAGTAGTACTGGAAGTTCTGATCCTCCTGCTCCGGACGAGGATCTTAATCCAATAGATCCTTCATATGCAAAATGGTTGAGGGAATGGCATATGTGTCGCCGCAACTAGGATTTGTGGGTTCCTATAAATGTCCATATTTTGTTTTGATATTTCTGTCTGTCTTTAGCTGTAGTTCATGTTTCGCTTCTTTCGGATATCAATGCAATCCTTCTTGTCTGAAGAGTCATGTGAATGTAACTGATTTTGAATGAATAAAATACATTCGTTCTATTTTTTGCTGGTAGTATTTGCTCTATTGGGAAACTTTTCGTGGACCTATTACCCTTGGTATACCCTGGTTTTAGGTACGGATAACAAGTTTGATGTGGATACTTAGAACGATTCCACAGTAAGATGGCCGTGGACGTTCCTGGTATCGGAAGAAAAAATGCCATGGAGCAGCTGGACTCCCGGGGCATGATGAGAAATGAGGGGCATGTACTTAGTACAGCATTTGTGGTCAACAGAGGACATTTGTGGGCCTATTATCCTTGGCGTACTCCGGTCTTGGGTACGGATAATAAGTCGAGAGAAAAACCAACATACTTACTCAGAGGTAATGAGGACGTGTTAAATATGAGGGTTTCTTCGATGGAGCCTTCCCACTTAGAGGTAATGAGGACATGGCAGGAGTGGACTCCATGAAGGGTATATAGAACAACTCAGAGGTAATGAGGACATGAAAGTTGTACGTGAGGGGCGGTTTGTTTTTGATGGAAGGAAAACAACTCAGAGGTAACATCAACGTGGTTGTTTCAGGAAATTTGTGGATCTGTTACCCTGTTTATGTACTGAAAGTACGGGTATTGGATCATGAGGAGGGAGCTCTTTTAGGAAAAAAGTTCAGAGGTATGATCACACGTGACTTACTACCTAAAAGATGCGATGTAGATTCATCTGTAGTGACCAGAGTGTAAGTTCAGCGGTACCTGCGGGTATATAACTCGATAATCTGGGAGATATGGAGTCAGAATATGAGTTCAGCGGTACCAGGGGGTACATAACTCATCATTCTGGGAAATTTGGAGTCAAAATGTGAGTTCAGCGGTACCAGGGGGTACATGACTCAACAAGCTGGGAAATTTGGAGTCAGAATGTAAGTTCAGCGGTATCAGTGGGTACATAACTCAATAATCTGAAAAGATTTGGAGGATGTCGTTTCAGACATAATACTTCTTTAGGAACTTGCCGTTGATGGGCAACATGAGCAAGTCTCCATTTTATTTCGCGAGGCGATAAGCTCCATTGGAGAATACAGCCTTGATGATGAATGGGCCTTCCCACTTTGGCTGGAATTTGCCGACGGTTTTGTGAGTCATAACCATCGACCTCCGAACTGCCAGAAGAGATCGTCCACTTGGAATGTTCTGATTTTAACCTTCTTGTTGAAAGCTCCCGATATACGTGCTTGGTATAGCTCGATTCGTTATTGAGCTAACAGACGCTTCTCATCTAGGGCCTCCAACTCTTGTAGTCGGCGATGATGATTATCATCTGTCGTCAGTCGGTAGGTAAGGGCAACGCGGAGTGAGGGGATTTGCGTCTCCAGCGGAAGAACTGCCTCACTCCCATACACCAGAGAGAATGGTGTATTCCCGGTGGCCGTCCGTACTGTAGTACGGTACGCCCATAAGCATTCGCCAAGCTTCTCATTCCAGTCACGTTTGTTTGAGGATACGAACTTCTTGGGCAGCTTGATTATAGTTTTATTGAATGCTTCTGCCAACCCATTCGTCGTCGGATTGTATGGCGTTGAAGCAACATTCTGAATTCGGTGTTTATCGTAAAACCGATAGAAGGCGTGGCTTACGAACTGTGGACCATTGTCGTGGATGATCCTTTGGGGTAGTCCAAAGCGATAGATGACGTGATGCTTGAGGAAGCTGATCACGTTTAAAGTTTTACTTCTGCCAGCGGAATAGCCTCCGCCTATTTGGAGAAGTAATCTGTGATTACGGGTATGAAGCGATGTCCTCGGGACGAAGGCGGAGTGATCGGACCAATGATGTCCATTTCCCATGCTTCGAATGGCCAGGATGCCACCGTTGGATGTAGAAACTCGGATGGCTGGTAGATAAAATCCGCGTAGACTTGACAGGCTTTGCACTTTCATGCATAGTCTATCGCATCGGCAACCATCGTGGGCCAGTAGTAGCGCATTCGACGAAGACGGTCTTACAACTTTGGGCCGGACTGATGGGCCCCGTAAACGCCGTCGTGAGCTTCGCGTACAGCTTCCTTGGCTTCTGTATTTGACAGACACCGAAGCAGTAATCCATCGTATGATCGCCGATACAGCATGTTTGTCTCTATATCGTAGAAGAATCTGAGGGAACGTCGTCTGATAGAAGTGACTTCCTTCGGATTCTCTGACAGGATGTTGTAGACTACGAAGTCTATGAATGGCTGTATCTAGTCGGATACTTTGTCAACAGTCAGAGCGGAGTAACTCTCCACACATTGAACATTATTCTTGGGACAGACCAATTCACGGCCTATTATGTCCACCAAGTGGTGAGCATGATTCGGAACTGCTAAGGAAGCGGCAAGGCCTGCTAGGGCATCGACTTTAATGTTATGGAGCCTGGAAACGTGTTCTATGAAGAACCCTTCCAAGGATGAGATGATGTCCATTGCTATTTGGTGATAGGGGATCATGTCTTCATGACTAACTTCGTATGAGCCCCGGATCTGGTTAACGATTAGCTGCGAATTGCCGTATGCTTCCATATACTCTACCCCCAGCTCTTTTGTAAGTCGGAGGCCAATAACTAAAGCGTTGTACTCGGCCACATTGTTTGAACATGGCTTCGTGAGGGAGTAGGCCCGATTGATCACCAGTCCGGAGGGAGAGATCAGCACTACTCCGACTCCAGCGATGATGTTGCCCTTGGGCCCAGTTCTGGAAGCGCCGTCGAAGAACATTCGCCATACGACATCACGAGAGGCCATATTTGAATTGGCGACCTCATCTGGAATCTTTTCGTCAATTCTGGTTAACTCCGAACCTGGATGAGCTACTAAAAAGTCTGCCAGAGCTTGACCTTTAACAGCCTTCTGCGGGACGAAGATCATGTGGTAGGGAGACAATAATATTGCCCAGGTAGCGAGGTGAGAGATGAGTGCACCCGGCTTGGTCATGAGGACCCTGAGGGGGTGACTCTTGATACGACATGGATGGTTTGTCCCGTGACGTAGTGTCGCATCTTCTGAATGGCGAACACCAGAGCAAGGCATTCCTTTTCAACGGTAGTGTATCGGTGTTCCGGCCCCATCATCATTCGACTGAGATAATATATAGCCTGCATCATTGTTTTGCACTAGTAAAGCATCGAGAGAATGCTCCATTGCTCGCACATGGAGCAGTAATGGTTTTCCAGCAACCGGGGCCACCAGGATTGGAGGGTTCGACAGATATTCTTTGATGCTGTCGAAGGCGTGTTGGCATTCTTCATCCCATACGAATGAAATGCCCTTTTTTATGAGGTAGATGAATGGCTGATATCGTTCGGAGAGGTTAAAAATAAACCTCCTGATGTAGGCCAGCCTCCCTTGAAGGCCTCGGAGTTTACGGAGATTTCTCGGGGGACCCATCTCCATGATTGCCTTCGTCTTCTCAGGGTCTATGTGGATACCTTGGGAAGTAATAATGAAACCCAAGAACTTCCCGCTGGATACGCCCAAAAAGGATTTTGTGGGATTCATTTTCAAATTATGCGCTCGCATCAGGTCGAACTCTGTCATCAGATTATGCAGATGATCTTCCTTAGAGCGGCTTTTGATGGCGATGTTGTCGACGTAGCATTCCACTGTCTTGCGTAGGTGATCTCTAAAGATGATGCTCATAGCTCTTTGATAAGTGGCACCAGCATTCTTTAAACCGAAAGGCATGACTGTGTAGCAGTATGTGCCAATTGGTGTTCGGAATGATGTATGCTTTTCGTCATCAGAGAACATCTTGATTTGGTTGTACCCCGAGAAACCATCCATGAATGACATACGCTCGAAGCCGCAGGTGTTGTCAATCACGATGTCTGTGATAGGGAGGGAAAACTCGTCCTTAGGACACGCCTCATTTAGGTTCCGGAAGTCGATACAGATTCGGATCTTTCTGTTCTTTTTAGGACTGGTACTATATTGGCTACCCAGTCTGGATGCTGTTCCTCGCAGATGAAGCCGCTAGCGATCAGTTTGTTGACCTCAGCTTCAATAGCATTCATGATGTCGGGGCGGAACCGTCGTTGCTATTGCTTGACCGGTTTTACGTCCGAACGAATATTGAGTTTGTGAAGTGCAATCTCTGGGTTCAGTCCTGGCATGTCTTCGTAGCTCCAGGCGAACACGTCGATGTATTCTATGACGAGTTGCAGTAGCGATTCTCACTCTTCGTCTGTCAGATTCTTGCTGACGAAGATCGGCTTTGGAGAGGACTCGTTATTGAGATCAACTTGTACAACCTCATCTTCGGTGGGAGGCTCTCTTTGTTCGAACCGCTTCTCCCATTGTGCATCTAGCTGTTGTGCCCACGGCTCTAACTCAAGAAGTTCAGGAATGTCTTTATCTTCTTCGTAGGCGTCGGCAAATGCCATATTGACGGACAAGACTTGCCTGAACACGTCTCCGATGCTAACATCCGAATCGGAAGTGGGTGATCTGGTTGAGTGTGAATGCCAGTCACATTCCTCGTCTGAGCTTTCAGGGGTCATTGCAGGTGTAACATAACCTATCCCACATCTGGTTTTGTTGTAGTAATCTCGTGGTTTCCCATCCGGGACCGACAATTGTAAGGGTAATCGCCGTCCAGTACCGTAGTTCAAACCTGGTGTAGTTTCCAGATCATACCCCTATTTTTGCATGATATACTTGGATCGGAAGCTATACAGATAAAGAGGCAGTCTCCCAGTGTCGGGTTCGAGATCAACTTCTTCTATCATGAAGGTTGTGGATCATTCTTTCGACCGAAGATGATTGGATGATCCCCTCCCTCGACTATGCAGTAAGCATCTTCCATTGGAGTAAGTTGGTTTGTGGTGTAGACATTTGTCACCTGTGTGTGCAGGTGGGTGCCTATACCGTGTTCCATAGCATACATTGTACAAAGCTTATTAAGCTCGAGGTAGTTCAAAGATAGCCCTTTATTGATGAAGTAAGGTATCTTTTCTAGTAGGATTACATCATCTATGGATGGAACATCAGTGTGAGCAGCCACATACTTAGCCAGCTCTGGCTCTTCTTCAACCACCCCCTGTGTCAATATAGATTGGAAGGATGACTTGGGTAGCTTAATCATCATAGGCTCCATGGGTGGAGCGGAACGTGGAGTCGTTGGTGTACTAGCCACCCCCAGTTTAGTGCTTGGTGTTGGGCAGGGAGTTGTTGGCTGGCTAGTAATCTCCGACTTAGCGTTCGGCTGTCGATTCATTCTGGAAAGACGAATCATCATCGGCTTGACAGAGGGATTGAGCTCCTCTGTTTGTTGCTGACTCACTCTAGGCAGCCTGATTGTCAGTGGCTCTGTCGTAGGTCTTGGCACTTGACCAGACCTTGGCAGTCGGATTATCATCTGCTCCTCTTGTGCAGAGAGGCTGATTGCGTCCTTATGCGGAGTGGCTGCAAGGGGTGCAGCTCTGCCAGGTTTGCGGGCTTGGAGGTGGATCGTTAGAGGTTCTTCCGATCCAGTTGCCGCCTCAGTTGGAGCTTGAGTATCTTCTTCGACAAAGTGCCTTTTCGACTTCTCGTACAAGCATGAGTCGGAGTAGTAGGATTCGACTCCTTTAAAGGGATCAATGTCAGCAAATTCTGTCCTCACGAAGCCGTACTTGTCGACGTACTTGAAGTACTGGTGCAGTGTGGAAGGCACGATCATGTAATCGTGTATCCAAGGATGCCCTAGGAGAATATTGTAAGACGTATCCGTATCTATGACATAACAGGTCACTTCTGATTGAAGATCACCGATTTGGCATTTCAGACGAATCTTTCCGATCGGATAGCTTCTACCTGAATTGAAATCGCTAATGGCAGTGCTTGTCGGCGTCAAGCGATGCATTGGAATGCGCAGATGGGGTAGCAGGCTCTTTGGGATGATGCTTATGGAAGAACCGAGGTCAATGTGAATCCGATCCACCTTGATATCACCAATGTACCCAGTATAATACAGAGGGCGATCGTGCAGGTTGGTCTTGATAAGCATATCCTGCGGAGTGAAGACGATGTTGGACATTGCGCCTGTACAAGCGCTGTCCTGGAGATCTGCAGACGAGCTCTCCCCAGTGAGATTGGACTGAGCCAGATATGCATCGACGTTCTGGAGTGCCTCGCTCAGTGCGATGCGAACATCTTTGGAGAGTCTCAGGAGCTCGTATAGCGATAATTTGGCCGGTGTGTTGGCCAATTGTGCCAAGATGTCAAAGTTGTAGGGCCTCTCCAGCCCATGAGGCGTCTCTCTTCGGAGTAGCTTGTCAAAGCGAGTCTCCTTCGGCCTAGGCTTGTCGGTCGTCGGAGGTTGAGAAGGTCCTGGAGCATCAGCAGTAGCTGGATAATGATCTTCAGCCGAGTTACCCGGTGGAGGTTGGGTTTGTGCGTCGGATCGGGTAACAACGGCCGTAGCTTCTTTGACCTCTGCCGAGATTGTGCGGCATGATTTGACTTTCCCACTCTTCTTCTTGCTGGTGGAGTGTCACGACCCGTACCCACTGTGAGGGTACGAGTGCGTAACAACGCCCAGCGTACGCCGCAGTGTCGGCGGTAGAACACTGTTCTAGGTCACTATCTAACCAACAACTCACGCAATTATATAATGTACTTGTCAAAATCTCAACTCCGAACGGAGGACAAGTATAGATATAATGTAATCTCAATCACAGTCTAAGCACGATATGATAACACAGAATATTATAACTAAGACTAAATAACATAAATAAAACCAACAACTAAATAATATAATCTCAGACAATCTCAACTACCAAACTCAACTTATATACAACTCCAGTTCTAAAACATGAAAGCTAAAACAAGACAACTAGCTAAACTCCCGATCACTCCTGAGTGTCGGGGCCGTAGGTAGCTAAGCCGTCTCCTGGTCCATAATACGTAGGGCATGTGTCCTCAGGGCAATCATCTGTAAAATTTTCAACAGGTCCAGTCAGGACAGGAACGAGTACAATTCATCAAGAAATCTCAAGTAAATGACAGAGAACTATAAAGCAGTTATAGACAGTTTTATTGATGAACATGGTAGTTTGTATACAGGTGATGGTATAGAGAAACAGTTAAGATACAAAAAAAGTAAGATAAGTAAAACAAGAGAAGAATCATAGCAATAAAGGCTGTAAATAGAAACTAGCTGAACTAGAGCAACATGATATAAGTCCAGAATGTAAATGTAAACAAGTGCAAAACCCAAGTAAATCCAGACAACATGAATCTGATACCAGGTGGTTCCAGTACAAGATGAGTCCGGTATAAGGTGAGTCCAGTCGGTGATCAAAGGTTCCAGGGTGAGTCCAGCCTATACTCTAACAGTGTGTTTTAAAATATCGGGATCGACATGTGAACGGCTGTAGGTAATACGGCACACCGCACACTCGGCCAAGTGTGGGATGGCTATCGTTCCAGTATAATTTCAAGGGAGTGGTTCCAGTATTTGGGTATGTTCACATGCCTATTCCAATATTTCCCCGCCCAGCAGGTACAAGTGAATCCATAATCCGACACAAAAATAGGTATAAGTCCAGCCAGTACACGAATGGTTCCAGTATTTGATTCCAGGGTGGTTCCAGTAGGTGGTTCCAGTAGGTGGTTCCAGAAATAGAGACCAGACATAAATAAGTGAGTGTCGCATGAAATGGATCCAGCAATATCAAATCGTGTTTGAAACAGAAAATCAGATAGAACTAGCTACAACTGAAATATAGTAAACGACAAGTAAATGGAAGAACTATCAGAGAATGTACTCGTCTGCTACTCTGAAAAGAGTAGTATAATATCAGATGTCTGTACCGGAGTCACAAAGTCCTAAACAGAGTGATATGGGTTATAATATGTTTAAAATAAGATAAATAAAGTCTACGATGCAATCTACATAATTTCTAGGTCAATCTAGGTCAAAGTCAACTCTAAGTCAAACATGGTCAACTGTCTAGGTCAAACTAGGTCCAAGTCAAACTTGGTCAACTCTGGGTCAACCCAAGTCAATATTGGTCAACTTGGTATTAGTCAAAATCCTACATTAAACAAATTCTAAAACTCTAACCATATACCATATCATATATACATAAGGTATAACATGAACCCTTAACCAATACTACCATCTATTAGACTAACACATAACTTCTCATATATAATATATAAATTACCAATACATTATCCCATAAGGTATACATGGTGTGTGTAGATAGGTGAGGGTATAGGCACATGTATAGGGCTAAGACAATGTGCATGTGTGTGTTTAAACATGTAGTGTGTGTATGTGATTACCTTAGTGTCAAATAGGGAAACAGTGAGTTCTTAGGAAATAGGCAATGTGTATGTTTTCATGTGAGGGTGTATCATGTGAGGGTGTGTGTGTAGTGAGTTTAAGTTGGCAGTGAGTATACGTGGGTGAAGTGAAACATAGAGTGTATGTGTCACTAGGAAATCACGAATTGGAAGATTGTGGATACATGGCAGTTCAAATCAGTCATGTATGTGTGATAGGAACATTAGAGTGTGTGTGTGTTTCTAGGGGAAACAGTGAACAACTCAAGTATTAGTTTTTCAGAAAATGAGAACCAAGTAAATATGTCAATGTGAAGGGGGGTTTGGTTCATGTAAAACAGGGAGGTAGAGGGTGTGTGTGGTGTCTATGTCCAGGAAACAGAGAATAGGGGTTCAGTCATAACATGGCAATGAAGTTGTAAAGGCATGTGTGTGCAGTAGTTGCAATGCAAGGGAAATTCTCAGGAAAACTAAGTCACAACCCAACTTAAATGCAATAACATAATACCCAATACACAAGTCTCATACGTTCACCATTATCTGAAAACTGAACTCAACTCAAATATAGTAAGGGGGCTGAACAAGGGTCTGCACAGGCAAGGGGTTTCATTTAAACAGTGTACATGTGTGTCTTAGGCTTCAAAGTGTAACTCAGTTTTAGTTAAGAGCAACAATCATATATATACTCAGTCTTACAAGACTCAAACCTAGGTATCTCTTGCATCAAATCTCAGGAAATATCAATCTCAGGAAAATTCAGTTCATGCATTCTTTCAGTTTCATACATAATTATCATTACCTATCATGCATATGTTACATATTCATGCTTTCAATGCATACATACATGGATTACAATATATTATGCATATTTATCTATATTAAAAAAGAGGGAAGGAAACTAAAATATGGATTGTTCTCAGTTTTCATTCAACTATATGTCATATATCAACATGTTTGCACTCAATTATAAAAAGGGAAACTAAGAAACAGTGAAGGAAAAGGGAATTTAGTGAGTAATTGTTAACCAAGTGAGTCAACTCAGGAATCCTGAGTATTACAGTATGATATTTAAACCTGGAATGAATTGAACTAAAACTGAGAACAATCTCAACTCCAATACTCAAAAAAACTGTGAAGACTAAAATGTGAAAACAGTGTACAATCAAAACCCAAGCCAAATACTTTTCGAATTCATTTCTCATTTGAAAACCTATTTGTTTTGAAAACCAAATCATACACATCATTAATAAAACTGGGAATTAATATAACATCAACATTCATAGAAATCTCAGGAAAATGTGAATCAAAATCCCCAAAACTCATGAAACCTGAGAATTGTCAGTGAATGAATGAACCCACAGTTTGAAACCAAATTCAAGGTCAAATTCGAAATAAATTTGGAAAACTAGGTGTACAAAGATTAGAGACATATCCCATATGTCTTGGGAGCCAATTGTGTCCAATAAACAGGATGCAATGTGTCCAAGAATTGGAAATGTCCACAGTTTCAAAACTGGCACTGAAGACTGCCTCGTGCAGCCATGTCGTGCCCGATTGGACACGACACAGAGCTCGAGACATGTCGAGCCTGTGCATACACGTTTGCCCATGATAGGGCTAGAGTTTCATCACCCTGCAATGTGTCGAAACTGTGTCGTGTCCAAACTACAGCCCCGTATCAGAGACACGAAACACGCGTGCACAGTGCAGGACAAAACACGTGCACACGCGATTTCTTTGCGCACACACATCGAGGTCGCATGAAAATTTATAGGTGTCATGTCAGTCACTAGGACAATGTGTCTATCAAGTTTCATGACCTGAGTCATCGTGTCATGTCCGCTAGGACACCCGAGCAGCAGGGCAGCCGCACGAGGCCAGTGCGCAGTATCGTACAGCGTGTTCATATCCATTTTGGACACGAACACGGCTCTAAAACATGCTCAGTGTTCAACAATATTAATCTACATATCAAGGGCTTCAAAATCATGTAATTAGTTTAGCAAAAATCGAAAATAAAATCCTTAGAGGCATTTCGTCGAACACCTAACATACCCTATGACACGTGTCCGATATGGACATCAAACGGACACAAAATTCACCCAAATTTGAGGTACAGCTAGGGGACACCTAAACCTAGTCTAATATGCAAAGAAATCAAAATAATAATACAATTTAAAGGATTTTACCTATAGGTGCAAAAAGCTTAGAAAAGCTCCAAATGGGGGGTTCCTCCTTGCTAGCAAAATGCTCCCAAATTGTCCCAAAGCTGGGATTAAACCCTAAAATTAGAAAATAGGAGAGTATTAGGTTCTAATGCAAGAAACTAGGATTAAAAAGGAATTAAAATGGATTTATGGGGATTTTTGGAAGGGGAACAATACCTCTCTTTTCCAATGTGTTGAAATAATAAAAAAGAGGCAAGCCCTAATGAATAAGTGTTTATATAGGGTGGGGATCCCTATGTGGCTGGTCACTTATGGTTTGGTTAGGGTTAGGGCTTCTAGTTATGGGCCATGGGCCAAGTCATGATCAATAAAATCACTAAGCCATAAGTCATTTCATGAAACCACAAGCCATGACTTAAATTCACTAAAACTAATCCTCCTAATCCAAAATTAGTTTCTAATGACTAAAAGTAGGTTAACCTAAGTTAGATTAGGGTTGCCATGGCTAGGGTTAGCTTCTAGGCTAGTCCACTAGACCTCAACAAGTTAAAGTCAAACTAGAATTCGCCAATTCAATAAATCATCAAATGATTCAAATAAGTCAAAATGACCAAATTACCCCTAGACTAAAAATGATAATTAAATTATCCTAATGACATAGTTAGGCTCTAGGTCATGCAGTCTCTAGGGTTTCACTGGCAGCAAATCAAATCACAAGTCATGACTTAAACCAGTTTTTAAATAGTTTAAAAATTAATAAAAATCACCAAAAATTATAATATGAAATAAATATCAATAAATAATAATTATAATTACAAAATTTCAAAATTACCCTTATCTGGAAAATTGGGTGTTACATGGAGGGTGGTGCGGACTGAGTCACTTCAGGTACGAGGTCCGGATGGACCCACATGACCTCCCCTCGTGATGTGGTAAGGGGCACTAGACCAGCAGCCTGGTCTCGGGGAGGTGGAAGGTTAGCGACTTCCATCCTTGCTCTGGGGACGGGTGTAGCCTTCCTTCCCGAATTTTTAAAATATTTTATGATTAATTATTTTTATTGAAATGATAATTTTTAGATTTTTATAAATAATTATTTAGTTAATTATTACGATAGACGATTTTAACCATGGTTATGAATTGGAATACAAGATGGCTAGAAATCATGGCACGGGTAGTGCAGTAGTGTGCCTTGACTAGTGTATTAGCCATGGTAGGGAAGACCGAGCCATAGAGACATCCTAACTAGGAAACCAGGCCAAGTTGCAACATAACCCTTACCGAAGGTTTTATTTATTATGTAATTATATTACTGAGTTTTAGGGAAGCTGGTTGCATCGAACCTGTCTCGACTGGACCTGAACCAAATCTAAGCCCATGTAGGCATGCAGTAAAACTCGGTACGGCCATGTAGACCTTTTATGTATATACGAATATTTTCTTATTTATTTTTAGGACTTGACAACTACTTTCTAAATATTTAATGGTTTAATTAAATGGTATTTTCGAGTAACTGTACGAAAGTCTAGGGCCATATAGGGCACGATATGTTCACCAAGGACTCTTAGTGGACAATTTAGCTGGTTACTATTATCTTATTATTTTATTGTTATTATTATTATTATTGTTCTTATTATTATTATCATTATTGTTATTAATATTATTCTATCATTATTATTATAAATAAATGCATAGTGTATATATATATAAATATATATATGTATAAACATACGTGTATATGGATGTGTAGATGTATATATATATAAATGTATATGTGATTTATTTGTATAAAAAAAGAAAAGGAAAAGGAATAGGAAGGCAGCAGCAATGCTCAAACCGACCCTTTGCTAAAGCAATGTCCCCACAACTTTTGCTAAAGCAAGTATAAAGCAATCCCAAGCCCATACCCGAGCAACCTGGTACTTTTCCAACCCAAAACCGAAGACTTGGGTGTACTATATCCAGTAGTATACATATGGGACTCACCCATAATCGAGAATTCGAGGGACAGCGAAATGAAAACCCCAACAGTTGGGCCCAACTACTCAGACATAGCCCATAGGTTCGGCCAAACAGAGATGTCCCAACCCCTCTGTGGAGCAGGCCGACCCTCGGCTGTGTGTAAACACAAGCAACAGAGGCCAAAAAATGCCCCACAACCCGACCGCAAGGCATTCACAGCCGAGACATCGTATATATATAATGAACCGAGAACGCGAGAGAACTTTGCACGAAAACCCTAGCCTTCCATCCACGGCGCTCCTACCTCTGGACGAACCTTGGGCGACCCCGACCCCGTGTGCGCCACCGCAGTGCGCCGCCGTGGGCCACTGGCCGGTCGACCACGACCGGGCGGCGAACCAAGAACAGTGACAGCAACAGTGGGCTAAAGGGGCAACTTCGGGTTGCGTTTTCTCCACCACCGTTCGATGAATTTCCGAACAAATTGCTCTGGTACGATCTGGATATTACCCTCTTAAATCCCTGTTAAATAGTTTTAATTCTAGTAACACGAAACTCGAAAGAAATCGAGTTGAAATCGTCGAAAAACCTGTTCGAAAACAGGACCAATAGCAGTCCAAACACCCACTTTTGAGGATCGTTTTCGATCAATCCAGTCCCACATTAGAAAATCTATTTGAAGAGACTTTTAGACAACATGTAGGGCTTCGAATCCCTTCTTGCGGAATTTGAATTCATCGACTAAGCGTTGGGAAATCGAATCCCAAAGTTTCCCAAAAATCTGTTTTTCAAAACATGGAAATTGTCCCACACGACGTGCGTCCCGACATTCCGGGCGACGTGGTCACGAACCGAAGGCATCGAAAGCTGCGTAACGGCTTCGTGGTCGTGTGGGCTTTGACGGAATTCAAATTGGTCGCGTGTGCGTGACGAATTTGATGCGTATCCGTCAAATTTCACCGTACCGTGCACGTTGCAAATTCTCCAATTACTTTGTGCACACTCGTCAGATCGAGACGAAACTTGTGCCAACAGAACCGTATCATTTTTCTGGTCCTGTATGCCAAGTTTGGTCCAATTCTGAGACAGTTGAAATCAACGTCGTTTTGTGGGCCCCACGGTCCCACTCAACGGGCGATTTTGTGCACGGCCCGCCGGAATCCAACTTTGGACATACGGATGGGTTCGTATCGGAAAATTGGATCCGTAGACATGTAGTTTGACGACTTTAGAGACCATTGACTCTGGCACGCTTTTCGGTACAAAGCGGGTCCAACGGCGGACATCGTTTTGACCTAAAATTACCATTTTGCCCCTGTATCCAGAATTGGACGTAAGGACAGGCAATTCTAGCTAATTAGACTATTCTGAGATCATTGGTATTATTTATTTCAGCTTCCGGAGACTGTTGTACGGGCTTTGACTATTGTAGCACATTTAGTGGTACAGATTGTCGGTTTCACCAGCAAAGGACCACAGGCGAGTACAGTTTATTGTTTGTATTTTGATATTGATCTTTACTATATTTCATTGATTAGTTATTGGTTATGTGATTATTTTCTATTATAAATTGTTGAGTCGGGAATGAGAAGTACCAAGGATGTGTGATCTGACCTTAGACCGTGTAGACCGTGTTGTATTTATTTCTTGTAGACCGTGTAGACAGTATTTTATTTACTTCTTGTAGATAGTGTAGACAGTAATTTATTTATTGCAAAGTAGACCGTGTTTGTTATTGCATTTAAACTGTGTAGATAGTGATTATTATTCTGTAGACAGTGTTTCTTTATTGCTTTATTTACTGTAGACCGTGTAATTGTAGACCGTGTAATTGTAGACCATGTAACTGTAGACCGTGTAACTTTAGACCGTGTAGACCGTGTCGCATAATTGTCCCGAGACCGATCACATATCAAAGGTACTTCTAATGGTGGAAAAGTATATTGGTCTATTTATTACTATTGATTTTTCTTACGGCTTTACTGTTTATTTTCAAACCCATGATTGATGTCTAACCTTTGTCTTATAGTCATTTTCTTTATTTGAAATCGCATTCAGTGAATTGTGCTCGTTCCATTCCTGACTGGAAACCAACATTTTCAGGTTAGCCGCGGTTTCACTTAGCTTGGGGAGTGACGGGAATATTGCAGACAAAAGCCTAGAGACCGGATATATAGTTGAGTTGTAGTCATTCATCTATTTGTACAAGTTTATATTTTCTACAAATATAAAACTTGTGATCATTGTAAATTAAATTAATTATGTGAATGAGCAGTGTTTGTGATTTTGATCTTCATGGCCGTGACAGCGTTCTACCGCCGATACTGCGGCGTAGGCTGGCTTGGACACGTCTCGTATCCGTTTTAAAAAAAAATGGGTGCGGGTCGTGACAAGTTTTTATGGGCACTACTCCATCTTGAGTCTTTGTCAGAGAAAAGCTGTCGAATTGTACTGACACCATGTTAGCTGCTACGGTCATCTCTTCGAAATCAATGGCCATGGCCTTAGAATCGATGAGATGCTAGATTTATCGCTTCAGTTGGTAGCAGTCTTGTGTAGCATGGTGGACATAGCGATGATAGTGGTAGTACTTGGGGCCTTCCATCTCTGCAGGACGAGGTTCACGTCTTGGAGGAGGGAGCTGAATTCGACCTCCTTGTATGAGCATGCCCAAGATGGGCTTAACATGGCCGTCTTCGAAGGAGTAGGTCATCTGAGGCCACTGCTTCTCTGTCGGCTTCAGTTCAGGCTTCGGAGCTGTGTCGGCCACCATAGCCTGTTTGCCCTTGTTGTCTCGATTGTTGGAGGGGTTATCACCATTATTGTTATTGGTGTTAGGGCGTTTGCCCTTGTCCTCTCCTTCCGAGACGTGTAATCCCAGTTGGCGAGCTTTCTTCAATTTGTCTTCTGCACTAGTGGCGCTAATAATGAAAGTCTTTCAATCCTTAAACTGACTTTCGCCCATCCAGACTGATTGTGGGAAGCAGCCTCTTTAGGCAAATTTCAATCAAGGAGGAATCAGGGTTACCGGAAGGCAACTTCATTGCGGTTTGACGAAACCGTTCGATATAGTTCCTTGTCAGCTCCTTTTCTCCCTGGACAACGTCCATGAGAGTGGACATCGTCATGTCTTGTCCTACTTCGTAGAACCTCTTCAGGAACATACATTTTGAAGCCGGCGAAGGAATGTATGCAGTTGTCCAGCAAGTTACGGTACCAATCAAAGGCGACCCCCTCCAGTGCCCCGATGAACAACCGCGTAAGGATGGCGTCATCATGAGGCAGATGGTCGGTTGTGACTTTGAAGTAGGTGATGTACCTGCTTGCAGATGTCTTTCCATCATACGGATTGATGTTGAATGGTTTATATCTTGGTGGGAAGGGCACATCTCTCCATGCAGCAGGATACGGTTGTCGTATCCTGAGGTCCTGGCAGTTTTTTCGGGCGTGGAACATGGCCCGGAGCTCCTGGACCTCTCTTCTTGCCTCCCTGGCCTCGTCTGCAGCGGTAGGGGCCAATATTTCAGGAGGATTATCACCCGGATTTGGTGTAGCTGAGTTCGAGTCCGCATTGACCGCGGGTCCCACGTTTGTTTAGCCTTGCGTCCTTTCTTGCAGAGTTGGAAGGGCCGCTTTGATCCCGTCCACGGATTTGACCAAGGCATGCAGTATGGCCTCCAGAGTATCGATGCATTGGCGATCACTGGAATCGTCTTGGTTGCTGTCCGTCATGAACACCGTCCTTACATGAGGAAAGATGGAAGGAATGGTGGAGGACGTGCCCTTTGAGTCATACCCTTGTACAGAGAAGTCGTCAGGGTATATAGGAATGTTTCCTCTGGTTCGGACTCAGAAGGAGTGGTACCTCCAGCTTCAGAGCTTGTCTCGTCTTGAGAGTCATGGACGTCCTCGGGGACGTCGGAACCTGCTGCATCTGTTGGGGGAATTGTTTCTCCTGGATTATCTTCTTGGAACACCGGATTGTCGTGGATGTTTGGAGGAGTGTTACCTCCGGCTCCAGTGCCTCCCAGAGATGTGGACGACAAATCTCCAAGTGTGGCAGATTTCATCTTTGAGTGAGTACCTTGGAAAACTCCTCCCGTATCGGTCGTGGACAACCGCTTAGAAGAGAGTTTTTTGGTTGAGATTTTCAGGCTAGAGGTGTTTGTTTTCTTCCCTCTCCCACTGCCAGGGATCTTGTGAACAGAATTGCAGAAGGCGACGAGAAGCGGCTCGTCTTCTGAGCTTGGGTGTTACAGCCGTTGGAAGACGGATCGCCGATTCTCTTGTGTGGCCGCCTTGCTGTAGCAGCAGTTGACAATAACTTGAGTGCAGTAATGTCCATGAAAGGACTCTCTGCACCCCAAGTTTTTGTCTCTTTCCTTGTATTTGTGAAGAATTACGTTACGCAAGTCACTCGCTTTGTGGGCCCGAGAGTCCTGAGCACATGAGTATGTTGGCATCCTGCCTGCTCCCTGATATGGGGGTAGTACGAGTACTTGCCCCTGATTATTGTTGGGAGATTCTTTATAACTATCTCGTTCGTTGGCCGCTGGGGGCTGGACACGGATAGTTTTATACAACTTTCCATCAGGGGCCCGCGTAATAGTCAGCGGGACGCCCTGATAGTCAGAAGTTGGAATAGCTATCTGAGGTCGATGAGCCCGTGCTGCCCGAGATTTCTTTCTTCTAGCACCTGAGAGTGCATAGTAGAAAGAGTCCACAGAGACTGGCACATGAAAGTATCTGGGATCAGGATCGCCTGAGAGGTGGTCGAAGACTGAGCCCGAGCCGCATGAAGCAGATGGCCTGCGGCTGGGAATGTTAGCCGCATAGCCTGCCTGCATGCGGCTGGTATTTGTGGCCGCATAAGCGGTCCGCATGCGGTTGGCAGTGTGTATACGACTGGGATTGGTGGCCGTGCAGGCTGTCTGCATGCGGCTGGGAATCATAGTGGCCGCGTGGGCCTCTTCCATGCAGCTGGAAGTCATATTGGCCGCATGAGCATCCTCCATACGGCTGGCAGTACTGGCCGTATGAGCCTTCTGTCTGCGGCTGGCTTTTATGGCCACATGAGTCTTCATGCAGCTAGCGCCCTTCTGCGGCTTCTTTCTAGACCGTGTAGAGTTATCCTTTGCCCCTGCAAGTCCAGCATCGTAGTGTTTTCCTCTGCTGGACTTGGGGACAGCAGAGTCCTCTATGGTCTGAAGTGGGGCCGTAAGAGAGTCTTCTCTGCCGTTTTGGGCAACAGAGAGTACTCTTTCGAGCGCTTGGGAGAAACGAATGATTTGGGCCTCCACTCCCTGCGGGCCTTCTTCGTGCGGGCTCGCCGCTGGACCGGGCCAGCGCTCCCGTCGGAGAGCATTTTTTCAAATGCCTGCTGGTCGAACCGGGCGACCAGCATTTATTGAGTGGAGCCAAGTTTGGCTGTGTCCGATTGCGTTACCAACTCCTCAGCCGTAGAGAAGTTTGTCCCCAGCAGAGTCGCCATCGTGTTTGCCATTGATTGTAAAAGTGCAGAACAATTTTATAGGAGGACTGAACTTAGACTCACAATACAAACTCGCTCGTACAAAGAAAGCCTAGGAATGAAAATCTAGGTACATCAATCTAAGTACGATTGTTTATTTTTGATTCTGGAGGTGACGGTAGAGGCTCGGAAAAGCGACGGCAGCTCTGCCTTACTCCTTGGACGATCGGATGAAGCCTTGGCTCTGATGAAAAAATGCTCTCGAAATGTGTGGAGAGACTCTTCTGTGGGTGCCTTTGTCTCTTTGTGTGTCCAGCCGGGTGTTTTACAAGGGAATGACACCTTGCTATTTATAGGAGTGAGGTGTGATCATTAGGGTTTGCAATGATTGTCTCTTGAAGAGTCGACGGTTTGGGGATTAATTACCATTTTTCTTGATCCTGTTTTGTTGGCAATTAATCTGGGCCGTTAATCTTGATTGCAACAAATTTGGGCAGTTAATGTTGATTGCGCCAAATCCGTATGGGCAATTAATATGGATTGCCACGAATATTCGTGATTTGTTATGACAAGCTCGGATCTCTTGCCACGTGTTCAATCTGCTTGATTGTAATAAATCTGATTTGATCCGGGTAATTATGATGATTGCACTGAATCTGGATGTTAGGATTTGTTGATAGTAACAAATCTGAGTGGATAAATCTTGATTGATTTGGTGCCACATGTCCAACCCTCATTATGCTGCGAGCCGTAGGAACGCGGGGGAAACTGATCATCTGTCACGTGTCCTAACCGCGAGCCACATGGACATGGTGTCTTGACAGAGCCGCATGAGGGTAGCTTCTCAGGATTTGAACCGCATGAAGGTGGCAGCCGCATAGGTATGGCCTCCGAAATCTAAGCCGCATGAGGGTAGTTTCCAACTGAACCGCATAAGACTGGCCACGTGTCAAGGCTGCATGGGCGTGGCCTTTCAACATTTGAGCCGCATGGAGATGGTCCCCATGATCCAAGCCGCATGAGAGTAGCGGCCGCATGGGGGTGGCTTCTCAGGATTTGAGCCGCATGAAGATGGCCTCCATGATTCGAGCCGCATGAGAGTAGCAGCCGCATGGGGGTGGCCTCCACCTGAACCGCATGCGGCTGGCCACGTGTCAAAGCTGTATGGAAGACTTTGGGATTTAATAGATCGTGCCAGCTTTGAAGATTTTCTTTGTTTCCCTAGGAGCACGCCTTTATGTCAGAGTCATCATTGCAGCTTTTTGTCAGAGCTGTCAGTTCACCTTTATGTCAGAGCCGCCTTATTGTGTCAGAGCATTAAATGAGGCCGCTGCTTAATGGCCAGCTGTAGAGGCGAGCCGCATAAGGCCACGTGGCTTTTACTCGAGCCGCATGGCTATGTTGGCGACTTTTGAGCCGCATAAACTCTTGAGCCGCATGAAGCTCTGAGGGATTCTTTGAACCGCATGAGACTCCCTCTGTTTTGAGCCGCATGAATTTTTCTGTTCTTTTCCATGCTTCTACAGGGTGTTCCCCAAGCCAAGAACAGTGGCAAAGTAGGTAAATTGCTACAGATCTGGGGTCAAGAAATTAAATGGTGTAACTAACTTGTAACTGACTGCATCATTAATTAACCAACAGTTTAACTAACAATTAAAGGATTAATAACTAAATAACTGAATAGAAATTAAATATATAATATTTCTAGCTGAAACCAAATTCTATTTTCGACAACTAATTATTGCAGTTAGCTATAACTAAACAGAATTAGCCCAAAGATATAGTAGATAATTATCAACATGCATTGATCCAAAAGAAACTTATTAATCAATAAAAGTATCAGTAGGATTAACTTAATTAACATGATTAATTAATAATACTATTTAATAATAATAATTAAACCAATAATATGAACCAGAACCTGTTAGCTATAGAGAATTGCTCAATTTAGGTTTACAAGAATTTAAAATATGAACTTGAATAATACCATACTTGTACATTGTCTATTCAAATTAATTGCTTGGATTTATCATAACCAAAGATAAAATTTAAACATCAGAACTTAATCATTAGAATAAATCACTATTATTCAATATTAATTAAAAATGGAATTATTTATTTTCAAAAATAAAAATAGATTTATTTATTCACACAAGTTTATAACAATTATTGTCTTTCCAAGAAAGGAAAAGATATAGAAAATCCAAAAAATCAAAAAAAATCCAAAAAATGAATTTAAGGAGTTACAAGTCACAAAATATAAACTCCTGCAAACGACTTCGGATACTGAAACAGATATTGCCAATATTTTCAGAATAGTCAAATTAGCTAGAATATTCTACCCATAAGTCCAATTATGGATACAGGGGCAAAACGGTCATTTCAGATTAAAACAGTGTCCACCGTTGGGTCCGTTTTACACCGAAAAGTGTGCCAACATCTATGGCTTCTAAAGTCGTCAAACTATATGTCTACGGGTCCATTTTTTTATATGAACCCAATCGTATGTTCAAAGTTAGATTTCAGTGGGCCGTGTACAAATTCGTCCGTCGAATCGGATCGCGGGCCCGCCAAAACAACGTTCCGGTCAACCCTCTCAGAATCGGACCAAACTTGGCATACAGGACCAAAAAAATAACACAGTCCTGTTGGCGCAAGTTTTGTCTCAAGATGACGAATGTGTACAAAGTAATTAGCAAATTTGCAAAAGGGCCGATACGGGTCTCGACGAATACGCCTTGATTTCGTTGCGCATGTACAACGAAATTGAGTTCCGTCAAATTCCACACGTCGACAACAGCCATACACATCTTTTAATGCTTCTGAGTCATGACCACGTCGTCCGGTTTGTCGGGGCGCACGCCGTATCGGTGGATTTTTTAATATTCTTAATGTTTTTTAAAACTATTTTTGCCGATTTTGGAACTCAAATTATTTTGTACACACTTAATGAAATCAGGATCTTCAAACTAGGTTTTAATCTCGTATAGGTTGCTTATAACTCTATTCAAACCAATTTTTGGATCTGTCGATAGCTAGGCTAGAAATCACCTTCCAAATCGGGTGTCTCGAACTATTGTTCTGTCCTGTTTTGACAGTTTTTAGCTCGACTTTGCGTCAAATTCACGGGCAGGTCGTTCACCTATATCCAACCCTATTTACTGGTACTTTAAGGTGGTCATGTTGTCTCTCTATAGGAGCTTATAGTTTCGAAAATAATTGAACAAGCAAGGAGAATACTGGGTGACAAAATGGTACCTGGCAGTCGAGTTTGAAACAAAGCATCCCTTGTTTCGTGCGGCTACTTGCTCTGCTGCCGGCCCCGCACGACGTTGCTATCCGTCTAGTGGTGGAAAGAGGCAGCACACGACGTCCAGGGATGTGCAGGGTGTCGTACGAGGTCTGGTGTGCCTCTGGGTCTAGGAGGACGATTCGCGTGGAGAATAAAGTGAAGGAAGTTTTCGAGAGGTTTTTAGGAATCTAGGTTTTCGATTTGATTTTCCTGTCGAATTTGATGTGTTCCCATTTAACCAAAGGAGAATAGGCAGAGGATTACACAGAATTATTTGTGATTTGATTTGGCTAAGATTTTGCTTGAACTTGGATCAAAATATGGGTTATCCGTTCAATTCTCTGATGGATACGGGGGAAATAAGGTTAAGAGGTCTCGCGAGAATTTGGAGTTACTTTTTCGCGAGAAATTTGCGAGAACAGTTTTGGTTTATTTTTATTTTATTTTTATAATTCTTTACATAACTATATATATATATATATATATTTTTTTTTTTTTTTTAAAAGAAAGCCCCCCATCTTTATTAATCAAGGCTCGAAAACCGAAGCCAGAACAAGTATACAAGGCGCAAAATGTCGAAGCCTATACAGGTATACCACCAAAAAGAAGAGGGAGGACGGGGGGCCGAGAGCCAGCGAAGACTAGGGGAGGATGGAGGACCAAAAAGCCGTCGAGCTGTGGGCACATAGGATGCGCCTTTTACGGCATTGGCGGAGGACTTCCATGAAGAGCTGGTTGGCCGTGTAGTGGAGTCCGCCATATCTCGCCTGGTTGCGGTTCTTCCAAATGACCCACGTGGCGGCCGCTGCGACGATCTGGTGCCCGTGGGAGGCAGAGCCCCAGGAGGTTGCCAGATCGTGGAAGCGCCCACTGCCGGACCCAATGCTACACAGAGGGTTAAGCCTCCGCCAAATGAGACCTGACAGCTCCCCATGGAAGAAGATGTGGTCAATAGTCTCCATCTGACGGTCCGTGCAACAGTTGCAGGCTGATGCTAAGTGGATCCCCATGGTCTTCAGAATCTCGTCAGTGGGCAGTTTCTGCCTGATTACTCTCCACATCAGAACGGACCACTTCTTAGGAATGCAAGAGTGCCAGTAGGGAGCAATGGTTGGATTCGGAGGCCCGATGTCACGAACAGTGCACCTCGCCGATCGTAACGAGAATGCCCCCGAGGCCTCAAGAGACCACCTCCAAGCATCTTTGTCATTTCCAATTCTAACTCCGCATCTGCGGATGCTCTCCACAGTTTCGTTTCCGGCCCAATCACGAATCTTGTTCCAGTTCCAGTCGTTACGACTGAGGTCCCACAGATCACTAATCCTGCAGTTGCGAGGGGTCTCCGTGATACTCGGGATCAAGCTATCTCCAATCCATCTCTCCAGAAAAGGGTCCGAATGGCCGTCACCCAATTGGAGTCTCATAATAGGTTCGGCAGTAGCCCGACCTTCAAGAATGCGACGCCACGCCGCAGATGATCGGCTGTTGGAGATGGCGACTGCAGGGTGGCCGTGCTTGAAGTATCTGGCTTTCATAAACCTGGTCCATAAGTTGTTGCTAGTCCGGAGAGTCCACCACAGTTTCAACGAGAAAGCTCTAACGATGTGGTAGAGTTTGGTGAATCCGAGGCCCCCTTCCTCGGTCGGGCGAGCCATAGAGTCCCAACTCGCCCAGTGATGCTTGTCCTGACCTTTGTCCTGCCCCCAGAAGAAGTTACAGAATGTCTGTTCGATCGACGTGAGGACCTTCTTGGGCGGGGAGCACATGGCCAAGGTATGGATTGGTATAGAAGTGAGAACATGGTTGATAAGGATCATCTTGCCACCTGGGGATAAAGTTGCATTGTGCCACCCCTCGAGTTTCTTCCTGATTCTAGAGATCAAATCCTCGAAGATCCCAGAGTTGGATTTTCCGTACACCAGGGGGCAGCCCAGGTATTTGAAAGGAGGATAGGTAACATTGAAGGACGTTAAGTTGGAAAGACCGAGAGCATGCTCTCGATTGAAGTTGTGGTGGGCATAAATGCATATATATATATATATATATATATATATATATATATATATATATATATATATATATATAAACCTATATACTTGTGCTAACATATATATATATATATATATATATATATTTGTGCTAATATATATATATTCACACATATATGTATATACTTAGATGCTCTAAATATCCTGAATCATTCTTACGATATATTTAAATAATAAAATCTCAAAACGTTTAATAAGAATTTATTTATAACAAATAAACTTATACATGATATTTATTTATCTAGGTAAATCATATCATAAATATTTTTACACACTAAAACAACAACAATCCAAAATTAATTGTACTAAATTTTATAAGAAGCTAACCTAATAAATCTTAAAGGAACATTCATAAGAAAATGTTATCACATACTAAAATAAAATATCAATTCTTTTTATAGCAATTATATATTATATATAACACTCATAAAACAAAACTTATTTGACCACAACAATAAACAACCTAATTGCATTTACACAATAATCATCCACATGGATATCTTTGGACGTACTACATGTATACATGGGCTCAAGTTTAGTTCGGGTCTAGTCCGGGCTAGTTTGATACAACCGGGTCTTCTACAAGTCAATAAATCTTAATAATAGATAATTGAATTATTTATAGGGTCATGTCACAACTTAGCCTGATTTTCCTGGTTAGGACACACTTATGGCTCGACCATCCCTATTATGGCTAAAACACTAGTCAAGGCACGCCACTGCACTATCCGTGCCATGATTTCTAGTCATCTTGCACTCCAAAACTTAACCATAACTAAGGCCTCCTATAATAATAATTAATTAATTAATTACTTATAAAAATTCCAAAAAATTCCATTTAATTCAAATAAATTAAAAAAATTCAAAATATCGGGAAGAGGGGTTACAAATCTACCCACCTTAAAAATAAATTCGTCATCGAATTTAAGAAAAAAGTCCATCAGTGATGGTAGAAGACGGGGTCCTACTAGCTATCAATTCTTCTCATGGTCATTTCGTAACTACAATTCCTCGAGGACTTCTACCCACCTTTGAAACAGCCCATATGACATAAGAACATACTAAGTGGGGTCTCCTCAATATTTTTTTAAAATGTAGATCCAATATTCAAAATTTGTCTTCAAAAGAAATTCCAATACAATTTTTTTCCCATCCAATCATATTATATTATTTTTCTTCTTCTTAATTTCTCTCCTCTTTAATTGATTGCTGAATAAGCATATTCATCTTCGTAAATCCTCGATCTTATCCAATTCTTCTAACACTAATTCCCATAAATTCTTCATTGCCATTTACAAATACCATAGGTCATAAAACTTAAAAAAAAAACTTAATCTTATTTCACTAAAGCTTTTCCCTAATCATTGTCTACTAATATTTTGGCCTCTAGCAATATAATCATCAAATCCCAGTCTGCTAACTTCCATAAATACTTTCAACAAAACTTTTTTTTCACCAAGAACCAAATAGGTGATTGGGAACATATAGCCACCCTAACTCACACTACTCCATCAAAACTTCAAATTCTCAATAGATTTTATCTTCTAAAGATTTTTTTATATATACCAAAATAATAAACTCCATCAATGTTCTTCATAATTAACTAACCATCAAGAATAAGTTTGCTAGGATCTCTACCCACCTTTGGTCACACTACCCCTTCAAAAACATGATGCCATAACATTTTATAACCTTGCACACTAGTTGCAAAAACTACTACCAATAGATATCTTATGGCAAATGACATCTCTAATTCCCCTCCTTTCATTCAAGCAACCAAAATTCAATAATCAAACTAACTTACACTATAACTTAAGAATTTCTAATAAATTCTAGATAGCACGATCATTCGTCACTCCGAAATAGGAAGGGACGATAATCAATGGTACGGGAAGGCAAGGTGTCACGACCCGGTCCTAAATTATTGGGTCGAATTGGATCATGCCCAGCCTGCACCGTTGTGAGACGGCGGCAGTAAGCTGTATCCACTTGCAGGTAATCTCAACAACACAATGTATATATTTGTCACAATTTCTAAAATTGTGAATATTAAAAACTTTGTCCAACAAAAAGATTCATCTACATCTGATAAAATAAAACTGTCTCAAATTCAAACATAAACACTAGCAAGGAACTGTCATCATCTAGAAAGTTGGCTCATCAGTCCCGAGATCAATATCGTCCGATTGGGACTCTGGCAGCACAGCTGGATAGAGCTCAGGGTCGTAATAGCTATTAATCAATAGCTCAGCATCATCAATGGAACCTATTGGGGTGGGAAATCCAGTCAGGAAAGGAGTAAAGCACAATTATGAAAATCTATCAATTTAACTAATAATTAGAAATTTATAATTTAAACAGTTTGAAATACTTGGACAATATTTTTCTATAATTGAGAACAATGTGATTTGAGTATGTAATACTTATGACCGGCTTGGGTTGTACAATAGTATCCTAGTGATACGATACGGCTTATCCCCATGTGAAAAGGAGTAAGCTCGCACAATTATGCAATATGAAGGTATTGGTCATAGAACACTACACTACTCCCCCAATCCCACAATCAATAACAATCAATACTCTAGAAGAGAGTTCCGTGTAGCGATGTGGTTTAATCTTGCAATATTATAATTACTAATTAAATTGAAAAATAAACATAACCGTACTTGCCTTGATTTATGACTGGATTTGAAATCGGTACCGGAAAAAATCAAACTCGTCCTCGAAATCCTACAATTGAGAATCCCTTCTTAGAAACATATTTGAACCATGTCTAGGTGTACTAGTTACAATCTTTAAAATTTAATCCTAGTCATGTTTTATATTATTCTATCATAACACGCGTATCGATGCAATTTAATGAAATAAAAGTCAAGTTAACATTTATTGAGAAAATTTGTATTTTTCGATTATTTGGCAAAACTTTGTATTTTGTAATATATCTAAAACTAGGTTTTTCTTTAAATGAGAAAAACGTGAATTTGTTTAAATAAAACAAACTTATATTTTATTATTAACTAAATGTGGGAAAAATATTTAATTTTCTATATAAAATAAATATTTAATTTATTATTCTACGCGTTTATCGATAACTAACGAAACCAGAAAAACAAACCAAAAGAAACAAAACTATATTGTGCAATTACAAAACCACAGAGAAAGGAATAAAGGCTGGGCTTATGCCCTTACAATACTTTATATAAATTAATTAAATTTAAAGTAATTGAATTGCTGGTGAGCTCTGAATGCCGGAAAGCGGTCCATTCAGCAGGCCGAGGCCCTGCACTCAAAATACTATTAGCCAGTAATACGTTCTAAAATAATAATTGAATTTAAAAATATAAAAATATGGTAAGTCTCAGACTTGGTCCAAAATATCATGTTGTATTCTAGCTTATGCCTCAACATCCGAAAATTCTGGTTTTGTTTACATTTCGCTAGGGTCTACAGACCGATACGGTCATTGCCCGAAAATGATACAAAAACCATATTTAAAACCAATAATTCAAGTTGTAATTCGTTTTGCAAAGGCCAGGATTTGGAAATAGTTTTATTCAAACTTTAATATATTTTTCGAAAATTGGGACAGCACCTCCTCTATAATTGGGACAACCCAATCCTGGAAAAATGCCAATCAACACAAATACATATCCCAAACCAGAGATAGCTAAATTATAAACCATAAAATATAACCAAAAACTACAAAATGTTTCAAAAATAAAATTCGGAAAACCCGAAATAAAATTTCGGAAAACCGAAAACCACAGAACCAATCTAATAAGAAAATGGTCACAGAACCATATACGAGATAATTTGGAAAAATTCGAGCTTAACTTGGAAATTCCGAGAAACCATAGAAATCACAAAACAAGTCAAAGCTACAGAATCATTCAAAAAAATCCGAAACCACGAATCGATCTGATTTCCACAGCGGGATCGGGGACCATGTCATCATTGACTCTACGGGAGGGACAAACTACTCTGATTAACAGAAATTACCCAACATCCGTTGGTCAGGGAGCCGCGGGATAATCTCGGAACGAAAATGGAAAGCGCTGGACAGCGGGATCGGCCACGAAAAACCGAAACAACAACTTCGGAACAGCAAGCCGGACACGGAAAGATGCTGGACCGGGCACGGACGGTCGGATCGGGCTCGGGGTCAAACGGCGAGCGGCGCATGCAAGGGGTCGGCCGAGATGGGCTGGTCGGGGTGCTGCGAACAAGAACAACATCGGCGGGAGGCCGCTGGGTCTGGGCGAGGTGGCCGGGCGGTCGGCCTAGGGCCGCGGGCGGCTCGGAGACAACAGCGGGGGGGTCGCCGCTTGGCCTGGGCGGTCGTCGGGCTCGGACGGAGCCGACGGGAGCTCGAGATCGCCGGAGGGGCACCGGATCGGGGTGCCGAGAGAGGCTCGGGCGGAGCTAGGGCTTGGGAATTGTTTGGATGAGAGGAATGATGGAGAGGGAGAGGGGAAAGGGTTTTTATAGGGAGGATTTGGGGGTTACGAGAGGGGAAAGGAGGAGTCGGGGGTTTCGGAAGGGAAGCCGAGAGGGTCTCGACGGTTTGGAAGAGGGGTCTCGACGGTTTGGTCGAGAGAGAGAGAGAGAGTGTTGGTGTTCTGAGAACAAAGGAAAAGAAGTAATAAATTCTTTTATTTAAAGAAAATAGAATATATATATATATATATATATATATATATATATATATATATATATATATATATATATATATATATATATATATATATATATATATATATATATATATATATATATATATATATATACACACGAAGAGATTTGAAGGTTTTTTTGGAAAAACCGAGATTGGGTTCAGTTTCAGAAATAGATTGAGACGGGTCCGGGACTGGTCAGACTAAAAATTCCATAAAATAATAATTTTTCTAAAAAAAATACTATTTTCCTAAATTAACAATTAATAATAATTATAATAAAAATTTAGCTAATAAAATTATCCAATTAATTAACCGAAATTTTATGGGTTTCATAACCTTCCCTCCTTAGGAAATTTCGTCCTCGAAATTAAAGGATAGGGTTAGGAGTTACCTCAGGTCTCAAATAGATACGGATACTGCTCCCGCATCTCATCTTCTCGCTCCCACGTAGACTCGCCTGGGGAATTATGTCGCCACATAACTCTGACTATGGCCGTCACAGAGTTCCTGGTTTTCTTCACACCCCTGTCTAAAATTGCCACTGGCTTCTCTGGTACTGTGAGGCTGGGTCCAATCTCCAGCTCCGAATGGTCCAAGATGTGGCTCGGATTCGAGATGTAGCATCTGAGCTGTGAAACGTGGAAGACGTTGTGCACACCTTCAAGGTTAGCTGGTAGAGCTAATCGGTACGCTACTTCTCCGACTCGGCACAAAACTTTGAATGGGCTGATGTACCTGGGACTCAGCTTTTCTGCTCTGCCAAATCTGATAGTTCCTCTGGTAGGGGAAATCTTGATGAAAATACTATCTCCTGTTTCAAACTCCAGTGGTCGACGACTGCTGTCAGCCCAATGCTTCTGCCTGTCCTGAGCAATCCTGAGCTTGTCTCTAATCACTTTTACCTTCTCTGCTGTATCGGTCACCATCTCAGGTCCAAGCAATACTCTTTCTCCTATATCGTCCCAAGCAAGTGGAGTGCGGCAACGACGTCCATAAAGTGTCTCGAACGGAGTCATATCGATGCTAGCTTGGTAGCTGTTGTTGTAGAAAAACTCTACCAAGTACAAGTGGTCTTCCCAAGACCCTCCAAATTCTAAGACACAAGATCTCAACATGTCTTCTAGCGTCTGGATAGTTCTTTCCGATTGTCCGTCAGTCTGGGGATGGTAGGCGGTGCTGAACTTCAATTGTGTTTCCAAACTGTCGTACAAGCTCTTTCAGAAATGAGAGATGAATCTGGTATCTCTGTCAGATACAATACTTACCGGAACTCCATGAATCCAGTAGATATGCTGCATGTACAGTGCTGCCAACTTCTCGGTGGATAGACCAACCTTGAAGGGGATAAAGTGAGCTGACTTCGTCAGTCGGTCCACAATAACCCAAATGACGTCCTTCCCTCATTGGGATCGAGGCAGTCCTGACATAAAGTCCATCGTTATGTGTTCCCATTTCCACTCCGGGATGTCTAGCGGCTGCAATAGTCCTGCTGGTCTCTGTCTGCTAGCTTTTACTTGTTGACAAATCAAGCATCTAGCCACAAATCTGGATACGTTCTTCTTTATTCCGGACCACCACACTACAGTACGCATATCCCGATACATTTTATTAGCTCCTAGATGTATGGAATACTGCGACTGGTGCGCTTCTTGCATCAGCTCATTCCTCAGTTCGCCAGTTGGTACGCAAAGCCTCGTACCATGCCTCAGTGCTCCGTCACTAGCGATTGAGAATCCTTCAAGTGTTCATGCCAGCACTTGATCTTTGAGTTTGCAAAGCATCTCGTCTTAAAATTGTGTCTCCTTGACATTATCCATCAAACTTGAACGCACTTCCAACTGCATCATTGATGATTCAGCTCCTGGTACAATTGCTTCTCTTTCCAGCTTCTTTATTTTCTCTTCAGGCAGTATAATCTCTAGTCCAAGTTTCTCTATGTCTTCCAACAAATGCCGCTCCTTGGTCAAAAACATTGCCATCGGGTATCGACTAAGTGCATCTGCAATAACATTAGCCTTACCCGGATGATACTGCAAGTCGATGTCGAAATCTTTTATCAGCTCCAGCCATCGCCTCTGTCGCATGTTCAGCTCCTTCTGAGTGAAAATATATGTAAGACTTTTGTGGTCTGTAAATATTTCTACTCTCTCTCCGTAGAGGTAATGCTTCCATAGCTTCAGTGCAAAAATAACTGCTGCAAGCTCCAAATCATGTGTGGGATAGTTCTTGTAACTCCACCTTCCTGATATTTAAAAATTTCAAGTTTTTATATTATTGATTAAACAAATTGGAAATTTTTATATATTTTAAATATATGAGAAGTTATATATTTATATGTGTATTATTTTATTTTAGTCATTGGGCTTAAATTCATTAGGAACCAGTGATCCCTATTTTTAAGTTTAGTATAAAAAAAATTTATGGGTAAAGCCCATTTGAGAGGCCCAAAACCTCACAATTGAATTTCTGAGGAAGAATAAACTCCTCCTCTTTCCTTACAACCAAACTTTCATTCGATCAAACTTTTCAAAAATCGGTTACAAAATTCTCTTGTGCCATGTGCAGGCCTACCAAATTGGTTTTCCCGCATTTTTCCACTCCTCTTCGATCAACCAATTTCTCCTAACCGTCTATATAGCCTTGCATTATTTTCCTTTCCATCCTCATTCAGAGCAAGCTTCACATCTGAGTATTCTAGCTAGGGTCCGAGGAAGAAGGAGAGAGCCGAGGAAGAAGAAGGAACAACCATAGCCTACGGTGATCATCGGCACGGAATAGATCGACATGGATGCTAGCTAAGGTGAGTTCCATCTTACAATTTGTTGAATCTCTGAGTGAGTGATCGACCTTTGCTGATCGTTTCTTCCTCTTTCCTTTTCAAATAAAATTTAGGGATCTTGATCCCTGGATCGACAGTTGATCCTTACAGTTTTTCATAGCCTGGCGATCGTTTTGGTAAGAGATCGAATGATCTAATCCTTTAGAGTTAAATTCATGTCAACCAATTTCCCTTGATCCTGATCTACTGAGATTTCGATCCATTCTTTTCCAATTCACTCAGATCTGAAGATTTTGATCTTGATTTATTCAAGGATAATAAGCTCTCGAACACTCAGAATAATCACAAATTGTGTGAGTATTTTGATCCTTTTATTTTAAATTCCATTATCCTGCCACCTACTGATTTGGTCCTAAATCATGAAGTATGGATTGAAGGATCTCACAGTGAACTTACAATGCTATGTTATCTCTGTTTTACTTCCTGTTCAGGGAATTTCTGAAACCATACAATTCGAGTTTAGCTTGAATCGATTGTGAGGATTGGGGCTCAGAATTAGTGTTGTGACAGAAATCATCAGGTAACGTTCCTTATCCTTTTGCATATTATTATATCTTAGTATTTAAGAACGTTGAATGATGTGTAGGTGGTTCAGAATGGTTATATAAGTCCCATGAGTTTTGTTGTGAGATAGGCCATCCTATCCTAAGTATATCAAAGGATGAGGTTAGATGTAAATTTGATGGTTAAGGCTGGAAATAGAAATGTTGCTTGGACTGTTTAGCAATGATTCAGATCAGTGTATAACTGAACCATTGTATCAATCTCTGGACTAATTTTAGGGGTAAAGTTAAATAGGTTTTGCTTGTATAGATTGCTGATTCATTAAGAGCAGTTAGGAGTTGTCCTGCATATAGAATTGATAAGTGTTAACTGGTTGAACCAAGCAGTCATTCAGGTACCATACATCAGTGAACTAAAGGCTAAGGTTGTATAATTGCCTGGTAACTTTTTTCTTCTTAAACCTGGTGCAGAATAGGTCAGTAGGATTCTATTATCAGCAAGATAAATTAGATGATGGATTTAACTGAGACTTGTTCAATCCTGATTGTACTTTTTGGTCTTAGTATAGCTTAGATTGTTTTGAAAATATTTCAATTATAATCTGTCAGTTTGAGCCAGGCTTGTCAGACTAATTGTCTAGGTTGAATTGTTACAGAGGAAGGTTATATTGTCTAAACCAATATGTTAGAAGAATTCTTGCATCAGAAATTGGTTATCATAGCTGGGAACTTGAATCTCTAGTAATGTTTAGATGAGGGAATAATTTAGAGTCATCCTACCTGAGAATCCTTGGACAAAAATTCATGATACCTATGAAGACTTGGATTTATGAGAGGTTGTATCAACTAGTGTGATCTAGTAGCTGTGATTGTCCTATTGCAAATTGAGGACTGAGCTATTATGGACACCCTAGGGTCAACCAACTGTTATGGAATAAGGTCCAGGCCTTTGTACTTATTTGGCCCTAGCTGAGAGTTGATGCTGCTAGTTACATAACAGCGTTGACCCCACATCTGTTAGGATATTAGACTATTTAGTAACACTAGGCTGATAGCAAGTACAAAGGCTGGACAGGTTATCAGTCCTAATGTGGACTGAACCATAGAAATCAGTCCCACAGAGGACAGAAAATTGTTCATTCTTTTCCAAACTAAATTACCCTTTTAAAACCTGAGACTCATATGTCAAATCTTTGTTCAGTTTATTGAGGAATCAGGAATTACGTATGCAATGCTTTAGTTTAATTGGTGAATCTGAACCGCATATGCAGTATTTCGTTCAGTAATTGCATGTGCAGTTTTTAGAAATTGCTGAACCTGGGCAATTATGGAACTAAGGGTTGGCATTGATACTAGACTGTATGGAAATTCTTGACAGGTTTTGGCCATGCTAAACTTACCATGCTTCTTTGTGACAGATTACTCCATACATTTTGACCTAGAGTAATCTTCTCATTTGGAAGCTAAGGGTAGCAGTTAGGATAGAAGGGTGTTAAGAACAGTGGTTGTTAAGTCAATGACAGAACTTATGTTTCAGTTGAAGTTAAAAACTGTTTGAGTGATTAACTAAATTTTTAGAGGACAGAGTTTATTTCAGTTAGAATGTTTAACAAATTGTGCAAGAGGGGAAGTTCACTGATCACGATAGCAGGGGACTGGACAGTGGGTTTTGTTGAACTAAATCCTGGAAAGGTTGTGTAGGACTTGTTTGCCATTAACATCTTTTGAATGCAATTTTAATTACAAAAAGAACAGTGTTATAATGTAGGACTTAGATGTAGTCCTAGGAGTACACTTTTGTTTATCTGGGTCCCTTTGTCGATGGAGCGAGTGGTAATGCGTTGACTCCGTTGACGATCTGACGACGGTTTTCGGTTCTCTGAAGGTCTAAGTTGCTCTGGGTACTGGAGCTTGCGGAGAGAAAGAAGACGTTGAGTGTCTATGTATTTCTGTCCCTCTCTGTGTGTGTAGAAGAAGGAGATGATCCCTCTATTTATAAGTAGCAGGTTGGGCTGCTCATGCGTGCATATATAGGATACGCCTGTACGTGGGGACGCCACGTGGTTGAAGCTACGGGAGGCGCATGGATGATGCACCATCATTTGTGGGTTGAATCCTTCATGCTGTATTTGTGGACTAGCACGTAACAGGGGAGAGAATCTTTCAGTTGCTGAGATCTTGGGTGATTAGCATCCCTTCATAGGTTGAACTGAGTCAAAGGACACGTGGCGCATGTCGGTAGCTCAAAGATCTCGGATTTGGTGGAGAGTAATCTGATAGGATGCGCCTGGGATTCGGCGCATGAGAAGACTTTGGATCGCAACGTTCAGGAGTTACGCACCAGTCTGGGCGCATGGCTTTTGAGGCGCATGCGAGGCTTCAGTAGCAACTTGACCTCTGTCTTTAGGGGTCAGAGGAATGTCTGAGGCGCATGGCTCTTGAAGCACATGCAGAGTTTTAGGCGCATGGCTGCGGAGACGCATGCGAATGGTTGGGCAGCCATGTAGCTTGTAATCGCCGGAAGAGAGTAATGATGACGCTGACATCAGCGATGCTTCATTTTCTGCAAAAGCTGCCAACGGTTCAGTCCTCGGGGGACGTGCTGCCAACTCTGTCACTTTGGCATTAATTGTTTGATAGGGTGATACATCGATTGGGCTCACGGGTCCATGTTGATTAGGACACATGGATCTATGCTTTGTTGGGCGCATCCATATGGGGTGCTTTAGTACTGACGGGCGCGTCTGTACGATGCGCGGTATCTGACCGGCGCATCCGTTTGTATGACGCATCTTTATTGGTCCGACTTTTGAGTTCTTCAAGTGCTTTAAATAGCCGTTTTGACTTAGCCGAATTCGAAGGGTCAGGTTCATCACCATAAATACAAATTCATTGTACGAGATTCATAGATCCCGCCACTTGGCGCATGGGTTTGATTTTCTCCGCCTATAAATAGCAGCAAGGAGAGAGTTTGCTTCTCGTTCTCTCACGTCTTTCCGAATGAACTTATTTGCTCGAGCACACTCTGTTAGCAAGATGCTCCCGAGGGTGAAGATGCGACGAGTTGTCTTCGTTCATGCACTTGAAGGTGACTGTTACATCCAAAAGTCGGGGTCGCGGGCTTCTGAGGCAGGCAGAAGGAGCCTGTTGCATCCAAAGATCGGGATGCTCGAGCCCCGTCTTCGTTATTCCGGAAGAGCCGCAGATCAAAATTGTGGTTCCCCTATCTTCCTTGGGCTTTGGAAAGCTCTTCCTCTAGCTAGAGTAGGGTTAGCTGTCCACTCTGGTTCTGCTGAAAGCTGCTCTTTTAGCCGAAGCACTTGAAGTGGAGCGCATATGCTATGACTTCATGATGTGCATAACTGAAACGCTGAAGAGACGCACCTAACTGAGACGCTGAAGAGACGTGCCTAACTGAGACGCTGAAGAGACACGTCTAACTGAGACACTGAAGAGACGTGCCTGACGGAGGATGTGCCTGACAGGGGGTGCATGGCCCTTGCTGCGCCTGGCTGTATTCTTTGGATCTTTCTTTTTGTAGAAATTCTTCTTTGTAAAGTCCTTTTTTAAACATGTAATAGACTTCTATATGAAATAAAAATCTTCTTTTGATGTCTATACTTTTGCTGTCTGATGTGCCAAGTACTTCATCTGAGCTCCCTGGTGCATGTAATATTAGGCGCATAGGAATTCTGGCCTGTAGATGCGCCTAAAATTCCATGCTTCTAAAAGACCTCCTTCAAAGTTTTCAAAACTTTTCGTCAAGTTTTGGAATGCTGTAAATAAGAAGCATGGTAGTGTCTTCAATGGGGCGCATGACTGTTCGGGATATATGATTGCTCCGCGCATCCGTGATGAGGCGCATGCTCCTTTTCAGTTTTAAATACAAATGATAACGCTTCGTAATAAACAAAAAGATTAATGATGATCTTTTTGTATATCTATTGTTATCATTTTGCAGAACCCCAGGCGGCGGCTGACGTCACCCTTCATCGGTTCACGCGTGTGACCAAGCCTATAAATAGGCGTCTGATGGAGAGAGAGAGAGTTCTTCGTTTCTTTGCTTCTTTAGAGTTCTTCTTCCAAAACCCCAACTTCTTTTTTTCGAGATGGCTTCCAAAACTCCTCGCGGTGGTGCTGGCCGAGGACGAAGCAAAGGAAAAGAGCCTGCAGAGGCTTCTGTTGATACTGTCTCCAGGACGCCCGTCGACGTTCGGCCGGCGGTGATTGGTAGGTTTTTGTCATTCTTTGTCGTTGCTTTCTGAACTTTGAGAAACACAAAATCTTCTTTTAAAACTCGCACACGCTGACGCGCATGGACTTCGAGTCATGATGATGTGCTGAAACTTTTTACTGACACACATGGACTTCGAGTCGTGATGATGCGCTGAAGCTTTTTGCTGACGCGCATGGACTTCGAGTCCTGATGATGCGCTGAAGCTTTTTGCTGATGCGCATGGACTTCGAGTCCTGATGATACGCTGAAGCTTCTTGTTGACGCGCATGGACTTCGAGTCCGGATGATGCGCTGAAGCTTCTCGCTGACGCTCATGGACTTCAAGTCTTGATGATGCACTGAAGCTTCTTGCTGACGCGCATGGACTTCGAGTCTTGATGATGCGCCGAAGCTTCTCGCTGACGTATATGGACTTCATGTCCTAATGATGCGCTGAAGCTTCTTGCTGACACATATGGGCTTCGAGTCCTGATGATGCGCTGAAGCTTCTTGCTGACGCGCATGGACTTCGAGTCCTAATGATGCATTGAAGCTTCTTACTGATGCACATGGACTTCGAGTCCTGATGATGTGCTGAAGCTTCCTTTCAGATGCGCCTGAGCTTGGGGTTCAGTGTGTGCGCTTCTGATGAGAACTTAGCTCAGATATATATTTCTTTGTTGTTTTAGCATATCTGAATTTTTATCATCTTTCCCTGATCGCCAGTTTCGATGACCGTCCCGCTCGAAGTACTTCTGGACGCTGCTCTCTGTCAGATGGGAGTTGATTATAACGAGGAGGTAATAAATCTTGCCCAAGCTGCCATCATGCTGGATCAGTCTCTCGAGAGAATGACCCAAATCAAGGAGCAACAGTACGCGTTTCTCCAGCAGATGATGGAGCGTGGCAGTTTGTAATCTACCGTTCCTGGTAATGAGACTTTCTTGAAGCCTGAGTTCCTGTTCAGGGATCGTCTCACTTCTACTGAAGCAAAGGTGCTGAGGATCAAGGAAGACTGGCTCTTCTCAGCCAAAGGAGTACACATGTTTATGAAGCAGCTCGAACGACACTGGCCTTTAACGGCTTTCTGCCGTCTTGCTTCCAAGAGGAGGATGTCATGGAAGTTAACCCCGTCTCAGGGGGAGCGGTGGCGGGCACCATCAGGATCGATGCTACCTCGAACCAGAGGAATATTTTGGCCGCCACGCAGGATGGGCCTTCTTTCACCTGGCGAACCCTGCATCCTGAGAGTATTTATAGCGACGTCCCTGCCGACACTTTTGCCTTTGGTTCTTCGACTTTCGTTAATCGTATGCTATCATCGAAGCGGTCATACCTGAAGGGTGATTTTCGGGTAGAGGGCTGGTGTCATTATGTATCCAAGTGGGACAAGCTGACACTCTGGGTTCTGACGAAGTTTCGAACCAAACTCAGAGAGATTGGGCTGACCCACCCAGTCGGGCGTCGACATCAACAGGCATATGTTCCTTGTGTTTCTGGAGATGTTTAACACCCAGACTAGGATTTTCTTCACTCCGGTAGGGGAACTAGGACTTGTACTTCATAAAATGTATGAGGTGTCGAGGCTTCCTTGGGGATCAGAACCCTATGAAGAGTATTTTCCGACTAACGAGGAGTTCCAAGTCCTGGGGGACAAAGAGGAGGAGATGATGGCTGTCTTCAAAGAAGTGGCAAACCACCATTATTATATACAGAAGAAGGATAAGGGCGGGGCGCAGCCCCACGTGACTGTTTGGAGGGATTATGTCTTTGAGCAAGACAAGGAGGATCCCTCTCAGTTCACAACTCCGCCAGCTCTTTCCAGTACCAAGGTGCTCTCTGAAATGAGCAGACTCAATGAGAAGAGTTCCCAGAAAAACACGGACCGGGAATCGGACGAGCGCTTCTATAGCTGTTTCTGGCACCTCACTCATCGGATGTCGTCCAAAGCAGTGTTGGCTGCTTATCTGATGATCTGGCTCCGGGACTACGTCTTTTCAGATGGGTCAGGCTCTGTGGAGAGGGTGACCCGGAACCTGATCCTGCCATCTGTGAAGTTGGTTTTTGGCCATTCCTTGGCTTTACTCCCTGCGATGGTATGCAACTTGCTGCGAGGTCTACGAGAATTCGCAGGTGACGTTGTCCATGAAAGAGGTAAGAACGACAACTTTTCTCGTGCCGAACTGCCGTTTTACTATCTGATGGGGTGGTTGATTTTGTACCATCCCAATGTGATGAGTCCGGGCCAGGAAGAATACCACGTAGCCGGAGACGCATTCCTTCGCCGCTTCTACCCGAGGAAGTGGATGCATACGGGCGTTCCTGTTGTAGGAGGGTTTTGTCCTACCTTCAGGGATGGGAGATCACAAAAGTTGGACCCATTTTTACCGGTTTCGAAGCAAATAAGGATTTAGCTGATTCGGATGAAGATGCAACAACTCTGTCTCTGTGGGGATTCCGTTGGTTGCAAAGCATCCGGCCATCCCATTTGGTGTACAGGAATAAAAACCATTGTTACTTGGAATCGTACTTGCTGGGCCGTTTCGCACGTCAATTCGGCTATGCCCAGTTGATGTTGGGAAACCACAGTACCAGCTTGGGGTATATCGGGAGTCTGCTGGACGGGGCGCGAGCTTGGCATTACTACAATATCGGATGTACCGGAGCTCGCTTTACCATGCCAGCTCTAAATTCGCAGCCGCCGATTTTTTTTTCGGCCGCCAAATTTTATTGTGCGATGAACACTATATCCCCTGGATATGATAGGGTGACCAGTTTCATTGTTGGCACCCAATTGGAGGCAACCGGGAATATGCTGGCGAAGGCTCGATCGTACCGTCCGCCAGAGGTTGGTTATTGAGACATCCTTCCGTATCCTCGGAATGTACTCAGGCAGAGCCCTCGGTTGATCGCCCGAAGAGACGTGCCGGCACCGAGGCCGGTTCTTCTGTGTCGAAGAGGCAGAGGAAAGCGATGTCACTGAGGGTGTCAACAGAATCAGCTCCTGTGGAGGTAAGGACGTCCCACATAGTCTGGTTAGTTCTACCATTTTTGTGACATGCTTTCCTTTTGTAGGAGCCGCTGAAAAGGAAATCCCGAACTCCGAAATCGGGTGCTAGCAGACCAAAGTGGGTGGCGGGCCCATCTGATGAGTGTATTCTGCCGATTGTGTTGTCTCCCGTGGAGGAGAACCCGGATGAGGTGACTTCTGTGGATGTACAAGCTGTCATGAGGGCTTCTGGTACTGAGGTCCCAGCAGAAGCTGTTCTTCCAGATGAGGAAGAGGAATGGAGTTCGTCTTCTTCGGATGACGTTCCTCCAGAGGTCCCTGAGCCTGTAGTAGGAGCCACAGGCATGGTTGTAACAGAGGAGAGGGCTGATTCCCCTCCTCGTCACGATGAAGGGAGGTCGGCCACACCATTGCCGAGCCCTACCCAAGACCCAGTAGCGGACGCCGAGCTGGCTGCCGATCTGGAGGTACCGACAGATTCTATTCCCGCAGAGAGATTCGATGAGGGAGGCGAGACTCGTCTGCCGAGCCTGACTCCAGGGGAGCCAAGTCAGGAAACAAGTGCTGATCTTGCTATTTCGTCGGAAAAGGAAGGTCTTGTGCGGCCTATTGATAGTGTTTTGGAGACGGAGGAGACAGCCCCAGACGTCGGTAGTCCCTCCGAAATTGAAAAGGGTAAGGGTTTGCTGGTTGAACCCTCTGTCGCTTCTTCCACTTGGAGGACAGTATCGATGCCCCATCCGGCTCCTTCCGTCCATTCGGCACCTCGGGCTAGTGACGAAGTGCAAGTCCCTGACGAGAGAGGGTCCGCTGAGGTTGAGGTTGCATCCTCGCAGATTGAGGTCGGTGGGTCTTCTTCAGGTCCGTCGTCCCTCACCGCAGCTCCTACAACTCCTGCTATGACACCTCAGGTGTTAGCAGACACGGACGAGTATGTACAGTTTGTTGTTGAAGCAGTGTACAAGATGCTGCAGAAGGGCGTATCAACGGTACTGAATGCGAATGGGAGTATCGCGACGGCAAAAGCCATGGCTCTCCCTTCCATTGGTTTGATACGTTCGCACCATGTTCACGATCATATGGCCGAGATTCTGGAGGCGTCGGTGGCCGAGCTCGACCAGCTTCTCTCCGAGCTTCAGAGTATCTGACGAAATGACTTTTCAGCTCTGATAGAAGCAGAAAAGGAAAAACTGATAGCTAAAGTTGAGTCGTCGTATCAGGCCACGATGGCTATCTGGGACCGCAAGGTGGCCGAAGCTGAGGCTGCGGTGGAGAGGCTATCTCAATCCACGCAGAAAAAGGTGGAGTTGCGGGCCTCGTTGGAAGCAAGCATAGCGGAGGTCACTGCCAAGATCCGCCTCCTTGAAGACCAGCGAGCCCAACTCTTGTTAGATGCTGAGCGAGTCCAGGCTGAACATGTAGCATCTAAGGAGGAGAAGGCCGCTTTTACTCGCCAGATTCTTTTCCTGACCCACCAGCGGCAACAGCTAGACGAGAAGTATGCGAAAGATACTGCCCCTAAAGCTGTATAGGTGATGCGTCAAGAAGCCGAACGCTGGGTCTTGGCGACCGCAGAGACTCGGGCGGAAGACGTGAAACATCGAATTGAAGAGCTTTCTGCCAATCCCAGTGATGCTTAGGGATTATAGTCTTTTTTTTGTTTATTTTGTAGTTTGCAACTTCTGCTGGAGATGTAATTCTTTACTTGTATATAAAATATAAAGAATTTTGTGGTGTGTTTATTTTTGCTGTCATGAACTAGTAATTTATGTGGACCTATTATCTTTTGCGTACCTTAGTTTTTAGGTACAGATAATAAGTTTGAAAGAACCGACATGTTTGCTCAGAGGTAATATGGATGTGGCAAATATGGGGTTCAAATGATAAAGTTTTCCTACTCAGAGGTGTTATGGACGTGGTAGGAGTGACTCTGGAGGGATACGCGGAACTACTCAGAGGTAATATAGACATGGAAGTTCTGCGATCGATGTACGGCAACGCGGGGGTTGTTTGTACGGGATGTTTACTCAGAGGTAATGTGGACGTGGTAAACATAATAAGTAGCATAATCTTACGGAGTGTAAGATTCTACTCTGTAGGGCGTAGAGGAGCAACTCAGAGGTAATATGGACGTGGTTGTTCTTCTACTGGAGATAAAATGCCATGGAACAACTGGGTTCCGAAAGCATAAGATTTTGTGAAGAGGAGATGTACGTGAGCTCTGATGATCAGGTCCACTGACTCCCTTGTTTGGTAGAGATGGAAGTACATGTCTGCAAGATGTCATGAGTAGTACTTCTTTAGAAACTTGTCGTTGATGGGCATCATGAACAAGTTCCTGTTCGGTTGAGCGAGGCAGTAAGCACTGTTTGAGTATACTGTCTCTATGATGAAAGGTCCTTTCCACTTGGGCTCGAAATTTTCTGGTGTTTTGTGAGTCAACACCATCGGCCTCCTGACTGCCAGGACCAGGTCGCCAACTTGGAAAGTCCTTTGTTTGACCTTTTTGTTGAAAGCCTGTGATATACGGGCTTGATAGAGCTCAATGCGCTGCTGAGCTAGGAGACGCTTTTCGTCAAGTGCCTCCAATTCTCGCAGTCGGCAACGTTGATTGTCTTCTTCTATCAATTGGTTTGTGATCGCTACACGGAGTGAGGGTATCTGAATCTCGAGAGGTAGTACCGCTTCACTCCCGTAGACTAAGGAGAACGGGGTGTTGTCCGTTGGAGTCTGTACCGTTGTACGGTAGGCCCAAAGATATTCGCCGAGCTTTTCATCCCAGTCGCGTTTGTTGGATGATACAACCTTTTTGAGTAGCTTGACGATAGTTTTGTTAAAAGCCTCGGCCAATCCGTTTGCTGTCGGATTGTAGGCAGTTGATGCCACATTCTGAATGCGGTTTTTGTCACAGAATCTACTGAAAATATGGCTGATGAACTGAGGACCATTGTCGTGGATGATCCTACGGGGTACCCCGAAACAGTAGATGACATGATGCTTGATGAAGCTGATCACCCTAGAGCTTTTTACTTTCGTCAGTGGAACTGCTTCTGCCCATTTGGAGAAGTAGTCGGTGATGGCTAGGATGAAGTGGTGTTCCCTCGATGAAGGAGGGGTGATAGGTCCCACAATATCCATGCCCCAAGCTTCAAAGGGCCAGGAGGCGGTCGTAGGATGTAGTAGTTCCGATGGTGTATGGATAAAATCGACGTGAAGCTGGCAAGAATGGCACTTTTTAGCATAGTCGACAGCGTCGGCTGCCATGATTGGTCAGTAGTAACTCATGCGTCGCAGTCGATCCTGTAACTTAGGACCAGGTTGATGAGCCCCGCAAGTCCTGTCATGAGCTTCCCGAAGGGCTTCGACTGCTTCTTCGTTGGATAGACATCAAAGGAGAAGTCCATCGAAGGAACGTCGGTACAGCATTTTAGTAGCTGTATCATAATAAAATCGAAGGGAACGCCTTCTGACCGAGACGGCTTCTTTCGGGTCTTCTGGGTGAATTCCATAGACAGCGAAGTCGATGAATGGGAACCTCCAGTCTCGGACATTAACACCGGCACTTGTCGTCATGGCATGGGCCATTTGTGAGCATAGGTTATTTTTGGGACAGACCAAGTCTCGTTCGACTACCGTGACGTAGTGTTGAGTCCCGAGGGCTGCTGCTAATGAAGCTGCGAGGCTGGCCAGGGCGTCAGCCTCCAGGTTTTGTAACCGAGGTACGTGTTCTATGAAGAACTTGGTGAAGGTTGAAATAATATTCAATGCAGTTTCATGGTAAGGAACCAGACCTTCATGGCAAACTTCGTACTGCCCTCGGATTTGATTAACGACGAGTTTTGAGTCGTCACTCGACAATATTGTTGGAGCACGGCTTCGAAAGGGAGTAAGCGCGTTGGATGACCAGCTGATCGGGGGAGACTAGGACCACCCCCACTCCTGCGATGATTTGGCCTTTGGGGCCCGTTCTCGAAGATCCATCAAAAAACACCCGCCAGACGGAGTTTTCTTCGGTGACGTTTGATTCCTGTACCTCATCCGGGATGTCTTCATAGAGTCTGGAGGACTCCGGGATGGGGTGCGCGGCTAAAAAGTCGGCTAGAGCTTGACCCTTGACAGCTTTTTATGGAACGAACACCATGTTGTACGACATTAGCAGGATTGCCCATGTGGCTAGTCGGGAGTTCAAAGATCCCGGCTTCGTCATGAGAATCCTGAGCGGATTGACTCGAAAGATGACATGAATTGTCTGGCCCGAAACATAATGGCGAGTCTTCTGGATGGCGAATACCAAAGCCAAACACTCCTTTTCAACGGGATTGTACCGGTGTTCGGCCCCGATCATCATTCTACTAAGGTAGTAGATAGCTTGCTCGTAGCCCGCATCGTTGTTCTGATCCAACAAAGCACCGAGGGAATGATACATGGCATGGACGTAGAGGAGAAATGGTTTGCCTGCGACAGGTGCCACCAGGACTGGCGGGCTCGTCAAGTAAGCTTTGATATCATTGAAAGCTTTCTGGCATTCTTCTGTCCAGACGTAGGAGACTTCCTACTTCATGAGCTGGGTGAAGGGTTGGCATTTTCCGGAAAGGTTTGCTATAAACCTTCGGATGTATGCCAGACGCCCCTGCAGGCCTTGAAGTTCTCGGAGGTTCTTCAGAGGGTCCATGTCAAGGATGGCTTTGGTTTTCTCGGGATCGACATGAATGCCTTTCGTCGTGATAATGAAGCCCAAGAACTTTCCGTTGGAAACCCCAAGGAAGGATTTAGCGAGGTTCATCTTGAGTTGATGCGCTCGCATGAGATCGAAGACTGTCTTTAGGTCTTGTAGGTGATCACCTTTGAGACGGCTCTTGACGGCGATATCATCAATATAGCATTCAACTATTTTGTGCAGATGTTGACGAAAGATGGTACTCATAGCTCTTTGGTATGTAGCACCAGCATTCTTCAAGCTAAAGGGCATTACTGTGTAGCAGAAAACTCCCTTCGGAGTCCTGAATGACGTGTGTTTTGCGTCATCGGGGAACATCTTGATTTGGTTGTAGCCCGAGTACCCGTCCATAAAAGACATGCATTCGAATCCACATGTATTGTCGATCATCACATTAGTGATTGAAAACGGGAATTCGTCCTTCGGGCAAGCAGTATTGAGATCCCTGAAGTCGATGCAGACTCGTATCTTCCTATTCTTCTTGGTGACATGGACGACATTGGCCATCCAATCCAGATGTTGCTCTTCACGGATGAATCCGCTGCTTAGGAGTTTGTCCACTTCCTGATCGATAGCGTTCATGATGTCAGGATGAAAGTGTCGTTGTTGTTGCTTTACAGGCTTAGCATCAGGCAAGATGTTAAGTCTGTGCATTGCGATCTGGGGATCAAGTCCCGGCATATCTTCGTAGCTTCAGACGAAGACGTCGATATATTCCTTAGCCAATTGGACCAAAGACTCCCAGTCTTCTCCCATCAGACTCTTGCTGATGAAGATGGATTTGGAAGGAGATCCATCCCCAAGGTCAACTTGTTCGACCTCGTCTTCGGTAGGGGGTTCACGTAATTCAAAACGAGACTCCCACTGTGCTTCTAGGCGTTGAGCCCAGGGTTCTTTCTCAAAGAATTCTGACGTTTGGTTATCGCCTTCATCCTCTTGAGATTGTGCAGATGCCATATTGACTGATAGCACCTTCCTGAGGACTGAACCGATACTGGTATCGAAATCCCAAGTTGATGCTTCGGACGAATAAGAGTGTTCCATTTCTTCTGCCTTCGAACTCTCTGGAGTAGCCGACAGCGTGACATAGCCTACCCCACGTCGAATACGATGATAGTAGTCTTGCGGCTTTCCTTTAGGTGTTGGGAGCCGGAGGGGAAGATGTCGGCCTTTGCCGTAGTTCAGGCCTTTGTTGCTTTTCAGGTCGTAACCATCTTTTGAATGAGGTACTTTGCCTTGTCCGTGTACCGATATACTTGTATTCTGCCGGTATCTAGTTCTGGTTCGCGTGGCGGGAGGTCTTGATAACGCTCGACTTTACCGAAGATGATGGGTTCTTCGTCCCGATTCCGCGGTGGGACTATAAAACAGACTCCTTGGGACGGGACTACTCGATATACATGATTGACGGTCGTTATTTGTGTTTGTAACGACCGTAGAGCATTATCTAGTGTATACATGGCATTCCAATGTGGAAGACTAGAATAATTGAAAGACACTCTATTATTGATAAAACATGAGATTTTGTCCCGCGGGATCACATTATCAAGAGAAGGTGCATCTATATCAGCAGATATGTACTCCCCTAACTCTTCATCTGTGAGCACTGGGGCCGGTTCGGGAGAGTTCATTGCCGATTTGATCTTGGGATCCGAGAGGGCTGTGTGGGCCTTCTCTTGCAGCTTGGATGATTGCGGAGGCCTGCCTTTGAGACGCACCTTCAGGGGTGCCTCGACTACGCCTTCGATGACAGGTGCCTTCCCCTGTAGTTTTGCCACCAGGGGAGCCGACGTTTTAGGTGGTTTTTCCTTGAGCCGTATCTTCAAGGGAGCTTCAATGGGTGTTCTACCTAGAGAAGTCGGTGCTTTTCCAGGCAGCTTAATGGTCACGGGAGGCAGCATCTGAGGCAGTTTCCATTTGAGTCGAATCTTCAAAAGTGCGTCGGAAATCATCTCTTGCACTATGTCCGGCTCTGCCGCTGTTTCAACTTCGTCATCAGCATCGTTGGCTTCCCTTTCATTGAGCGACTTATATAAGCTAGCGTCGGTGAAGTAGGCTTCGACCCCCTTGAAAGGGTCAATGTCCGCGAACTCTGTCCGGATGATGTCATTGGTGGACACGTACTTTATACATTGGTGGAGTGTAGATGGCACCACCATGTACTCATGCAGCCACGGGCGACCCAGCAGGAGGTTGTAGTTGACGTCGGCGTCCACGATATAGCAAGTCACCTCGGTTCGGAGGTTACCGATATGACATTTCAGTCGTATTTTGTCTAGCGGTTCACTTTTGCTAGCATTGAAACCGCTGATTGTAGTGTTGGAAGGCGCCAGACGGTACATCGGGATCCCATTGTTGACAGTAGAGTCCTAGGGATGATGCTGAGGAAAGACCCTGGATCAATCTGAATTCGCTTTACCTTGACGGAACCCACATACCCTGTGTAATACGGTGGCCTGTTGTGCCGGTTGTGCTTGAGCAGCATGTCTTGTTGGGTGAAGGTTATGTTGGGGATGACCTCATCCGCACAATGGCAGTGCGTACATGTGGTCGGGAGATCCTCGGGCTGCATGACCAGACTGATGAAGGACTCAGCATCCTTCAAGGCTTCATAGAGAGCCTCGCGGGTGTCTTTAGAAAGACGAAGAAGCTCGTACAGAGATAAACGGACAGGAGTACCGGCAAGTTGCGCCAGTATGTCAAAGTTGTGGGGCTTGGCCAGCCCCGAAGCATTTTTCCTTCGCAAAGGCTTGTCGAAACGGGCCTCTATATGCTTCTGTTTATTGGCTGCTGGAGGTTTGGATGGACCTCCTTCTTCGGCAGCAGGGGCAGTGCAGGGAGGCACCACCTCAATGGCAGCATCGTCGGGTTGGGTGTTCAGCTGCGAACAGATTTGTACAGGAAGAGCCTATTCCGCGAAGGAAGAGACCATACGGCAAGACTTGATCTTCTTGTCCTTAGCTTTGGAGGTAGAGCGTACCCCCGGTTGAGTAACCTCGGAGACGAGATCGGGGTGAACACATAAGATCTCTCCCCGAGATGTAGTGAGTGGGTTGAGTCCACTCACGTTGTCACGAGTACGTGGTAGGTTGACCACCTCCATTGTCGCCTTTGGGATGGAGACGACGCCATCTTGTGTTGTGGTTGGCGACAAGGTGCCGAATTGGAGCGACACCAGGTTGGCCGAGACTATTTTCTCCTCATAGTCGACGGAGATAACATTCGCATTGATCATGCGCTGGAAGTAGTTCTTGAGGACGTAGCAGTCCTGAGTTGGACGTCCGACAAACCGATGGTAGTGACAGTACCTCGAATTGTCCACTCTCCCAACCTCGTCGGGACGCTTCGGGTCCGGCAATTTGATCTTATCACCCTGCTTCAGCATCTCGAAGAGTTGCAAGGTGTCTTCGTCGTTGAAAGAATAGACCACCTTTGGCTTCGGCGCAAGCGGAGGCTTCTGAGTAGGTGCTTGTGCACCTTTGGAGGCATTGGCAGTCAGTACCTGCTTTCTCTTTGTCTCACGTCTAGGGTTATTAGCAGCAGGCCGTTTTCCCTTGTCTTCAAAAGCAGGAAAACTAACTCCCAGAAGGCGAGCATTGGATGCCTTCTTTTCAGCCGCTTCAGCCTCAATAATCAATGAGCTCCAATCGGGAGGAGGAGTGGAGTTGAGCCAGAGCTTGATCGCAGGAAGCATGTTTATGCTGCAGTATAATGACCCGCTCCGTCCTAGCGAAACGCCGATTCAAACGGCAAGTGCAACGACTCGAACGAGCCGTCGACCCGAAAAGTTTGCATCGACCTGATGAAGAATCAATGCAAGGCTTACATTGGCCCGTCAAGAGGAATCCAGACTTAGACTTTCAAAGGCGCGTTCGGAGTATCGCTCGGCCGATGCGAACATCGCTAAGGTGGGTGGCTCCGATGAACCCGTCTTTGCTTAGCCTAGACACATAACAATACGGACACGAATGCTAGAATCGCTAGGCAATAATACCGTACATGCTAATAAATGACTCAACGCACCTAGCTAAGGGAATAATCCCATCTTGTATGCTTGTTTAGAACATGGAAAAGAACTCGGCAAATATAGAAACTCTCGTACCGCGCTCTACGCTCGTGCTAAGGCACAAGCTTCCATGCAAGTTTCCTATGCGATCAACAATGAAACAATAAACGGTTTACAACAAAGAAACGGAAGACTATCGACATAGTCGTTAACGGAAGACTATCGACATAGTCGTTCCGAGTACAGTATAGCAACATTGAAAGTCTTCAGGACCGATGGGTCGCCAAGGTGACTCCCGCATGGGGAGTTGTGTAATGAATGAATGAATGAACGAGTAAGTGAATGAATGAATCCACGAATGAATGAATGAATACGTGAAAAATGAATGAATGTACGAACAAGTGAAAGAAAGACATGAAAGACGTTAGCGACAGGTATGACGGGCACGTGCAATGGGGCTCGCTACCCGCGCTGCACGGACGCCAACCTGGTCGATAACGCATTATGGCTAAAGACAGCCATTAAGTTAAATGACAAGTCAATACGAAATGGTCGTAGACAAATGGCACGGGCGATGGGGGGAATACCGTGGCCGTCATGAGGAAGGATTCTGCGGCACGGGCGATGGGAAGGAATACCGTGGCCGGCCTAGGCGGAATCAGACATGGGGTTTACCGGCTGCTTTGAGTGGAGGCTAGGCCACTCAAAGAGACGTAATGCCAGGCATTTCAAGAGACTATCAAGGTGTACCAGCCATCACGCTTCGATAGGTGAGAATGCCTACATGATATGTCCAAAATGGCTTGTGATGCCAGCGACCCACGCGTGTAGATTAAGTGGACTATGCTGGTGGCAATCCACGTGCAAGTCCTTGCATTGAAACAAGTAATCTAAGTTAACTAAAGGAAGTGCCTCCTGAACATGCTGGAAATATAAACATGCCCGAAATATATCACTCCTGAACATGCTTGAAATGTAACACTCTGAACATGCCTACGACGTGTTAGATAACTTGCCTACGACATGCTAGAACATGCCTACGACGTGCTAGAACCTGAGGCAACACGCCCTTAACATTGAATGTTTACATGAATCACGTTGAATTACTACATGTGAATTGTTGACTAACTTGGTTTACCTTGGACAGGGAAGGCCGGACGGTAAGTATGGGTAAGTTGTGCATGCATTTCCATGCAGACACTTGAATTCGGCAACACGTGATAGGTTACAAAATATGCCATAAAACTGATCCTAAGTCAAGATTAGAAAGACAATGAATGATAGACGCTGCACAAAAGTAAATGGAACGTGTTTGGTAATGATAGCATTATGGGTGAGCTAGCCTCCCCACCAGTGCATAACAATGTACTGATAACCCCACAGTCTGCTTACAGGATGCAGGAGACGTCAGCGGGTGCGAAGCTTTCCTCGAACGTGCTAAGGCGCGGAGCTATCTCTGGAGCCTTGGAGCGTTGCAAGGAGCTAAAGTACCATATACAGGACATAATGTATCGGAACATCGCCATGTATCATTCCATCTTGTAAGCCACTTGGCACGCCTTTTATGTTTCAGAGAGAGAGCTTAAGCGATTTGTAATATCGGCCTAGCGCCGCTTGTAAACTTCTTGAATATCAATAAAGAGTTTAAATTTGCTTCAATTGTATTCATTTACTTTCCTCTGCAATGGGGACACTCTGTGCGACTTTGTGGTCTAGCTCAAATCGACCGTTTCTGGACTTGGCCTTGCACGGGCGCAACCTAGGCATGTGCGGCATCACGCCTTAGTGAGGACGATCGCTCCTACGGGAGTGGGGCGTGACAGATTGGTATCAGAGCACGGCTTTACGTCCTTGGACTTCATGTCAATTTTTCAGTTTTGAAAGCTCGTCGTTGGAAAAAAGAAGTGTACGCTCTCTCTCATTGTGCCTTAGAATGTTCCATACAATAAGTCTAATATTTTCAAAAGCTCGTTCAGGCGTTCAATCGAACGCATTGGTAGGCTATCGTCGAATGCATCGGTAGGCCCTTGTGCCGAACGGTGTCAACTTATCTTGAATGAAAATACGTGCTAAAGTTAATATGTCGCGTGTATGCCTAACTAGTCCTACGATGACCCTAGCAATTGAGCGTGCAAACTTGGAATATAGTCCGCACGAGATGGTTATGCGGCACAACTTAGTCCGCGTGTCGCGCACCTCGACTTTTGGGTACAATCGGGTTGCGAGCAATATCATGTATCGCTCGATCGAGAACGGAGATACACTTTGAGTGTCTATCGATAGGAACGCTATCGAGTTAACGCTTAGGTGTACCCGAAAGATTGGCTTGGATTTTGAGGATTAGTGCGAACGACTTAGTACGTCGAGGCGACGTGAGCGATTACGCTAGAGATTCGTCGAACGAATCTGAAGGATGTCTTAGCGCATGACGCGAACGTGATTGAGGACTAGATCGTATGGCTTGAATCCGAGTGGTGTATGTGATAGGTTCGAAAAAAAATAAGAATGAGTATCGACGACTAGTCGAGTGGCTTGAACCCTGAGTGATGTATGGACGTTATAGAAATTGTTCGAGCGAGACTAAATGGTTTACAGATAGAACGAGTATGTCGGCGAGGCGATGGTATCGCGTAAAGCCTTAGAACGCGTCATGCTTAGTTGATCGTGACTTCGTGTATCCCGAATGAGATGTCGTTCGGACAACTTATGAATGAGCAACGCGAGTTAGAAAATGATTTGGAACGATGAATAAAAGTGAATGTCGTGATCGAGGAAACTTAAAGGATCGCACGTACGATTTTAGATTGATTCAAATAAAATATGACTTGAGTTTTGAACAATGACCTTGAAACGAGCTTGAGGAATAGCGATCGAACTTGATCTTGAATATCGAAAAAAAATTAGAATATCCAACTCGGACAACAAGTATCAACGCACGACTCGAAATTGGTTACAAAGGAAGATCGTCAGGTTACGCATATCATCGATGGTATTGAGGCGTATCAAAGATCGATATGCGATAACTCGGGGGTACTCTGACTCAGCAAATGACGATCGTGCAAATGTTATTGTTCCGGTGGATGCTATACTCGGGATGTTGAAATGTGCCGAGGAAAAGATAAACTTGGCTCGAGGATTTTCTAGTTGAACGAATGATAAACGGACTATCGAACTGGATCTTGACTTAGATGGAAATGAAATGTTGGATTTGCTTCATCGATAACCACAACTTTACGTTCTTGTCTTATGCGAGCGCAACTCCAGCCTCGCACATGCGTCGTACCGATTAGGGCGATCACTCCGCGTGAGCGCTGATATGGTGATTTATACAGCGGGGGTGATTGAACTAGCCTGGCGTGGCAATTTGTATGTTTTGACTTATGGTTTGACGCGAAAGGGGACTCAGCAATGACTTAACGTGCTTGATGATCGAACTTGAGGATTGAGTATCGAGAATGAATTAGTCTGGACTCAAGCAAGAGTTACGCCTCGATGAGAATGATTATTCCACGGGAGCATTGCGTGGTGATTCATGAACCACCGTGGATAATAGGACTCGCATGAGATTGGGGCACAACATATTGTCAAAGCTAGACGACCTCGTGATCGAATACATGAATTGGTTAGACTCGGTGATTTGAATGGATTCGAATACGCGCAACGAATGCATTGATGCGAATAGGTGATCGTGCTCGATGTTTAGAAATCTGAGTGACGCGAGTTTGGGTAGAAAACCCCGTACTACCGACTATGGTTTGACCCTAGGATTGGGGTCAGTGTTGACATTATTGTTAGGGAACTATGATTCCAATCCTGACATTGACTTAGCCTCGAAAGAATGGCCTAACGGTTAGGCGAGACGCACCTGTTTCAAGTGTTAGCAATCAAAAGATTGATCTTGAGGATTGATATGGATGGATTGAATGATACAAGAATAGAAAACCCTGCTCACGAGATTCGGCTGACATGCATATATTTCAGGAATGCCTAAGTATGTGCACGATACGACTCGAGTGAGAATGATGAATTCTCTATCATGCGGCTTGGCTGAATACATGTATTTTAGGGACGCCTGGAATGCGTACACGATCCAGCCAAGTGATACGTTGAGTTCAAGCATGACTTGTGGAATGGAAGAGTGTCGAGAACTTGAAATCGTGTTAAAAAGAAAGGAATAATACTAGTACGAGCGTGGCTCGGAATCAAAGAAACGTGTGAGCGGAGTGTGCGTGAACGACAACGAGATTGACCCTAAACAAGTGAATGATATGGAATCGATATCGTGGAAGTAAAAGTTGGTATAACGAATTGGACCGTTGATAGGAAGATATACTCGATGATAGTGCAATACTTGGTCTTAAATCGGACAAAAATTACTTAGACTTGGTCGACCCCGCTAAGAAGAAATCATACTGATTTCGTGGACACGAACGCTTGAGAAGTGAATCGGGTCATCTCGATAACCGAGATAAACGAAAGTGAGTTTGCCTCAGCCTACGACCTTCGTATTTGACGAATTACAACGTGCCTCGTGCGATCATGTCAGTCCCATGACACGAAGAAATAGCAACCAAGACGGAGGAACACTTGAATTGATTAAGGACCATCAACTCTAAAATGAATGAAAAGTTATTCAATAAAATCGACCAAATATATGCGACACGGAACTTAGAAAGGTATCGAGTATAGTTCAGTGCCATCAAGTGGTAAAGCCATTCGATAGGGATTGTCTAAGAAATGCGACGACACGAGTTAAGGAATGGTAGGATGACCTGCACTCAGGAAGTCTCGAAGATGAGACTTATTTTGAGTGGTGTATTATGTAATGACCCGCTCCGCCCTAGCGGAACGCCGATTCAAACGACAAGTGCAACGACTCGAACGAGCCGTCGACCTGAAGAGTTGGCATCGACCTGATGAAGAATCGATGTAAGGCTTACATTGGCCCGTCAAGAGGAATCCAGACTTAGACTTTCAAAGGCACGCTCGGAGTATCGTTCGGCCGATGCGAACATCGCTAAGGTGGGTGGCTCCGATGAACCCGTCTTTGCTTAGCCTAGACACATAACAATACGGACACTAATGCTAGAATCGCTAGGCGATAACACCGTGCATGCTAATAAATGACTCAACGCACCTAGCTAAGGGAATAATCCCATCTTGTATGTTTGTTTAGAACATGGAAAAGAATTCGGCAAATATAGAAACTCTCGTACCGTGCTCTACGCTCGTGCTAAGGCATAAGCTTCCATGCAAGTTTCCTATACGATCAACAATGAAACAATAAACGGTTTACAACAAAGAAACGGAAGACTATCGACATAGTCGTTCCGAGTAGAGTATAGCAACATTGAAAGTCTTCGGGACTGATGGGTCGCCAAGGTGACTCCCGCATGGGGAGTTGCGTAATGAATGAATGAATGAACGAGTAAGTGAATGAATAAATCCACGAATGAATGAATGAATACGTGAAAAATGAATGAATGTACGAACAAGTGAAAGAAAGACATGAAAGACGTTAGCGACAGGTATGACGGGCACGTGCAACGGGGCTCGCTACCCGCGCTGCACGGACGCCAACCTGGTCGATAACGCATTATGGCTAAAGACAGCCGTTAAGTTAAATGACAAGTCAATACGAAATGGTCGTGGACAAACGGCACGGGCGATTGGGGGGAATACCGTGGCCGTCATGAGGAAGGATTCTGCGGCACGAGCGATGGGGGGAATACCGTGGCCGGCCTAGGCGGAATCAGACATGGGGCTTACGGGCTGCTTTGAGTAGGGGCTAGGCCACTCAAAGAGACGTAATGCCAGGCATTTCAAGAGACTATCAAGGTGTACCAGCCATCATGCTTCGATAGGTGAGAATGCCCACATGATATATCCAAAATGGCTTGTGATGCCAGCGACCCATGCATGTAGATTAAGTGGACTATACTGGTGGCAATCCACGTGCAAGTCCTTGCATTGAAACAAGTAATCTAAGTTAACTAAAGGAAGTGCCTCCTGAACATGCTGGAAATGTAAACATGCCCGAAATATAACACTCCTAAATATGCTTGAAATGTAACACTCTGAACATGCCTACGACGTGTTAGATAACGTGCCTACGACGTGCTAGAACATGCCTACGACATGCTAGAACCTGAGGCAGGGACACGCCCTTAATATTGAATGTTTACATGAATCACGTTGAATTACTACATGTGAATTGTTGACTAACTTGGTTTACCTTGGACATGGAAGGCCGGACGGTAAGTATGGGTAAGTCGTGCATGCATTTCCATGCAGACACTTGAATTCGGCAACACGTGATAGGTTACAAAATATGTCATGAAACTGATCCTAAGTCAAGATTAGAAAGACAATGAATGATAGACGGAACACAAAAGTAAATGGAATGTGTTTGGTAATGATAGCATTGTGGGTGAGCTAGCCTCCCCACCAGTGCATAACAATGTACTGATAACCCCACAGTCTGCTTACAGGATGCAGGAGACGTCAGCGTGTGCGGAGCTTCCCTCGAACGTGCTAAGGCACGGAGCTATCTCTGGAGCCTTGAAGCGTTACAAGAAGCTAAAGCACCATATACAGGACATAATGTATCGGAATATCGCCATGTATCATTCCATCTTGTAAGCCACTTGGCACGCCTTTTATGTTTCAGAGGGAGAGCTTGAGCGATTTGTAATATCGGCCTAGCGCCGCTTGTAAACTTCTTGAATATTAATAAAGAGTTTAAATTTGCTTCAATTGTGTTCATTTACTTTCCGCTGTAATGGGGATACTCTGTGCGACTCTGTGGCCTAGCTCAAATCGGCCATTTCTGGACTTGGCCTTGCACGGGCGCAACCTAGGCCCGTGCGGCATCATGCCTTAGCGAGGACGATCGCTTCTACGGGAGCGGGGCGTGACATGCAGGAAGAGAGGAGTGCATGTTCTGGCATACCCGGAGGCAGTCTGAAGCAAGCTTGTCTGAAACGTTCGATGAATACTCGAACCGTCTCCTTCTCCTTCTGCCGTACCTCTATCAGGGACGCCATTGTCATGTCTTTCCCTCCGTCGTAGAAATGATCGAGGAAGAGACGTGTCAAGTCATCGAAGGAAGATATGGAGTTATCGGGGAGACTGCAGTACCAGTCGTAGACCACTCCTTTCAGTGCCCCGACGAACAGGCTGGTGAGTAGCGCGTCTTTCTTCGGGAGATGTCCCGTTTGAGACTGGAAGTACGTCAGATAACGGCGTGGAGAGTCCTTCTCGTCATATGGCGTCAATATTTATGGTTTATACTTGGGAGGATAAACCACTTTGTTCCATTCGAGGGGGTATGGTTACGGGATCCCCATCTTCTGGCGCTCCTTTTGTCTGTTCTTCGACTCGAAGTGCTCACGCAAGTCCCAGATCATCTCCACCACGTCTTCTGTGGAGCTGGAAGCCGGAGAAGGTGGTACAGTCTGGAGCTGTATATTCGAAGGTTTCGACACACACGGTGCTTTGCGGTAATCGATATTCAAGGATGCCCGTTGAAGGGGCACACTTAATTCCCCATTGACTCCTGGGTCAAGATTAGTGGAAGGTGCTTTGGCCAAGGCTGACCATATCTCGAACACTGCTTGAGTCAGTATTTGCATGGAGGCAGAGAGAGTTTTGAGTCCTCCTTCCAAGGTATCCATACACTAAACGAGATCTGCTGGTGGCGCATCTGACTTCGCATCCCCTCTCCCATCATGTATACTGTCATGACGTGACTGGAAGTGGATGGATCGGTTGAAGCTTCGCTTTCAGCCTCGCTTTCAGCCTCGCTCTCTTGTAGAAAAGGAACTTCCCCCGGAGCTTCGTCTTGGCTACCCCCAGCTATGTTCTGGGGAATGTCTTCATCTTCGGGTTGAAGATCCACAGGGGCTTGACTACCCCCAGCTATGTTCGGGAGGCTAACTTCGTCTTCGGGATGAAGATCCACAGGGGCTTGACTACCTCCAGCTTCATCTGAGATCTTCTTTCTCCCCCGTGTGCCCTCAAACACTCCTGAGGACGGGACGGTCGTCTTGGTCTTCCTCGACTGGCTCTTGGATGAGGACGAGGTCGAGGAGTTGCCAGTCGCCTTTTGAATTGATAAGGAGTTAGAGACTACATTGCAAGAAGCAACCTTTAGTTCTGGCTCCTCTTCAGTTGACACCTTCTTCCCGAGGCGATGTTGGAGGGACATTGATGATTGCAGCCACTGGAACACAGACTGCCTTGGTAGGACTGCTGTCTTGCAACAACAGTTGATGGTGACTACAGCACAGGTGTGCCCTGTGATGGGCGCATTGTGCTTGTCAGTCGACTCTCCTGATTGGCGTTTGTGAATGATCACATTACGAAAATCGTTGGAGGAGAGTGCCACCTTCACACCCCCATCAGGCGCATGGCAAGGCCAAGCGTCAGGGTGGTCTAGTGAATGCTGTACCCCCTGATCCGACGTAAAAGATGTGCCCAGATCAATAGTGGAGGAGCAACATTTAAAGTGGCTTGAACCAGCCTTAGATGCACAACCAATGTAGGCACGAGGGTTCAAGACCACAGAGTTTGCCTCACACGACTTGGTTGCGAACGCAGCAGATGCGCCCAAGTGTGACAAGGTCTTTGAAGATTGGCCCATTCGTGGCGCAGAAGCACCCGAGTCAACCTTGTACAGTTTACCATTGGCAGCATGCATGATTGTGAGCGCATGCCTCTGGCTCACTGCTGGCATAGCACGTTCGAGGCGCATGGCCCATACTGCCTTGGACTTCTTCGTACCAGTCCGCTGGGGCGTACAGTACTTAGAGTCCAAATTCTCCTTGCTATGACAGCGAGTGAGTCTGTCAAAGACAGATGCCTTCTGTGGCGCATCAGAGTTAATGCGCAGGGCGTTAGCTGCGCCCCTGCTCCACCGACGCATCTTCTTTGTCTGAGAAGATGAAGGTTGGGGAATGTGGTCGGCCCTACGCTTTCCCGAGAGATGTGCTGCATTCGCGGGCGCATCCTGGCTGCTGAGGACGTCAGCTGGAAGGGTAGGCTGTATTGGCACATCCCCTTCAGTGGTGGTGCCAGGGGCCTCGACCTTGCGCACCCAGGCTTGGCGAGTCTTCTTCGGCTTCGGCAGCCGCTTTGAAGGACTTGCACTTCCTTCAGAGATGAACTCCTCATACGTCTGTCGATTGAGGCGTACGACCAGCATCTTGTGGGAGGAGCCCACCTTCACGTCGTCAGATTATGACACAGCTTTCTCAACGGAGGAGAAAGAGGTCCCCAGCAGAGTCGCCAGTTTGTTTACCATTAAAATCTTTTGATTGCAATTTCAATTACAAACAGAACAGTGTTACAATGTAGGACTTAGATGTAGTCCTAGGAGTACATTTTTGTTTATCTGGGTCCCTGTGTCGATGGAGCGAGTGGTAATGCGTTGACTCCGTTGACGATCTGACGACGGTTTTCGGTTCTCTGAAGGTCAGAGTTGCTCTGGGTACTGGAGCTTGCAGAAAGAAAGAAGGCATTGAGTGTCTACGTATTTCTGTCCCTCTGTGTGTATGTAGAAGAAGGAGATAATCCTTCTATTTATAAGTAGCAGGTTGGGCTGCTCATGCGCGCATATGTAGGATGCACCTGTACGTGGGGACGCCACGTGGTTGAAGCTGCGGGAGGCATATGGATGATGCACCATCATTTGTGTGTTGAATCCTTCATGCTGTATTTGTGGGCTGGCACGTAGCAGGGGAGAGGATCTTTCAATTGCTGAGATCTTGGGTGATTAGAACCCCTTCATAGGCTGAACTGAGTCAAAGGACACGTGGCGCGTGTCGGTAGCTCAAAGATCTCGGATTTGGTGGAGAGTAATCTGATAGGATGTGCCTGGGATTGGGCACATGAGAAGACTTTGGCTCGTAACGTTCAGGAGTTACGTACCAGTCTGGGCGCATGGCTTTTGAGGCGCATGCGAGGCTTCAGTAGCGACTTGACCTCTGTCTTTAGGGATCAGAGGAAGGTCTGAGACGTATTGCTCTTGAAGTGCATGCAGAGTTTTGGGCGCATGGCTGCGGAGGCACATGCGAACGGTTGGGCGGCCACGTGGCTTGTAACCGCCGGAAGAGAGTAATGATGATGCTGATGTCAGCGACGTCGCTTTATTTTTTGCAAAAGCTGCCAACGATTCAGTCTTCGGGGGACGTGCTGCCAACTCTATCACTTTGGCATTAATTGTTTGATGGGGTGATACGTCGATTGGGCGCACGGGTCCATGTTGATTATGACGTATGGATCTGTGCTTTATTGGGCTCATCCATACGGGACACTTTGGTACTGACGGGCGCGTCTGTACGGTACGCGATATCTGACCGGCACATCCGTTTGTATGACGCATCTTTATTGGTCCGACTTTTGAGTTCTTCAAGTGCTTTAAATAGCCATTTTGACTTAGCCGAATTCGAAGGGTCAGGTTCATCACCATAAATGCAAATTCATTGCACGGGATTCGGAGAGCCCACCACTTGGCACATGGGTTTGATTTGCCCGACCTATAAATAGCAGCAAGGAGAGAGTTTGCTTCTCGTTCTCTCACGTCTTTCCGAATGAACTTATTTGCTCAAGCATACTCTGTTGACAAGATGCTCCTGAGGGTGAAGATGCGACGAGTTGCCTTCGTTCATACACTTGATGGTGACTATTACATCCAAAAGTCGGGGTCGCGGGCTTCTGAGGCAGGCGGAAGGTGCCTGTTGCATCCAAAGATCGGGATGTTCGAGCCCCGTCTCCGTTATTCTGGAAGAGCCGCAGATCAGAATTGTGGTGCCCCCATCTTCCTTGGGCTTTAGAGAGGTCTTCCTCCAGCTAGAGTGGGGTTAGCTGCCTACTCTGGTTCTGCTGAAAGCTGCTCCTTTAGCCGAAGCACTTGAAGTGGAGCACATATGCTGAGACTTCATGATGCGCATAACTGAGACGCTGAAGAGACGCGCCTAACTGAGACGCTGAAGAGACGCACCTAACTGAGATGCTGAAGAGACGCGCCTGACGGAGGATGCGTCCGGCAGGGGGCGCATGGCCCTTGCTGCGCCTGGTTGTATTCTTAGGATCTTTCTTTTTGTAGAAATTCTCCTTTGTAAAGCTTTTTTTAGACATGTAATAGAATTTTATATGAAATAATAATCTTGTTTTGATGTCTATACTTTTGTTGTCTGATGTGCCAAGTACTTCATCTGAGCTCCCTAGCGCATGTAATATTAGGCGCATAGGAATTCTGGCCTGTAGATGCGCCTGAAATTCTATGCTTCTACGGGACTGATTGGTTCAGGCAATTGATTTCAGTAATCTACCTTAGGACTGAGACTACCTGGGAATTGAGCTGGCAGATCATTTCAGTGTGGGATTAATTGGTTCAAATCAGTATGGACTGATTAAGTCCTAAACTAGAGACTAAGATTAGCAACTGTTATGGATTTGACATAGTACTGGGTTGTTTAAACTAATGGCTGATATGTGTAGGAGGATTAGAATCTAAAAATCAGTCTTAAATATGGGACTGTATCAGTCCTAAGCAGGACAATAGTATTAGGAATTATTTTAGGGATATAGCAAGTATTTTGGAGTGAATTTAAGACCATAACTGGAATTTATATAAAATTGTGTTGGACAATTATCATCTGAAATAGAAGTAGTTGCCAGCTATCATATCTTAAAACTAATACAGTACATAGGAGTTAGCCTATGTGGAACTTGAGTGGTGTAGGCAGATAGACAGGTCATCTTACACTTTAGGATATTATTGTAATTGTATAATTGTAAGATAGAGTTATGAACACAAGGTAGGTTTAGTGTAAATTAAGGTTTATATTAAAATAACTTTTCTAGATTAAAAATAACTATTTGAATTATTTACTTATCAAATTGTAACCATATAACAGGAGGATTCCCAGCTTTACTACCCTTTCTCGATCACCCAAAGTAAGGCAAGTATACTCCTCGGATTTGTTCATTTCTCATATCTTGTATATTCATCCTTGAATCTCCTTGTTGACACGATGTATCATGGTATTGTCTGGTTTCATGTTTCATGTATTATTTGTGTCTGGGAGAGAAAATACTATAGATATATGATCAAACCCTGTTACTATTCATGTGAATAGCTTGGGTCCCGCATCGTACACACGGGACCAAAGCCGTACTATTTCATGTTCATTGCATCTACCCAAGCCGATCACACAATCTAGAAGTATTTCAATTTTGCACATGTCAGGATTCAGGTTGTATTTCAGGATTTCATGGTTGTATTTCATGTTCAGGTTGTACTTCATGTTCAGGTTGTATTTCATGTTCAGGACTCTTACCATGTTCCCTATTTTACTTTCAGTATTTCCTGTTCAGTTTCATATCTTGTCTCATTTCCTGTACTTTATATATATTTTCTGTTTCTTGTTCATACCATGATGTTCATGTTCATTTTCTTGGATATACTTAGCTCCGCTCCTGACTAGGATATATTGTAGGTGCTTGCAGGATATTGTTCTACCCTATGGGCCAGAGCCCAGGATATCAGCTGAGCAGGATGGAGACTTGACTTATCTTGAGGTTTCAGGTTTAGACTGTTTAGCTTTACTCCTAGATATTGTACATCTCATTCCTGATGACTAGTACAATTTTGATATATAGATTTGTGGATTATGGTGATCATTTTGGGAACGTTTATAGATGTTGTGATTGTATACATTCATGTATATCTGATTAGATTTCCCTAGTTTGGTACAGCTTACTTCGTCGTGTCCATCGACGAAGGCTGGGCGTGTCCGACTCGTATCCGATTATTCGGGAGCGGATCGTGACATGCTTTTAGTGGTGGCCCATGCAGGTCTATCCTAATGGTACCTAGGTCTTAGCGCACTATTGGGGGACTTTATTATACTAGGGAAACTTGATCACAGCATAGGAAAAATCGGGAATAAGGGTATATCAAGTATATCAGGTATATTGATATCAATAAACACTTGTTGTTTCTAGGTTTAGAATATTTTAACAGTTTTCTGTTTTTCAGATAGTTCAAAGCACGCAACAGCGGAATAGTCGATCCATCTACACTTGAAGGTTTCGAGCTCACACTACCTTCTATCACTCTACTATCCCCATGGGTAGTGTAATGCCCCGCTCTGCATAGGTGCATTACGATGAGTCGTTGACTCGAAGAGTTGCGTTGACCCGATGAGGTATCTATGCGAATCGATGCAAGTGTTACGTTGGACAAAGGTAAGCTTTGAGTCGGTTGGAATCTATGAATCGAATCGATACAAAAGATAAGTCCCGTTGGACAAGTGCTGATTTTAGTTGATCTGGTGTGCAGGCTATGCTTTTACGCTGGACGATAAGAGGTCGACATTTTGCCTTATGCAATGAAGTGTCCGCAAAACCAAATCGTGGCCTTGCAACAGATTGTGGCATGGGCGCGATAGGCCAAATCAACCGAGTAGTCCAAAGGAATGGCTAAGTCCGGGAGTTAGCTATGCGATCGAGTTATGGAAGTGAGACGCTTCAACCGGCGAGACGGCAAGGCGTATCGGCTTAAGGTGGGCGGGTTCTTGACTCTCTCTTCCTATTCCTTCACATCTAATAAAATATGTTATGGTATGCGTAATATGTTATCGAGTTAGCGAGTGTGGCTCGGCGACGAAAGGTCTAAGTATGCGTTGAACACTAAGGTAGAACATTGAACAATCGAACAATTGAAGCGACGTGCATCAAGTGTACGAATCGCGGTAGGGAAATGATGGTAGAACATTGAAAGACGATATTGAGATGTGCATCAGGTGCACGGCTCCGAGAACATTGAACACAAGGCGTAGAACATTGATTATGGTGCTGAGTGTGCCCTCGCGTACTTATGTACGAAAAGACTAAGTAACTTCGGAGTTAGGCTATGTGAACAACTTACGAATGGTATGCGCTGAATATGAAAACGAGATGACTAAGCCGTTGGGCGTCGTGCATCAATATGGATGTGTTGGAGCATAACGCCGATGGAGCTCCCCATATGAATGGTGGATTATGTTATGAGACGCGAATATGTTTATGGCACGGGAAACCGTTTATGGCACGGAAAACTGTTTATGGATCGAGACTATGTTTATGAAATGGAGAATTTGGTTGGAATGTTATGTGTGTTTGCTATGGTGCGTATTGCATGGTCAATGGACTCGGATGGCCCGTGCACGGGTACGGCTTCCCTCGAACGGTTACGCCGGGGCGTCGGAATCGTTCGGCCTAGGAAGGAATTATGTGTGCTATTTTTGGTGTACAACATTCGGACGGATTGCGACCATCCAGTGCTGTGATAAGCTATGATATCCGTAAGTTTGGGATCCTTCGGATACTGGGCTAGCAACCCGTATCGAAGCGATTGTAGGCTTACACATAAGAGATGCCAAGTCCATTACGGTACGAAACACCGTGACCTTCATATAGATAGGGCCGGTGGGCTGAGATGAGAGTTGGGTGCAGGCGCAGGGCCTGCGACCCTTATGCATGGTCTAAGTTTATGGTTGGTTGTTGCGTAAATGATATGATTCTATGTTAAGTTCTAACCCGTGCAGGCTAGACAATATGGGACGGGACGAGCACGAATCACTATGTTATATTTCAGATTATGTCTAACTATATCTGCTGCAGGAACACGATATGGGACACAATCATATGGGTTGCTATGTTGAGTATTGCCATGAAATGGATCCTAAGGCTAATTAGCAAGATCACCAAATAATGTTGCATGTTCTACTAAATATACAAAGTGTTTGGTTTGGGTGTGAGCGGGTCTTGATCAGTGCGAAGCGAGGACGAAAGCACTAATCCCCCACTAGTTTATGTGCAGGCTCAGGTTATGATCGGCTCGGGGCGGAGCTTGGCTTGGACGTGCCGAGGCAAGGAGTCCTTGGCGTTCAAGAGGAGCTACCGCATATGTGTTCGGACTTACGACATGGAGATGTTCGGCCGAAGACTACTTGGTGGCTATAAAGGGGCATAATGTATGGAACAATGTAATCCTTTGTGAGCTAGAGAGATCATGAGCGTTGTAGCCAATTGGCATATATGTTGGGCTATTCAGAGCCTTATAATCTTTTGTTTGTTATAAATAAAAGAGATTCTTATGTTATACTTTGTTTCCTTCCGCTGCTTATGTTACGAATTTAAGATAATCACTATATGAACTGTTATCTTGCCTTGCACGAGCGCAACTCCAGGCTCGTGCGGCATCACGCCCCAGCGAGGACGATGATTCGGGTAAAATCTAGCGAGGATGAGCAATTTTTCGGATCGGGGCATGACAGGTAGTACGCAGTTGACGGAACGTTTGAAGAGTTCCTTGACAACCAGAGGGAGCATGCCATCCTTTTCCAAGCCAGAGTTGTAGATGCACTTTTCAAGATAGGAAGGACTTCTGATTTCCAGACTCCCAGACCATTGGACTTCCCTGATACCGAGCGCACATATTACACCGATGAACAGATCGAGAACCTAGAGCAGCTACTGAAGATCACCAAAGTCTCCGAAGACCCGACCCCTCTGAAGATTGAGGCCACTAGCCAAAAGATCCAGAATATAGCACCGACAATAGAATGAGACCAGAAACTGAAGCTTATGAAAGACATGAAGACTTATGACGGAGATAGCAGCTACTATGGATCCGTAAAGCGTCGCAACACTCAGCCGGCGTTTCTTCGGTCACACCACCAGTCGTATCATCGGGAGCAGATCATAACAGCTAGCATGCCAGCAGACGTATATTCCTATCAGAGGCTCCGCGCTTCAGCCCCAGCGGGAGATCCAGACTCTGATTCAGATGACGACCACTTGCAATTTCTGCCGTCGTCCAGGACATCACCACAAAGAGTGCCATAAGAGACAGAAGCTATGCCTGCACTGCGGATCGCCTACCTACCAAGTCAAGGACTGTCCGGAGGCCACTGATCACACTGCCCAAGGACGAGCACGAAGAGCACTAGAACTACATCAAGGGACCCACCTTTCCAGATTCAGCAACAGCATGGAGTAATGTCGCAAGGGCCAGCCTATGTCAGGACAGCTGAAGGAATTGAAGTGATTCCAGTTCCGGAGAAATGCTGAAGACAGATTGAAGAGAGAAGATTCTTTTACATGATTAAAAAAAATTATGTATCTTGATTCGCAATCCATCCAGCCTTCCCTTAAATTCCTTAAAGTACCTAGATCAATTCTTGAAACTTCTTATTTGAAACTTTTGTTGATGTCGAAAATTACTTCGAGATATCGTTTCCTATTTCGATAAACTTGTTTCAGATCCCCAAATCGATAATTGTCTGAAATTCGTAATTCGATACCATTGGCATATTCATCATTCCTGACCTTGTTTCCTAGTGATGGCTCCTATTTGCAAATTTTGTTCATTTATCAAACTTCGTGTTAATTGAGATTTTTAATCGCTTCTCAAGATTTTATTTCGAAACCATGATCCTCATTCGAAACCTTGTTAAGCTTCGTCTTATTTAGGATATTGTCCAGGATTCCTTTGAAGGTTTGAAGATTTCTTTTCCTATTTTGGGATTATGACTCATTATCTATATGAGACTTGTTTTCCATTCATGACTTTGATTCGAGAGTTGTTGTCCACTACTTTGTTTCAATTTTGCTTCCTACTCGTTTCAGTTTTCTATTCGAGGTTTTATTGAAATTTGATTTTCTAATCGTGATTTTGAGATCCTGTTTCCTATTCGGGACTTTGCTTTCGTTCGAGATTTTGCCTCCTATTCAAGAATTTGTTTTGTTCACGACCTTATTTGACCTCGTTTCCTATTTGAGATTTTGCTTGTTTCATACTCACCATTCAATGCTTGTTTCCTATTCTCTACTTGATACCCTATTTCTCCTCACTAGTCATGACCTTGCTTTTTGTTCGAGAATTACTTTCTATCTGCGATTTTGTTGATATTTTAGTTCTAATGAGACTTTGTATACTATTGGAGATTTCATTTCCCATTCGAGATCTGTTCGAGATTTTGTCGTTATTTGAGATTTTGTTGAACTTCGTTTCCAATGCGCGATTTATTTCTTATTTTGCGACATTATCTTATATTTGACGCCTTGCTTCTGTTCATCCTTCGAGACTCTGTTACCCCTTCGGGATAGCGTTCCATATACGGAATCTTGTTACACCCCAGGTTTTATTTCGGGTTTTGGTTACCATTTGAAACCTTGTTTCCTGTTGAGGTTTAAAAAATCTTCTTATTGCCTTTTAGTACACTCTACTCCTTGACTGGATTCCGTGTTGCTCTGTGGTACCTAATAACCCTTGTATTTTAATAGTCAGATAACCTCACCATTTTCGTGACTTGGGCTATTAAAACTCATTTTGATTCCTTGAAATTTTTTATGGATAAAGTTGAAAGACTATTCGATGACCTACTAGGGCGTGACGGTTGCGCGCTGCAGCTGTTATCTGGATTGCGGAGACCGAAAGTTCACTGTAGCCAGCAGCGCACTGGCGGGGCAGGAACTCTAAGTTGAAGTGATTTCAGACATTCATAGGTTTCGGGTATTTTGGAGACTTGTCCCAAATTCTTCATGTCATGATCTCTTGGGTCGCTTTGTTGATGATTGTTGGGAAGTGGATATAGTGCATAAAATATTCGGTAACATATCGTTATTTGAGTCACGGAGCCGAAGTTCACTGCAGCCAGGTATACCCTGGCGGGGTAGGGATTCTGAGTAAAGTAATTTTAAATATCTATACATTTCTGGATACCATAGAAACTATGTTCCTTTTCCTATGATTATTGGTTTTCGAGAATCACAAAATCCTTGCACGTTCATCCTAATTTGATACCGTACCTCTTGAGTATTTCGTACGTTTTCTCAATCAACCCTTGCTAACTTCTCTTCTAGCATTTTATCGTTGGATCATTGACTTCCACAAAATTATACATTATCAGATTTTGATTCCGTATCTCGTTTGTGTCTTGTCTATACTTCGATCTTAAATCATGTCTATCTGACCATGATTTTCCTATCTTATTCTAGCCCACTTGTGTTAAACTATCAATTTTGATCGTTCTTGGTAGTTGTGCCTGCATGATTTTGCGTCTCTAAGTGGTAACTGAAATTTATTCCATCTCGTGCCTATTTGATTCTTGATCATTGTTAGATCATGATATTTCAACTTCTTATATGTAATTATCATAATTGGTCTCAAGGCTCAGGAGGCGTTGCAGAGTTACACAGGATCGGCAGAAGCACTGGGCGAACAGCAGCAGACGGCCACTGGAGTTTGCAGTTGGAGATAGGGTATTCCTGAAGATCTCGTCGACCAGAGGTGTCATTCATTTCGGCAGAGGCGGGAAGCTCAGTCCGAGGTACATCGGGCCTTTCGACGTGACGGCGCGGATTGGCGAGGTGGCATATCGACTAGCGCTTCCAGCCAGCTTGGAGGGGGTACACGACGTCTTCCACGTGTCCCAGCTCCGACGCTACATCCCAGACCCGAGCCACGTGGTGGACTACTCAGGGCTAGAGGTGGGCCCGAGTTTGACCTATGAGGAGCAGCCAGTGGAGATCCTTGATCGGAGGAAGAAGCATCCGCGGAATCAAACTATTTCTCTTGTCCGTGTCATGTGGAGACACCACTCTTCGGGAGAGTACACGTGGGAGCGCGAGGACGAGATGCGAGAGCGCTATCCTAGATTGTTTACGTGATTGTATTTTAGCATTTTGAATTTCCAATTTTCAATAAATATTTCATGGTGTTTCGTGAACCAATTTTAGAATGTTTCTGAATTTCGAGGGCAAAATTTTTCAAGGGGGAGAGATTTGTAACTCCACCTTCCTGATATTTGAAAATTTCAAGTTTTTATATTATTGATTAAACAAATTGGAAATTGTTATATATTTTAAATATATGAGAAGTTATATATTTATATGTGTATTATTTTATTTTAGTCATTGGGCTTAAATTCATTAGGAACCAGTGATCCCTATTTTTAAGTTTAGTATAAAATAATTTTATGGGTAAAGCCCATTTGTGAGGCCCAAGACCTCACAATTGAATTCCTGAGGAAGAATAAACTCCTCCTCTTTCCTTACAGCTAAACTTTCATTCGATCAAACTTTTCAAAAATCGGTTACAAAATTCTCTTGTGCCATGTGCAGGCCTAACAAATTGGTTTTCCCGCATTTTTCTACTCCTCTTCGATCAACCAATTTCTCCTAACCGTCTATATAACCTTGCATTATTTTCCTTTCCATCATCATTCAGAGCAAGCTTCACATCTGAGTATTCTAGCTAGGGTCCGAGGAAGAAGGAGAGAGCCGAGGAAGAAGAAGGAACAACCATAGCCTACGGTGATCATCGGCACGGAATGGCTCGACATGGATGCTAGCTAAGGTGAGTTCCATCTTACAATTTGTTGAATCTCTGAGTGAGTGATCGACCCTTTGCTGATCGTTTCTTCCTCTTTCCTTTTCAAATAAATTTTAGGGATCTTGATCCCTGGATCGACAGTTGATCCTTACAGTTCTTCATAGCCTGGCGATCATTTTGGTAAGAGATCGAATGATCTAATCCTCTAGAGTTAAATTCATGTCAACTAATTTCCCTTGATCCTGATCTACTGAGATTTCGATCCATTCTTTTCCAATTCACTCAGATCTGAAGATTTTGATCTTGATTTATTCAAGGATAATCAGCTCTCGAACACTCAGAATAATCACAAATTGTGTGAGTATTTTGATCCTTTTATTTTAAATTCCATTGTCCTGCCACCTACTGATTTGGTTCAAAATCGTGAAGTATGGAAGGATCTCACAGTGAACTTACAATGCTATGCAATGCTATGTTATCTCTGTTTTACTTCATGTTCAGGAAATTTCTGAAACCATACAATTCGAGTTTATCTTGAATCGATTGTGAGGATTGGGGCTCAGAATTAGTGTTGTGACAGAAATCATCAGGTAACGTTCCTTATCCTTTTGCATATTATTATATCTTAGTATTTAAGAACGTTGAATGATGTATAGGTGGTTCAGAATGGTTATATAAGTCCCATGAGTTTTGTTGTGAGATAGGCCATCCTATCCTGAGTATATCAAAGGATGAGGTTAGATGTAAATTTGATGGTTAAGGCTGGAAATGGAAATGTTGCTTGGACTGTTTAGCACCTGGTTTAACAATGATTCAGATCAGTGTATAACTGAACCATTGTATCAATCTCTGGACTAATTTTAGGGGTAAAGTTAAATAGGTTTTGCTTGTATAGATTGCTGATTCATTAAGAGCAGTTAGGAGTTGTCCTGCATATAGAATTGATAAGTGTTCACTGGTTGAACCAAGCAGTCATTCAGGTACCAATACATCAGTGAACTAAAGGCTAAGGTTGTATAATTGCCTGGTAACTTTTCTCTTCTTAAACCTGGTGCAGAATAGGTCAGTAGGATTCTATTATTAGCAAGATAAATTAGATGATGGATTTAACTGAGACTTGTTCAATCCTGATTGTACTTTTTGGTCTTAGTATAGCTTAGATTGTTTTGGAAATATTGCAATTATAATCTGTCAGTTTGAGCCAGGCTTGTCAGACTAATTGTCTAGGTTGAATTGTTACAGAGGAAGGTATATTGTCTAAACCAATATGTTAGGAGAATTCTTGCATCAGAAATTGGTTATCATAGCTGGGAACTTGAATCTCTGGGTAATGTTTAGATGGGGGAATAATTTAGAGTCATCCTACCTGAGAATCCTTGGACAAAAATTCATGATACCTATAAAGACCTGGATTTATGAGAGGTTGTATCAACTAGTGTGATCTAGTAGCTGTGATTGTCCTATTGCAAATTGAGGACTGAGCTATTATGGACACCCAAAGGTCAACCAACTGTTATGAAATAAGGTCCAGGCCTTTGTACTTATTTGGCCCTGGCTGAGAGTTGATGCTGCTAGTTACATAACAGCCTTGACCCTACATCTGTTGGGATATTAGACTGTTTAGTAACTAGGCTGATAGCAAGTGCAAAGGCTGGACAGGTTATCAGTCCTAATGTGGACTGAACCATGGAAATCAGTCCCACATGAGGACAGGAAACTGTTCAGTCTTTTCTAAACTAAATTACCCTTTTAAAACCTGAGACTCATATGTCAAATCTTTGTTCAGTTTATTGAGGCATCTGGAATTACGTATGCAATGCTTTAGTTTAATTGGTGAATCTGAACTGCATATGCAGTATTTCGTTCAGTAATTGCATGTACAGTATTTAGAAATTGCTGAACCTGGGCAATTATGGAACTAAGGGTTGGCATTGATACTAGACTGTATGGAAATTCTTGACAGGTTTTGGCCATGCTAAACTTACCATGCTTCTTTGTGACCGATTACTCCATACATTTTGACCTGGAGTAATCTTCTCATTTGGAAGCTAAGGGTAGCAGTTAGGATAGAAGGGTGTTAAGAACAGTGGTTGTTAAGTCAATGATAGAACTTATGTTTCAGTTGAAGTTGAAAACTGTTTGAGTGATTAACTAAATTGTTAGAGGACATAGTTTATTTCAGTTAGAATGTTTAACAAATTGTGCAAGAGGGGAAGTTCACTGATCAGGATAGCAGGGGACTGGACAGTGGGTTTTGTTGAACTAAATCCTGGAAAGGTTGTGTAGGACTGATTGGTTCAGGCAATTGATTTCAGTAATCTACCTTAGGACTGAGACTACCTGGGAATTGAGCTGGCAGATCATTTCAGTGTGGGATTAATTGGTTCAAATCAGTATGGACTGATTAAGTCCTAAACTAGAGACTGAGATTAGCAACTGTTATGGATTTGACATAGTACTGGGTTGTTTAAACTAATGGCTGATATGTGTAGGAGGATTAGAATCTAAAAATTAGTCTTAAACAGGGGACTGTGTCAGTCCTAAGCAGGACAATAGTATTAGGAATGATTTTAGGGACATAAAAAGTATTTTGGAGTGAATTTAAGACCATAACTGGAATTCATATAAAATTGTGTTGGACAATTATCATCTGAAATAGAAGTAGTTGCCAGCTATCATATCTTGAAACCAATACAGTACATAGGAGTTAGCCTATGTGGAACTTGAGTGGTGTAGGCAGATAGACAGGTCATCTTACACTTTAGGATATTATTGTAATTGTATAATTGTAAGATAGAGTTATGAACACAAGGTAGGTTTAGTGTAAATTAAGGTTTATATTAAAATAACTTTTCTAGATTAGAAATAACTATTTGAATTATTTACTTATCAAATTGTAACCATATAACAGGAGGATTCCCAGCTTTACTATCTTTTTTCGATCACCCAGAGCAAGGAAAGTATACTCCTCGGATTTGTTCATTTCTCATGTCTTGTATATTCATCCTTGAATCTCCTTGTTGACACGATGTATCACGGTATTGTCTGGTTTCATTTTTATGTATTACTTGTGTATGGGAGGGGAAATACTATAGATATGTGATCAAACCCTATTACTATTTATGTGAATAGCTTGGGTCCCGCATCGTGCATGCGGGACCAAAGCCGTACCATTTCATGTTCATTACATCTACCCAAGCCGATCACATAATCTAGAAGTATTTCAATATTGCACATGTCAGGATTCAGGTTGTATTTCAGGATTTCATGGTTGTATTTCATGTTCAGGTTGTACTTCATGTTCAGGTTGTATTTCATGTTCAGGACTCTTACCATGTTCCCTGTTTTACTTTCAGTATTTTCTGTTCAGTTTCATGTCTTGTCTCATTTCCTGTACTTTATATATATTTCATGTTTCTTGTTCATACCATGATGTTCATGTTCATTTCTTTGGATATACTTAGCTCCGCTCCTGACTAGGATATGTTACAGGTGCTTGTAGGATATTGTTCTACCCTATGGGTCAGAGCCCAGGATATTAGCTGAGCAGGATGGAGATTTGACTTAGCTTGAGGTTTCAGGTTTAGACTGTCTAGCTTTACTCCTAGATATTGTACATCTCATTCCTGATGACTAGTACAATTTTGATATATAGATTTGTGGATTATGGTGATCATTCTGGGAACGTTTATAGATGCTGTGATTGTATACATTCATGTATATCTGATTAGATTTCCCTAGCTTGGTACAACTTACTTTGTCGTGTCTATCGACGAAGGCTGGGCGTTTCCGACTCGTATCCGATTATTGGGGAGCGGATCGTGACAGTTCTTCTCATGAGTCCTAATTGCCTAGATGCGTAAGCAATTACTTTTTCGTGTTGTTGAAGAACACAACCCAATCCTTTACCAGAAGCATCACTGTAAATTGAGAAACCGTCGGTACCTGCGGGTAGCGCAAGTATCGGTGCCATTGTAAGTCTCTTCTTCAGTTCCTCAAATGCTAACTGGCAAGCTTCAGTCCATACAAATTCTTCATTCTTTCTTGTGAGCTTCGTCATCGGCTCAGCAATTCTGGCGAAGTCCTTCACAAATTTTCGGTAGTAGCCAGCTAAGCCCAAGAAACTTCTGATTTCAGCAACTGAACTTGGTGTACTCCACTTCTCAATAGCAGCTATCTTCTTTGGATCCACCAAAATTCCTTCTCCTGTGACAATATGGCCCAGAAAATCCACCTTGTCTAAGAAGAATTCACATTTTGATAGCTTACCATGGAGCTTCTCCTTCCTTAAGGTTCCCAGAACTTTACTCAGGTGCTCTTTATGCTCTTCTTCGGTCTTCGAGTAGATCAGGATGTCATCGATGAAGACAATAACAAACTGATCCAGATATTCATGGAAGACCTTGTTCATAAGGTTCATGAATATCGCAGGGGCATTCGTCAATCCAAACGGCTTGACCAAAAATTCATACTGACCATATTTGGTGTTGAATGCCGTCTTTGGGATATCCTCCTTTCTGACCTTGATTTGATGGTAGCCAGATCGAAGGTCTATCTTCGAGAATACCTTAGCTCTACTTAGTTGATCAAACAGGTCATCGATCCGGGGCAGAGGGTACTTATTCTTGATGGTGATGTTGTTCAGCGCCCGGTAGTCAATGCACATCCGCACAGTCCCATCTTTCTTGGATACGAACAAGACAGGTGCTCCCCAGGGTGAGGCTCCATCTCTGATAAATCCAAGGGCCTTCAGCTCATTAATCTGATCCTTCATTTCCTTGGCCTCCTTAGGGTTGACTCTGTAGCATCCCCGAGAAATAGGGACAGAGCCGGGAACTAGGTCGATGGTGAATTCCACATCTCGATCCGGGGGCAATCCTGGAAGACTATCAGGGAAGACGTCCATGAATTCTGCTATGATAGGATGAGGAGGTCCGGGTTCTTCGGTGATAGAGGAGTAGGTAATACCCTCCATATCTTCCGGAGCTCGAGAGATTTCAAACTCCGGCTCTCCAGGTAGGCTGAAGACTACGCATCCTCTGTGACAATATATCAGCACATGCTGCTTACTTAGCCAGTCCATTCCTAGGACTACATCATAGTTAGGTAAGGACATCACAAGTAAGGGTGCTAAGAATTTGTATCCTGAGATAGTTATAGGGCAGTTACAGGTCTCAGTGATGGGTATGGGTCCACCACCAGTCATAACTCTACATATCTTCTTGCCAAATCCCGTAACTAGGTGGTGTGCAGAGATGAATTTTGTTGCTATAAAACTGTGTGAAGCACCCGAATCAAATAATGCTAAAGCAGGACGTGAATGCACATAAATGGAACCTGTGATGACATCAGCAGTGGCTTCCTGCTCTGGCTCTTGCTCATCTGCTGTTAGGGCAAAAGCTCGTCCAGTCTTCTGTTGGTGTTGCCCAAACTATTATTGCTGAGTGGGTAGAGGAGCCTTCTGCTGTGTTGTTCCAGTCCGGTTGAATGTCGTGGGGCAGTCCCTCACTTGGTGGGTGGCAGACCCACAAACTAGATAGTGTCCTAGCCTTTTTCTGTAGATGTTCGCCTGATGTCCTGGCCACTTGCAGAAATTGCAGACAAGAATCTGCTTCTGAGGCACACTGTCAGTGGTCCTCGCCTGATGGTGCTGCTGCTGATGGTGAGAAGGCCTGTTGTTATTGTTGTGGTTGGGCCTCTTTTGGTTACTCTAGAAGTTGCTAGTTCTAGAATACTCCCTTTTTGAACGAGCAGGCTGACTCTTCTCTATATCCTGAGCTCGTATTAGTATCCTCTCGTACGTCTTGGCGCTGCCTGCGATCACAGAAGTGCGAATTTCTTTCCTTAGTCCATACCTGAATCTTTCAGCACGATCGGCGGGGTCGACAACCAAGTTTTTGGCAAAACGACTAAGTTGACCAAACTCTGTCGCATATTCACCAACCGTCATGTTTCCTTGCTTTAGATTCTGGAACTGTCTTTCCATCTCCCGCAACTCTGATGTTGGAAAGAACTTCCTGCGGAACAACCTCTTGAAGGTGTTCCAGTCAAGCTGCCTGTCCTGGAGTCGGGGTTCATTCCGATACCAGGTGCTTGCTACATCTAGCAGTTGGAGTCCCACAGCTTCAACTTGGAGGTTATCAGGAAGTCGAGCAACACTGAGGAGACGCTCCATGCTGTCGAGCCATTCGTCAGCATAGATAATTTCCTCGATTCCCTTGAAAGGTCGAGGGCTCAACTTCTTAAATTTTTTAATATCACCGACTTTAGCAGGCCTTGGTTCAGATTGTGCTATTTTTCCTCTCTCAAGAGCAGCCATAGCCACGTCGTGGGCATTCTCCATGCCTTCTCTCATAATCGTAGTCTATTCGCGATGAGCTTCAGCTTGGACTATTTGGGCCTCAAGCACTCCTCGTAACAGGCCTACGAGGTCGGTAGGGTTCACGGGCACTGGTGGGGCAGTTGGATCGGGCACTTCTGCAGGGGCTTGCTGTTCAGTCCGGAAAGATATAGGATCTAACACTTGAGTTGTAGTAGTGTAAAATCCACGGGGTACTGGTGCATTATGGGGACGATCGGTCAGCTGCCGAGGTGTAGTATCCGGACTTGATTGAGGAGTTGGGTGTGATCAGGTGATGACAACCCATCGCCAGCAGTATTGGTCTTGTCTGTGGCCATACTCTGGAAGGTTTAGGATTGTAAAACATAAGCAAGGTAGCCTACCAGTCTATAACAAACAAAAATAATTATTTATAATATATTTCGGTCCTATATTGTGACAAATTAATGTTCTAATGTTCTAATTGTTTCTAGATATGTTTACCTAAGTTGTTGATCAGACCTGCATGGGCCACCACTAAAAACATGTCACGATCCGGTCCCAAATTATTGGGTCGAATCGGATCATGCCCAGCCTGCACCGTTGTGAGACGGCGGCAATAAGCTGTATCCACTTGCAGGTAATCTCAACAACACAATGTATATATTTGTCACAACTTCTAAAATTGTGAATATTAAAAACTTTGTCCAACAAAAAGATTCATCTGATAAAATAAAACTGTCTCAAATTCAAACATAAAAACTAGCAAGGAACTGTCATCATCTAGAAAGTTGGCTCATCAGCCCCGAGATCAACATCGTCCGATTGGGACTCTGGCAGCACAGCTGGGTAGAGCTCAGGGTCGTAATAGCTATTAATCAATAGCTCAGCATCATCAATGAAACCTATTGGGGGTAGAGAATCCAGTCAGGAAAGGAGCAAAGCACAATTATGAAAATCTATCAATTCAACTAATAATTAGAAATTTTTAATTTAAACAGTTTGAAATACTTGAACAATATTTTTCCATAATTGAGAACAATGTGATTTGAATATGTAATGCTTATTACCGGCTTGGGTTGTACAATAGTATCCTAGTGATACGATACGGTTTATTCCCGTGTGAAAAGGAGTAAGCTCGCACAATTATGCAATATGAAGGTATTGGTCATAGAACACTACACTACTCCTCCAATCCCACAATCAATAACAATCAATACTCTAGGAGAGAGTTCCGTGTAGCAATGTGGTTTAATCTTGCAATATTACAATTACTAATTAAATTGAAAAACAAACATAACCGTACTTGCCTTGATTTATGACTGGATTTGAAATCGGTACCAGAAAAAATCAGACTCGTTCTCGAAATCCTACAATTGAGAATCCCTTCTTAGAAACATATTTGAACCATGTCTAGGTGTACTAGTTACAATCTCTAAAATTTGATCCTAGTCACGTTTTATATTATTCTATCATAACACGCGTATCGATGCAATTTAGTGAAATAAAATTCAAGTTAACATTTATTGAGAAAATTTGCATTTTCCGATTATTTGGCAAAACTTTGTATTTTGTAATATATCTAAAACTAGGTTTTTTTTTTAAATGAGAAAAACGTGAATTTGTTTAAATAAAACAAACTTATATTTTATTATTAACTAAATATGGGAAAAATATTTAATTTTCTATATAAAATAAATATTCAATTTATTATTCTACGCGTTTATCGATAACTAACGAAATCAGAAAACAAACCAAAACAAAACAAAACTATATTATGCAATTACAAAACCACAGAGAAAGGAATAAAGACTGGGCTTATGCCCTTACAACACTTTACATAAATTAATTGAATTTAAAGTAATTGAATTGCTGGTGAGCTCTGAACGCCGGGAAGCAATCCATTCAGCAGGCCGAGGCCTTGCACTCAAAATATTATTGGCCAGTAATACGTTCTAAAATAATAATTTAATTTAAAAATATAAAAATATGGTAAGTCTCAGACTTGGTCCAAAATATCATGTTGCATTCTAGCTTATGCCTCGACGTCCGAAAATTTCGGTTTCGTTTGCATTTCGCTAGGGTCTACAGACCGATACGGTCATTGCCCGAAAATGATACAAAAACCATATTTAAAACCAACAATTCAAGTTGTAATTCGTTTTGCAAAGGCCGGGATTTGAAAATAGTTTTATTCAAACTTTAATATATTTTTCAAAAATTTGGGCAGCACCTCCTTTATAATTGGGACAACCCAATCCTGGAAAAATGCCAATCAACACAAATACATATCCCAAACCAGAGATAGCTAAATTATAAACCATAAAATATAACCAAAAACTACAGAACGTTTCCGAAATAAAATTCGAAAAACCCGAAATGAAATTTCGGAAACCCGAAAACCACAGAACCAATCTAATAAGAAAATGGTCACAGAACCATATACGAGATAATTTGGGAAAATCTGAAGTCAAAGCTACAGAATCATTCGCAAAAATCTGAAACCACGAATCGATCCGATTTCCATAGCGGGATCGGGGACCATGTCATCATTGACTCTACGGGAGGGACGAACTACTCTGATTAACAGAAATTATCCAATATCCATTGGTCAGGGAGCCGCGGGATAATCTCGGGAACGGAAACGGAAAGCGCTGGACAGCGGGATCGGCCACGAAAAACCGAAACAACAGCTTCGGAACAGCAAGCCGAACACGGGAAGATGCTGGACCGGGCACGGACGGCCGGATCGGGCTCGGGGACAAACGACGAGCGGCGCACGCAAGGGGTCGGCCGGGATGGGCTGGCCGGGGTGTTGCGAACAGGAACAGCAGCGACGGGAGGCCGCTGGGTCTGGGCGAGGTGGCCGGGCAGTCGGGCTAGGGCCGCGGGCGCCTCGGGGACAACAGCGGCGGGGTCACCGCTTGGCCTGGGCGGTCGTCGGGCTCGGGCGGAGCCGGCGGGAGCTCGGGATCGCCGGAGGGGCGCCGGATCGGGGTGCCGAGAGAGGCTCGAGAGGAGCTAGGGCTTGGGAATTGTTTGGATGAGAGGAATGATGGAGAGGGAGAGGGGAAAGGATTTTTATAGGGAGGATTTGGGGGTTACGAGAGGGGAAAGGAGGAGTCGGGGGTTTCGGAAGGGAAGCCGAGAGGGTCTCGACGGTTTGGTCAAGAGAGAGAGAGAGAGAGAGAGTTGGTGTTCTGAGAACAAAGAAAAAGAAGTAATAAATTCTTTTATTTAAATGAAATAAAATTTATATGAATATAAATATATATATATATATATATATATATATATATATATATATATATATATATATATATATATATATATATATATATACAAAGAGATTTGAAGGTTTCTTTGGAAAAACTGAGATTGGGTTCAGTTTCAGAAATGGATTGAGACGGGTCCGGGACTGGTCAGGCTAAAAATTCCATGAAATAATAATTTTTCTAAAAAATACTATTTTCCTAAATTAACAATTAATAATAGTTATAATAAAAATTTAGCTAATAATATTATCCAATTAATTAACCGAAATTTTACGGGTTTCACACAAGGAAGAATAATCGAGAGCAAATACGAAGTTTCAAGAACGGTAGAGAAATTTCTAAGAGAATTTTTAAGACAGTGTGAATTGAGATTCCTAAGGGTTTAATCATATTCGCAGGCTCGTATCAGTACAGTTACGTAACCGATACGATATGCTCTGACCTGCATGGGCCACCAAACTACTCGACGGCAGGCTACAAGTCCACAGGTGTGGCTGGGATAACAGGATCGCCTATAACTGGAAAATCTCTCTATATGAACTACTTGATCAATCTAGTCGTTAACCTAGTCTGATTCATTATGAATCCCTGACCGTGATAACCAGGAATCCATGTTCTAGAGATGATGCAAGACGAGACAGCTAGCTTGTACAGTTACAATCAAGGAAAATCAACCACGAAGTCAGCTAGCAAGACAGGAAGTAGCTGTCGCTACAACAATCAAGGTTATACATGTCATGTCAGGTTTACTTGTTATATCAAGAATACTTGTCAGGAGTGCACCTCGATGGACCACTATCAAGATTATTAAGACGGGATCATGTTATCAAGTTCAAGTTCATCAAGTCGGGTCGTCGCAATTTAGGACAAGTACAGAAAATATGCAAAGAAGATCAAGAACATCCATGGATGATTGAAACTATCAGTTGTATATGAACTCCAGTTAAAGTGAACACAAAAAGATTTTTGAAGCCAAGACGAAGATCTACAACTTTCATGTTTTGAGTTTTACAAGATTTTAGCTACAAAACAGCTTAAACATGCATAAATAGTTATTCGCGCATGCGCGAACAAAACTCGCCACGATGCATGGGGCGCGGATGCACGGTGCACGGCAAACGAATCGTGCAGGCGCGCGATACACGACAAACGAATTACGCAGGTGCACGAATGCACGGCACGTGGCAAACGAATCTTGCAGGCACGTGGCACGCAAATCGTGCAGTGCACGGATGCACAATACGTGGGGCACGAATGCACGGCGCATGGGCGTACGACACTGTTCATCGTCCCGACAACACCGAAGGTGTGAAAAACTCATGAACACAAAAAATACCATAACTTTCTCAAAATAAATTGAAATCAAGTAGTTCAAAAGCCAAAATTAGGTAGAATTGAATTCTCCACAACATGGAACCATTAGTTTTCAGAACCCAAGTTTTTAGATATCAAAACCCAAAAAAACAAAAAAAAACTTAAAACTTAGATCTACAAAAATATACCCAACAAAACCAAAAGTTCCAAGTTCTAAAGATGCTTAGAACCATACAAGAAAGAGAATAGAACAATAAAAAATAGAGATCCATCATCTTCTAAATGGAGCAAGTTGCACTTGTTTTGGGTTGGTGGGAGGAGTAAATGAAGACGAAGAAGGTGGAGAAGTAAATGATAATAATGGAGGAGAGAGAGAGAGAGAAGTTGGTTTATATACCAACCCTTCTCATCTTAAACCAACCAAACCAAACCAAGCCAAGCCAAGCCAAAGTGAACCAAACCAAAACTAAACCAAGTCAAGATTAAACTAAGACAAGGTTAAGTAAGACAAGTCAAAGCATGGGTCACCTGACAAATGTTAAAAATTTGTACACGTATACTGAAAATACGTATAATGAAAAACGGGAGTGAGACCATATATCCCGTATAGGATCCGCACCTAGAACACTTGCCGATTTTCACATTCGTACTGTCATACGACGTCATGGTGTACTTTGTATGGTGTAGTTAGTCTTGTCAGCCCTCGCTCTCTAGTATTCTGGTCCTGGGACATGGCAGATTATGATTTGGGTGTTTGGTATTATGTTGGAAGATTATGCCTGCGAGATGGATGACTGTAGTGGCTTGCGTGAATTTGCTAAGGGATATGGTCGAAGTGAGAGACATGCATTTTTGCGATTATGAGTCGACATTTTTTTAGGTGTCCTTTTCTCCGGCTTGGCAAATGCCAAGGGGGGATTCGAACCTGCGACTTTCGCGCCGAGGCCCCTTATTACCACTAGGCCACAACCCACGGACATGAGTCGAAATTTAGTGTGTATTATCGACTACCAAGACGATGTTGTGATACAAAGGTGCAATCCATCCAACATATAATGGTTTTTTTGTGAATTTGATTTTATAAGATTTTTTCTGATTGGGAGATGGGATAAACATGGACCAATGTGGTGATTGTTAGGATTTGGTTCATGTTTATCTGAATTTTTTTAATTTATTTAAATTATAAGTAGATTAAGATTAGTTTTTTTGATGGTTAAAAAATATTGAATGGTGATGATTGTTTTAGGTGAGTTTTATGGTATAAATATGAGTGATTTTTTAAGAAAATAAGACTATAGGAGAGAAAGTAAAGATGTATTATTTTGGGATTTTGATGTTTTGGGATGACTATGAAAGATGTTAATTGTTTTCTTGATTTTGTTACTTTATTTTTAATTTCGACATCTTTTGTAATATCATTGTATTCTATTGTATACTAAAATTGAACCTATGTGATATACTTTGTTACATCTCTTGTACAATTCAAGGCAAGATTCGCAATATCGGTATCGGACCATTCCTATGACTATCAGTATTGGCGGTATCGACAATTTTGGATTGGAGTATCAAATTTTTGGTATCAAAAATTAAATAATTATTAACAAAATATTAACATTTTTGAAAGTATATTTTATACATTTAGGCATGATTTTAAGTATTTCTAGTATGTTTCTTAGCAGATTTAAAAATGAATGAAATTGTAGTTACTTTTGCCAATTGGTTTACATGTAATATATAAGTTTTAATCTTTTACATGCTTTACAACCTTACTATATTTTGCTATATTTTTACGCCTTTGCTAATTGGTCTTTTTCGTTCAATTTTCTTTGTCGAATTGACCGAAAAAGAGACCCCCAATGTCGGTATCGGTCAGTATCTGGTATCAGTCGGTATCGGGTCGGGACATGCCAAATCATATCGGTATCAGTCATATCGGTCGGTATCGACCGATACTGCAAACTTTGCATTCAAGGGTATATCCTATCATCATAAGAGAAAGATGTCGATGATTAAGTTCCCTCCTCATGCAATTCTAAGGTTATCTCGTATCCATGATACAGATATTGGTTTATGATAATTCACCAATACCACTTGCTTTTACTTTCATTTCAGTTAATGGTGTTTGTCTAGCAGAACGTATTTATAATTTTTGTGTTTACGATGGTTTAGCTCCTAGTTGTTGGAAACGAAATGCAAAAACTGTTTCCACATATCAAGAGACTGCAAAAGAATAAAAATAAATTGTTTGAAAATCAACTTGTCAAGATCACAGACAAAATACAACACAAACATAAACGAAATTTGATTTGAAAAATTCTTGTTAAAAAAACACAAAACAACCAACCCTGAAAAAGTCTTCACTAATGAATTAGAATAATACACCATCTACAAACTTCTCTACTGATCCAACCTGATCACCGCAGTCAAAGCAATAGAAATGTATTTCAAAGGTTACCGAAAAAACGGAGATGACGAGAACAATATTCCAACTCAATCTCTCTTCGAAATAGCCACCGATTTCTCTCTCTCTTCTTTGAACAAGCTTTGAGAAGCCTCTCCTTACAATCTTGTGATGATTGAGTATGGTTAGGAAAAAACTACTTAAAGTCCCCTCAATCCTACAACAATCTGGACCGTTTATTAGATTCAAAGGTGTTGATAAAACACATGTTTTCGGCTTCAACCTCCGACAATAGTATACCGGCGGTATATCGAATCAGAGAGTCAAAAGTGTTGGAACGAACAACAGCATAGGTATACCGCCGGTATACAACTAATACTGGATGCTGTTTTTCAGTGTTTTGATATGTGCTGAAATTCACCTCTTTGTTGCCTTCGACTACTTCTCGAATTTCTCTCACGCAGGAATAACATTCGTCGCGCTTCGAGATATTGTCGATCCATGTAGGTTGAAAACTCCAACCAACCTCAACACTAGCTCCATGGAACATCAACTGCTTGCAGGGGAGTTGTGACAATATACTTCATATATATTTTTTATCATGGACAAATTTCTTCCATACTCGAATTCACATATGTATTTACTCTCAAATTTTCGTTTTTGTTCAATAGCACTGAGAATTGCAGGTTCTTTGCTGAATCGAAAGGCATTTATCAATGCAAACCTCAATTACAACACAAGCACATATGTTTCATTACAACTGTAAATTGGACACAACGACACAACCTGCAGTGTCCAATTCAATTTCCATACTTACAATTTTTTCCCCCAGTTTAAAGAGAGAGTCCCGACTCCTCGTCCTCCTCCAGCCCGGAGGTGTACACGAAGTAGAGGGCCCAGACGAGCCCGAACACTCCGAGCAGGATCCACCCCAGGAGGTTGCTGCTCAGCCCCAGGCTCAGCCCCGTCCCTTCTGTGCTCATCCTCTCGTCCACCAGCGCCAGCACGGGGCTAGGCACGCTCGCGATCATGCCCGCTGCCGCCCCGAGGAGCGAAGTCCCCCCTCCTCCTCGCGCCGTTGATGCAGCCGAGCACCTCACCCTTCCGCCCCTCGCTCCAATATGCGGCAAGCCTGCAGAGAAGGAAAAAAAAATGTATAAAGAGCATATAAGGAAAAGGACGCTGCTACGTTGCCCGCAGCAATGTCATGCAGTTTTGACCCGTCCGTCACGTATCGGCCTTCAATTGGAAAAATTTTTGGTGGCGGACCCGAGCTAGCAGGAGGGCCAGTGGGCTTCTGCCATGTGGCAGGACGGTCACAGACCGCGGACAAAATATTATTTCCGTAAGAAAAACGTACGTACACAACTGACACAATCGATGCTAGCTCGGGGCTCCATATATGCAGGGCCGACCCAGAGGGTTGGGTTGTCCTAGTCGGAGCTAATTTTAGTTGCTCCTATCTTGTCCTTGACTCCAAAAAAAGAGGATATCGTATTCGGAAGTGTTTATCCCTAGAAGTGACAACGAGTGAACTCGGATTCTAAGTTCCACTGACTCTTGAGTTACTCGAGACCTTTCCAATATTAACTCAAAATATGGACATGAAAAATTGCTAGTTCAACTGACGAGTAGGAGTTGGGGTGGACCGTAAAGGTTCTATTGGCGGAGAGCTGGAGACTTAGGTGCATGGGGGGTTGTCCTAACCAGAGGATTGTCCAAACCCGATAGCTTGTCTAGCTTATTCCAGGGCCGGTCCTACATATATGCATGATGCATCTTTACCTAGAACGGCCGGTGTGGCCTTGGGCACGGCCGCGGCGGTGCGGGTGACGGTCGAAGCTAGCGCGGAAGCGCTGATGGTGGCCATTGCTGCTGAGATGGTTGAGACTCAGAGGGGGGTTCAGTTGTTGGCTCCAAGTGTTCAAGTACTGGAGGTGTGTGTTTATTTCATCTGCAAGTGGTTGCTCATCGGCCTGTGGCCAGAAAATGGCGCCCAAGGGATAGATGGATAACCTCCATTCGAACCTCATCCCGTCGCGGCCAACCGCTGCGTGCCACGTGGGCGCATCGATCATCCGACGTGGTCCAGTTCCTCTGCAGACGTGTCTTGTTCTGAAAATAATCGAGAGGCTAATAGGCTACCACAAGCTGTCGGAGAGTGGAATGTACTGCAATATGAGACTCTTAAGCTTGTTGTAGAGTTGAAGCGAATGTGCAGTGTTTGATACTTTATATTTTTCAAGAAATTTTTTTTTTTAAAATACTATTTTTTGTATTTTTTTTCTTCAAAATTGTGGAAAATAAAGCGCGGAAACCTTTCCCCAAACCGGAGAGTACCTGCGAGAGGACCGAGCAATACAACGCACGAACCCAAAAACAATCACACAAAACAATCCACGCAGACACAGAGAATTTTTGACGTGGAAAACCCTTGCGGGAAAAACCACGGGACGATCGGAGTCCAACCCTGAGAAGCCTCCACTAATGGAATAGAAGAATTACACCCTCTACAAACTCCTCCCGATCCAAATCGGATCCCCACAACACTCAGAAATAAGAACAATGATTACAAGGCTACGAAGAGCGAGAACGACGAGTAGAGATTACCCGAACACGATCTCCTTCGAATAGCGACCTTCAATCATCCGTCTTCTTCTCCGAAGTTGCAATGGCACTCTTGCCTCCTTCCTCTCTCTTTTCTTGTGTTACGTTGCGTTATGAATTAGGGTTTGGAAATCCCAACTTAACTCCCTAATCCCGCAGCCAACCTGGACCGTTGGATTAGATCCAATGATGAAAACTCATCCAAATTTCCGCATCAGCCCCGACGACACAGAGTTCGGCCATAACTCTGTGTCGAGCAAACAGAACCTAGCGCCACAATTCTGGAATGGCCAGACCAAGTTCGGCCAGAACTCGGCCTGGGACCGAGTTCGGCCCGAACTCGGCTGCCCCGTTCCAGAACCTCCTTCTGGGTCACCAACAGCAGCAGCGACTCCGCGTCGCCTACTTCCCGAGCTTCTTCGACACACGAACGGCGCTCGTCGCACTCCGGGGTCTTCTCCACATAGGTTGGGAACCCCACCCACTCCAACAAATCTTCCCCTTCACAACTATGGGGAGGATGTCGTCATCCCGACGACCTGCCTGCAGTACTCAAACTTCCCCCTTGGTAGAATCTTCGTGAACATATCAGCCCCGTTGTCATCTGTATGAACCTTCTCAAGCGCCGCGTCCTTCTTCTCAACCACATCCCGTATCCAATGATACCGAGTCTCAATGTGCTTGGACCGGCTATGAAACGTCTGATTCTTCACAAGGTGGATAGCACTCTGACTGTCGCAAAGCAAAGTATACTGCTCTTGCTTCAGTCCCATTTCCTGCAACAGCTTTTTCATCCACAACAGCTCCTTGCAAGCCTCCGTCGCCGCAATGTATTCCGCCTCCGTCGTCGACAAGGCAACACACTTCTGCAACCGCGACTGCCACGACACCGCTCCTCTCGCAAACATCATCACGTAGCCCGAAGTCGATCGCCTCGTGTCTACATCTCCAGCCATATCAGCGTCGGTATACCCAACCAGCTTCGGCTCGTCACCACCAAAGGAAAGTCTCCAACCAGCAGTGCCCTGAAGATATCGTAGAATCCACTTGACCGCACTCCAATGTACCATTCCAGGATTTGAAAGATACCTGCTAACCGTACCAACTGCATGAGCAATATCTGGCCTCGTACACACCATGGCATACATAAGGCTTTCCACAGCTGAGGCATATGGAACCCGCTCCATATCTTCCTTTTCGTCCTCGGTAGATGGACACTGCTCCTCAGTGAGCTTAAAGTGAGCCGCAAGAGGGGAACTCACTTTCTTCGACCCGTCCATCCCGAAACGCTGAAGTACCCGGTGAATGTACTTCGTTTGGGACAAGTGTAGCAGCTTGGACTCTCTCTCGGCTGATCTCTATCCCAAGAATAGTCTTCGCTGCACCCAAATCCTTCATAGAGAAGGTCGCGCCCAGTTGGCGCTTCAGCTCCGCTATCCTAGTGGCATTCCGACCCACTAATAGCATATCATCTACATAGAGCAATAAAATGATAAAATCATCATCGGCAAAATACCTCACAAATGCACAATGGTCCGACGTCGTTCGTGCATAGCCATGCTCCCCCATAAACGACTCGAACTTCCTGTACCACTGCCTCGGAGCCTGCTTCAGACCATACAAGCTCTTCCTCAACCGGCAGACCAAATGTGACTTGTCCTTCTCACAGAATCCCTCTGGCTGCTCCATGTACAACTCCTCCTCAAGATCACCATGGAGGAATGTCGTCTTCACATCCATCTGCTCGACCTCCAAGTCGAGACTGGCTGCTAATGCTAGCACCACCCGAATAGACGAATGCTTGACGACAGGCGAAAAGATCTCATCATAATCCACGCCTTTCCGCTGACCGTAGCCTTTGACTACCAGCCTCGCTTTGTATCGAGGGCGAGTAGCATCTTCCGTGTGCTTCACTCTGAACACCCATCGATTCTTCAAAGCCTTCTTGCTCTTTGGCAACCGCACCAGATCATAAGTGGAATTGGTGTGCAAGGAACTCATCTCCTCCTGCATAGCCTCCATCCACTCCTGCCTGTGTTCGTCTTCCATAGCCTCTGCAAAACTTTCGGGCTCTCCCCCGTCAATCAGTAGCACATACTCATTCGGTGCGTATCTCGTAGATGGTCGACGATCCCTGTCACTCCTCCTCAAAGGAACCACTGGTGCTGGCTGTATACCGACAGCCTCCTCCCCTTCAGGAACTGCCTCCCCGGCATGCTCATCCTCCTGAGGAAAACCCTGACCACCATCAGCAGGCTGATGATCAAGGTTGGGAGCAACTCCATGTACCGGCTCCCCCATAACTGGATCCTCTGCGATGTCCTCTGGAAACTGCTCGAAGCGAAATGACTCTAACTCAGGCAATTCCTCAGCCTCAGAAGGCGTCTCGAAATCCTGAGTGTTGGTCATGGTCTGATCCTCGACGAACACCACGTCCCTGCTTCTGTAGAGCTTTTCTTCCACTGGGTCGTAGAGTCTATAGCCAAACTCATCCCAACCGTAGCCGACAAAGACGCATCGCCTCGTCTTCGGCTCAAGTTTGGTCCTCTCGTCCTTCGGTACATGCACGAAGGCCTTACAACCAAACGCCCGCAGGTGATTGTATGACGGCTCTTTGCCGTACCATACTTTGTCAGGCACATCATCCTGCAAAGGAGCACTAGGAGACAAATTAATAACATAAGCAGCTGTGAGAAGAGCCTCACCCCAATAACTGCCCGGCAAGTTTGCTTCTGACAGCAAACACCGCACCCTCTCCATCAGTGTCCTGTTCATGCGCTCCGCTACACCATTGAGCTGAGGTGTCTTGGGCGGAGTCTTCTGGTGTCGTATCCCTTGCTCTCTGCAATACGCATCAAAGGGACCGATGTATTCGCCGCCATTGTCGGACCGAACACACAACAACTTCTTGCCCGTCTTCCTTTCAACAGAGGCCTGAAACTCCTTGAAAGTAGGCAGCACCTGATCCTTGGTCTTTAAGGCATAGACCCAAACCTTTCTGGAACAGTCATCAATAAAGGTTACAAAGTAAGAAGCACCACCAAGAGATTTTACCTTCATAGGACCGCAGACATCCGAGTGAATCAACTCAAGCAACGCCGGCTTCCTCGAACTTGGGTGACTTTGGAAAGACACCCTATTTTGCTTTCCAGCTAAACAGTGCGTGCACTTCTCCAACTTTGTAGACTTGAGCCCCGGAATCACCTTCCTGTTCACCAAGTAGCTCATCCCCTTCTCGCTGATATGGCCGAGCCACCTGTGCCACAACTCGGTAGACGCATCACTGACTGCGTTCACCTCATGTGCCCCCTGTGCGCTCCCTTCCATATAGTAGAGACCGGACTTCTTGCTTCCTCTGGCAATCACCATCGAACATCTGGAAAGCTTCCACTGACTATATTCCCGAAGAGACTGAAGAATCCCTCGTCATCCAACCTTCCAACCGACACCAGGTTGAAACGGATATCAGGGACATGACGAACATCCTTGAGAACAAGAACCGCACCCGTCTTCGTTCTCAAATGCACATCTCCAACGGCAACCGCCTTCGACACATCTCCGTTGCCCATCTTCAATACTCCACAGTCACCTGTAGTGTAAGTGGCAAACAGTGCCCTGTTGTGAGATACATGTGCTGAAGCCCCTGAGTCCACCAGCCAAGAATTGTCATCGCAGGCGAGGTTAGTAATGACCTCATCACCTACGACGATCACATCGCCTCCGTGCATCGAGGCCGTCGCTGTAGTGTTCTCTTCTTGCTTCCCCTTGTCGCCTTTCTTCTCTCTCTTCCAAGCGAAACAATTCCGCTTGATATGGCCCTTCTTACCACAATGGTAACGCTCTGAGTCCTCGTAACGACCCTTTGACTTCCCTCTGCTCTTGTCTCTGCCACCACCTGGACCCCTGCTTTTGCCCCTTCCGCGGCTCTCTGAAACAAGTGCCTCTGAGTGGTGGGATGTGGATGAAGTGCCCTGAGAACGTCTCCGCATCTCTTCATTCAACACCCCGCTCTTGGCAAACTCCAGACTGACCACGCCCTCTGGAGCAGTAGCGATCATAGATACTCGTACGGTCTCCCACGAGTCTGGCAATGTACACAGCAGCCACAGTCCCTGAACTTCGTCGTCGAACTTGACTCCCATAGAAGATAGCTGGTCAACCACGCCTTAGAACTCACTCAAGTGGTCCGAAATAGACGCCCCATCCTTGTACCGCAGACCCATCATCGTTCGGATCAGGAACAATTTGTTTACCCCGGTCTTCTTCGCATACAAGGATTCCAGCTTATCCCATAACGTCTTCGCGTGCTCAATATTGGCAACGTGGTTGTACATGTTCTCGTCAACAAACTGCCGTATGTACCCACACACTTGTATATGCTCGAATGTCCAGTCCTCCTCGAATTTATCACTGGGCTTCTCGGATGCAAACACGGGTAGATACAGCTTCTTGACAAATAGCAAATCCTTCATCTTGCTCCGCCAATAATGATAGTTTGTGCCATTAAGATTCACCATGCGCACCGGCTTCGCGTCCATCTCTCCTCTCTGGTCTCTCTGTCAACTACTGACACTCCTTCTGAATTCCAGAACCTGGCTCTGATACCACTCTGTTGGAAAAGAAGCGCGGAAACCTTTCCCCAAATCGGAGAGTACCTGCGAGAGGACCGAGCAATACAACGCACGAACCCAAAAACAATCACACAAAACAATCCACGCAGACACAGAATTTTTGACGTGGAAAACCCTTGCGGGAAAAACCACGGGACGATCGGAGTCCAACCCTGAGAAGCCTCCACTAATGGAATAGAAGAATTACACCCTCTACAAACTCCTCCCGATCCAAATCGGATTCCCACAACACTCAGAAATAAGAATAATGATTACAAGGCTACGAAGAGCGAGAACGACGAGTAGAGATTACCCGAACACGATCTCCTTCGAATAGCGACCTTCAATCCTCCGTCTTCTTCTCCGAAGTTGCAATGGCACTCTTGCCTCCTTCCTCTCTCTTTTCTTGTGTTACGTTGCGTTATGAATTAGGGTTTGGAAATCCCAACTTAACTCCCTAATCCCGCAGCCAACCTGGACCGTTGGATTAGATCCAATGATGAAAACTCATCCAAATTCCCGCATCAGCCCCGACGACACAGAGTTTGGCCAGAACTCTGTGTTGAGCAAACAGAACCTAGCGCCACAATTCTGGAATGGCCAGACCGAGTTCGGCCAGAACTCGGCCTGGGACCGAGTTCGGCCCGAACTCGGCTGCCCCGTTCCAGAACCTCCTTCTGGGTCACCAACAGCAGCAGCGACTCCGCGTCGCCTACTTCCCGAGCTTCTTCGACACACGAACGGCGCTCGTCGCACTCCGGGGTCTTCTCCACATAGGTTGGGAACCCCACCCACTCCAACAGCTAATAGGCTACCACAAGCTGTCGGAGAGTGGAATGTACTGCAATATGAGACTCTTAAGCTTGTTGTAGAGTTGAAGCGAATGTGTAGTGTTTGATACTTTATATTTTTCAAGAAATTGTTTTTTTTAAAATACTATTTTTTGTATTTTTTTCTTCAAAATTGTGGAAAATGAAACTGTCCAACAACCCATAATAAATAAATTCCATAAAAATCTTCTCTCCTCTCGATTTATTTTTCTCGAGCGAACATCTCTCTCCTCTCTCTCTCTCTCTCTTGATCCGACTCCGCTCGTGACTCTCCCACTCGCCGGACACGCAGCACTATGCTTCTTCTAATGTCCGAGTTCAGATACTGAGCAAAAAGAAACATTGGAGTTAGATTCCTTTTGATGTATAGTAGACTATTTTAGAGCGTCTGTATAGACACAACACGATATCGAGATGAAAAATGCTAACTTGCTTGCAGGCGGACTAACCCGTCCACTTGCGTGGCCGAACCCCATTGCCCCCTCCCCCTATACGTATGGGTTCCACGCCGGTTGACCTGCCAATGGAATGATACCACGTGACGGGTGGACTAGTCCGCAGCAGACAAGCTACCAGCGTTCTATCGAGTTTTGGAATGTCCATGCTTCCTAGACAAAAAGAAACTTTAGTTGGCAGTTGACAGTTGGCACATGGTGTAAAAGGGACATACTAGTTTCTGACCCACTTCTGTTGATCGGATCTTATCTAGTGTGTAATATATGTTGGTGGTTTTGTCTTTGGACTAGGAAAGATAGTCCCACATCGGCTACACCAAATGGTGAGTATCTCAATATAATACATTGCTTGTGTTGAGGTGTGCACATGAGGTGTGGTGGGGCACAAGTGTGTGTCATGTGGGAGCATTTTTCTAGAAGGAAAAAGGATTAATTCCAACAAAGATGTAAGTTGATTTTTGTTGTGCGGACTCGGACACGGACTCCAGGATGTCTCGTGTATGGACGGGAGTGTTCGGGGGGTAGGCGTGGACTGGCACACTTCTATGCTGATTGTGAGATGATCTAAAATATCAAACTCTATTTTTGAGTATTGGTATTTTAGTCCCACATCGGATAGGAGAAGAGATGAAGTCTCACTCCACTCTATAAATAGAGTCCCTTGGCCTCCTTTGAAAGATGCACCAAGAAGAGAGTTAAAAGAGTCCGTAAAGTCCAGGAAGCCCGTTCAAGTCTCAAATATTGACTGACGAGCGTTCAAGAAGTTCTCTAGAACTTGCTGGTTCCTAGAAGCGGATCGTATATAGACAAATTTTGCTTTGAGCAACGGTGAACTTATCACCCCAGCAAAGCTGCCTTTCTCTTTCTTCTTTTCTTCTCTGATCTAATCAGATACTTCTTGTGAGCTTTCGCCGCTGATGCTAGCAACTCGATTTATACCTTCCTAAAAGAAGCTCTACTTTCGTTTGCTGTTGTAACGAAATCTCTTTAGATTTTCGTTACCCAGAATCCTCCAAGGATCTATGTGTGCACCTTCTTTGAAGTGTTGCTACGAAACGTTGTTACTATTGAGACAACTGTTTCGTTTTTCTGTTTTCCATCGAAAATTACGCCTCGGGAATAACAATCCCAAAGCAAGATTAGAAGATGGAAAACTCTCGTACTTTTCTCATCGATACCAGCTTTAACAAGTTGGAGAAATTCGACGGAGAACATTTCCAAATCTGGAAGAGAAAGGTCACCCTTAATCTTTAACTTGTGGACGTAGACCATGTGTTGATTGAGGATGAACCGATAATTCCAGAAGGAGGAACTGCCGATGCTATTGCTGATGCACTCGTCAAGCAGAGCAAATGGAAGAGAGAAAACAGCATCTGTAAACTGTTGATTCTCAATTCTATGGAAGACTCTCTGGCATAGTCATATTCCAAGAAGGTGAAGGCCAAAGAGATCTGGGATTCTTTGGGTAAGCTATATGAAGATAATGAGAACATGTCCAAAATCTTCATCATCGAGAAGTACCACAAGTGGCTCTTCGAAGACGAGATGGCGATGCTACCTCAAGTGAAGGTGTCACGACCCGCACCCATTTTTTTTAACGGATACGAGACGTGTCCAAGCCAGCCTACGCCGCAGTATCGACGGTAGAACGCTGTCATGGCCATGATGCTCAAAATCACAAATAATGCTCATTCACAAAAATTAATTTAATTTACAATGATCACAAGTTTTACATTTGCAGAAAAATATAAACTTGTATAAATATATGAATGACTACAACTCAACTATCGAGCTAGTCTCCAGGCTTTTGTCTGCAAGTACCCCCGTATCTCCCATGCTAAGTGAATCCACGGCTAACCTAAAAAATATTAGTTTCCAGTCAGGAATGGAACGAGTACAATTCACTGAATGCAGTTTCAATATATGAAAATGACTATACTACAGAGGTTAGCCTTTATACATATGATTCATAAAATAAATGAAGAAAGACAGAATAAAACTAAATACCAAGAACAGAAATTGAAATACAATAAAATACTCACCAACTGACCGACTGAAAGTACCTTTGATATGTGATCGGTCTCGGGATAATTATACGACACGGTCTACACGGTCTAAAGTTACACGGTCTACAGTTACACGGTCTACAGTAACACGGTCTACAGAAAATATTACAATAAAGAAACACTGTCTACAAAATAATAATCACGATCTACACAGTTTAAATGCAATAATAATCACGGTCTACACTGTCTACAGAAAATAAATGCAATAATGATCACGGTCTACACGGTCTAAGGTCAGATCACACATCGTTGGTACTTCACCTCTCTACACAACAAGGAACAAAATCAACATAAAACTGAAATCACATATCTATCGACTAAACACTGATGTATAGTAAAGATCAATACTGAAAACAAACAATAAACTGTACTCGCCTGTGGTCCTTTGCTGGTGAAACCGATAGTCCAAACCACTCAGTGTGCCACAAAAGTCAAACCCGTACAACAGTTTCCAGATGCTGAAATAGACATTACCAATATTCTCAGAATAGTCAAATTAGCTAGGATTGCCTGTCCTTAAGTCCAATTCTGGACACATGGGCAAAACGGTAATTTCGGGTCAAAACGGTGTCCGCCGTTGGACCCGCTTTGCATCGAAAAGCGTGCCAGAGTCAATGGTCTCTAAAGTCATCAAACTACATGTCTATAAATTTGTTTTGATGATACGAACCCAACCGTATGTTCAGAGTTGGATTCCGACGGGCCGTGCACAAAATCGCCCGTTGAATCGGACCGTGGGGCCCGCAAAATGGCGATCCAATCAACGGTCTCAGAATCGGACCAAACTTGGCATACAGGACCATAAAAATGATACAGTCCTGCTGGCGTAAGTTTTATCTCGATCTGACGAGCGTGCACAAAGTAATTGAGAAATTTGTACAGAGGCCGATACGGTGAATTTTGATGGATACGCATCAAATTCGTCGCGCACACACGGCCAATTTGAATTTCGTCAAAGCCCACACGTCCACGAAGCCGTTACGCACCTTTCGATGCTTTCGGTTCGCGACCACGTCGCCCGGATTGGCGGGACGCACGTCGTATCGAAGGAATTTCTAGTTTTTAAAAACAGATTTTTCATGAACTTTGGGATTCGATTTCTCGACACGTAGTCGATGATTTCCAAATCCACAAAAAGGGTTGTGAAGTCCTACATGTTGTCTGTAACTGCCTTTAATTGGTTTTCTAAAATTCCTAACATACAGCTCATAAAACGCCTGTCAAGTTGGGTCTTTGGGACGGTTTCTGTCCTGTTTTAAACAGGTTTTTCGACAACTTTGGGTTCGATTTTCTGGGTAATATAAATGTCCTAAAATCAGACTAATTACAGGGGATCGAAGGTGTATATATTGGGATTATACCTGAAGAAGTATCTCGAAAAATGATCGAACGTCGCGGGATAACTTCCGTCACGAACTTTGGATCGGACTGTCTGTTGTTGTCGCGCTGTTCGTGCGCGCGCTGCCGTACCCGCGCGCTCGGTCGGCCTGGCGGTGCTCTGGCCGGCCAACAGCCTCCCCATGGCGGCGTGGGGAGATCGCCAGGGTTGGGCGCGGTTTGCAGTTAAGGTTTTAGTCGCGTGTCTTCCTCTTCTCTTTCGGGTTTGAATACATATACACGCGTATACGTAGGTTCGGGTGGCTCTTGCTCACGGCCTGGTGTTTCAGCTGGGCTCGGGTTCTGGGAAGAACAAGTGGGGGTTTTGCGTTGGGTGTTTTGTTCATTTCTTTTTCTTTCTTTTTTTCTCTTATTAACACTATATATATATATATATATATATATTTTATATATATATATATATATATATATATATATATATATATATATATATATATATATATATATATATATATATATATATATATATACACCCACATTAAAAAAAATATATATATATATTATATATATATATATATATATATATATATATATACACCCACATTCCTATATATATATATATATATATATATATATATATATATATATATATATATATATAATATATATATATATATATAGGAATGTGGGTGTATATATATATATATATATATATATATATATATATATATATATATATATATATATATATATATATATATATAATATGTATATATATATACATTAATAAATTAAGAAAATATATGTATATGCCTTTATATATATATATACCTCCCTAAAACTCAACTAAATCCCACTGGCATCAATTCCTAGTGTCGAGCCTATTTGTATAAATATGACCATATATATAATAATATTTATTTGATAACGAAATACCTATAACCAATATTAATAAATAATTTTATATAAATAATACCCTCAATAATAATAATAATAATAATAATAATAATAATAATAATAATAATAATAATAATAATAATAATAATAACAAAATTCAATAAGTCAAATAAAGGCGTATATACCAATATGTACAATCTAAAAATTCTAAAATATACGAGGACCTATTTTATACAAAAGTCACTGAATATCACTAATAAAATATTTATAATATTTAATTAAGAATATTTAGAAAATATTATTAGATCACTAATACAGACTACAACACAATCATACCAAAATACGTCAACACGAATGTCATTGGACGTCCCGCATGACTACATGGGCTTGGGCTCAGTTCGGCTAAAATGGTATAACCGGTGTCCCTAAAACTCAATAATATAAATAATAAATAAATAAATCTTCGATAAGGGTTAAGTCGCAACTTGACCTGGTTTTCCTAGTTAGGACATCGCTATGGCTCGGCCTTCCCTACCAGGACTAATACACTAGCCAAAGCACGTCATTGCACTATCCGTACACGATTTTTAATCACCTTGTGCTCCCAAAACTCACCCATGGCTAAAATCATTTACTGTTCAATTAACTAAATAATTATTTATAAAAACTCTAAAAATCACCATTTAATTCAATAAATAAATATAAATATAATTTAAAATTTTGGGAAGAGGGGTTACAAATCTACCCACCTTAAAAATAATTTTGTCCTCGAAATTCTAATTCATAACTATTCCTTAAATTCAAGAAGGAAATCTACCATTACCTTAATCTCCTCGAATTTTTAATTCCTCAAAAACAGTTTATATCCTCCTCCTAGCCATTTTGTAACTATGAAACTCCGAGGACTTCTACCCACCTTTGGTCACACTACTCCCTCAAATCTCATGTCACTAAAATTTTAAAATCATCCAACTACTTGCTAAAATTTCTACCAATCGATATCTACTGCTTATGGCATCTATAATCCTCTCCTATCTATCAAGCAACCCAAAAACTTAACTGACAAATTCACACAAGTAGATAAGAAATATTAATAAATTCTAATAAGCATGACCATTCGTCGCTCTGCAATAAGAAAAACAGGATGATAAGGAAGGAAAATCGGGGGCAATATGAAGTTTCAAGAGCGATAGAGAGTATCCAAAGATGCAGATAGAAAGAAAGTTTATGAGCCATTGACCTATTTTGCTAGATTGGGCTACTCTAGTCCAGTCACCTGCTAAGTTTAAGAACCCTTCATTTCACAGGGGGTCTTAACACTCCGTGCAATACAGAAGTTTCGTTCGCGAAGTTAATCTAAACAAGGTTCCATAATAGAACGGAATTTGGAAAATCAAGATTGTGATCTTTTTCGTGGTTATTTAAACACACGAGAAAGGGGTATAAATGCAATACAAGATCGTATCTCGACTTCCAGGTAGATGGAATAAGGGTTACGAATGACTTCCCATGCTAAGAGGCGGAGACTACGTAATAGGTATAGGGACATATCTCAAATAGTTCGGTTTTATATATTCCAAAAAATGGTGGTCTGTATGGATGGGTTTTACTGGGTCTTAATAGGTTCCTGATTGGACATCAATCATTGGTTGGAGGAACCTCGGATTTCAATCTATATTGACTGGGCAAGATCCCAATGATTATACTACTTCTACTAGGTTAGAGTAATCTAGAATAAGTTTCTTCCCAAGTGGTTGAGCTAGTCGCCAGTCGGGTTAGTTAGCTAGGTTCCTAAAGCCCAAAAGTGCACCTTCGGTGTCCTTTGTGTTTAAGTAGTATGAGAAGAAACAATTAAGTGGCACACTAGTGACATGTGCGTAGTGGGCTTCGAGTAGATCACAACCATATATTGGGTTGAAAGATTCGAATCGAAGTTAAAGCTCTAATGAAAGTTGGAAAGCATACCGGTATTATGGTAAGGGTTATAACTCATCCTTTTGACCTGAAAGTCGTACCATAACAATAGAGTACAAGAGACGTGTTTGAGTGGGACATGATATACCTAGATCAAGGTGGGCTCGTCTAGATCTTGCATATAAAATTTGTTGGAAAGTAACAGCTGGTCTCGTGCTTCGATTATTAATGACACGATCGAGGACACAAAATGATCTAAATGGAAAGTGGGAGTCCATGAGGCACCAATTTTCATCCTAATGGAAATTATTCAAATCAATCAGTAATCCTCATACATCTCAAAAATTTTAGGAGGCTTACAATCTACTCACCCTAGAAGCTAGGACATGGTTTTAGGAATAATGAGGTTAGAAGAATTTCCAAGTCAGGATACTGTACCTCGACTCTTGTTAAATAAGAATGAGGCACGGCGTAACGGAATACGGTAGATATAGGTCAACTCAAGGATCGTTCCTCAATAAATGGAATATGAGTGTGTACATTGACACACGGTCGATAAATTAGAATGACCTACTCGTCCACAGTATACAAGAGTTGTCGACGGGGTAACCAACTCTACGGCACATCATATGAAAGGAATTTTAATAACTGAGTCGTGAATTTCTACTGGGGTCAAACCTGCTAGGCTATTGTCACAAGGGTTCTAGTTAAAGCAAGCTTCAAAAAAATAATTAGAGACTCACGCCATTTGGTTCCTTTAGAATAGATAGTCTCCTAGGTTGGCATTTTGACTAAGGGTAAAAAACTAATCATTCTCAAATTTAAATGGCTAGAGGGCCCCAATAGCCGTTTGGGGGTCGGGAGAAGAATGAGTAACTCAAGGCAAGGTTCTAGTCACGTGGATGGCTGATGGTAACTACACTTGGGTATACAACTATCATAGCCATGGGAGATACTCTGCATCTCTCTACCAATCATGAGCTTCCGTCTCAGTGGAAGACAAAAACAATAAAGAGTTCAAGAAGGATGTCACTGAGTACAATTTCATGATTCAAAGGCGAAGGTATAATTCAAGATGAGTTGTCAATGCAGTCGCGGATGAGATCCTAGATATCTCTGTATCTTAATCCACGTAGGTAATTAAATGAAGAGCAAACCAAGTGCACTCCAGTTGATCAGACCGTAATACATTGATTCTGATTAGACAATATGTTAGTAGGCGTCCCCACTAAACATATGTCTTGAATCAAGCTCGATAAAAGAGTAAGCTTGCAAAACTAGGCTGTAATAGCAGTATTGGTCAAGATAGTCAAAATACAAGTATGCGAGATTTTTGAAAGGAGGCACAGTTAGTTCGAGTTTTGAGAGAATCAAAACCTTACCTGTTGTTCTTGCTTATACGTTCTTCCTACTATCTTCCTATCCATAAGGCCTTGGTCGACTAATGGGTTATGGAACCCTAAATTTTATATTCTAGGTAACCTATTAGTGTCAGTCAACTACCTCGTCAATAGATCACGAGGACCACGGAATGCTAGGTTGGGAGACAGCTACTCAACTTACAGAACTTCCACTAGTATTGGCTTTGGATCTTAGGGGACATACAGGACATTTTCCTATCCTCTATAGTATCCTAACTGGTAATCATGTCTGAAGTCATTTCATCGAGAATTATGCCTCGTCCGTATACCCAGGCGATGGTCAAGATAGTCAAAATACAAGTATGCGAGATTTTTGAAAGGAGGCACAGTTAGTTCGAGTTTTGAGAGAATCAAAACCTTACCTGTTGTTCTTGCTTATACGTTCTTCCTACTATCTTCCTATACATAAGGCCTTGGTCGACTAATGGGTTATGGAACCCTAAATTCTATATTCTAGGTAACCTATTAGTGTCAGTCAATTACCTCGTCAATAGATCACGAGGACCACGGAATGCTAGGTTGGGAGACAGGCTACTCAACTTACAGAACTTCCACTAGTATTGGCTTTGGATCTTAGGGGACATACAGGGCATTTTCTAATCCTCTATAGTATCCTAACTGGTAATCATGTCTGAAGTCATTTCACCAAGAATTATGCCTCGTCCGTATACCCAGGCGATGGTAAACTCTTGGTTCCGTGATTCAAGTGTGATATGCTATCAGATACTCTACCTTATCTCGACTCCAGGGAATCTACGATCAAAGAGGACCACTAGCTATAGTTTTAGCAATATTCTATAACCTATATTTTTTTAGACTAATTTCAACTCTAGGGGTCGTGTCTCGCCAATGCGCTGCTGGCTGCAGTGAATCCATAGTCTCCATAATTCAAATAAATGGCGACAGTGCGCTGCTGTCCTGCCATTATGAGTTAACTAACATTCTTTTGACTATATCTGTACAAATTTTCGAGCTTTTAGAGATTCAAACAAGTTGACTATGAAATAAAGCGTAAGTATTTGTCCTATTAGTCACAACCCTGAAAATAAAAGGTGAACATGGAGGGAAATAACTGAAGACAAAGAAATACAAACATCCTAGTATCCATTTCATATGTATTCAAATCATGGAGGAAAAACTTTGAATCAAAACTTATTCAAGGTTCATATATAGATAACATAATCAGAAAAATAATAATTCTTAGGGCAAGTAGGAACTAAATAGGCAATTCAGACTAAGATATGAGGATGATATCTAAAGGGGCAAGGAGAAGGAATTGAATAATTCATCTAGGTTAGATCATTAATTCTATGAAGTCCTGTCTCACCAAGTGAATAACCTATTCATATTAGATCATATCGTCATATCAAGAGGTAATAGTGTACCTATGGGGGATCTGCCAAACTATCAAAATTAATAACCGCTTATCTAAGTTGTATGGCCTAGACTACCCATCGGTAAATTTGTATAAGGGACTCCTAGTCCTAGTCATTCTCATAAATTAAATTAATCCTTAATTCGTGAATGAGCATTTCCTAGTCGCAGGCTCGCAATAGTACGACTAACTTAAGTACTATCACGAGTTCGCATGATTTGCGAAAACAGACCTGCATGGGCCACCACAGAAGGAATTCCTAAAGTTGTGCCAGAAGTTAGATGATGAGAAGATGTCCCTCGTCGACAAGTTTGTCGTTGGAGGGATAGTCTCGAAACTTCATGCTGGTTGGAGCAACTTCTATGCTAGAATGCATCGGAAGAAGCTGGACATTAGCTTGGAAGATCTTTTACAAGAGATCCACGTTGAGGACAAAATACAATCTCAACAGAAGATGGACTCTCTGTCCAAACAACTGGCTAAGGCCAATTTGGTGCAGACAAGAGAGTTCAAGGGGAAGCAGGTGGCTTCTCATCACAAGAAGAATGATTCCACTAATCTGAAAGTGAAGGGTCCTTCGTTCAAGCAACAGAAGTCCAAGTCCCACGTGACTTGCTTCAACTGTGGCAAGAAGGGTCACTACAAGAGTGAATGCAAATCCAAGCCCAAATAAGCTGAGCAAGGTGAGCCTAGCAAGGTTTTCATGGTTTCTAACATTGTTGCTATGATTGCTCTGGTCACAGCTGTGGGGGCTGACTTTGACTGGTGGATAGACACTGGTACGACCTGCCATGTCTGCTCTAGCAAGGAATGGTTCGTCACATACCAACCAACTTGTGAAAAAGTTATCATGGCGAACCAAGCCCAAGCTAAAGTTATGGGGGTCAGAACTGTGGAGCTGAAACTCACATCCGGGAACACTCTGATGCTTCAAGGTGTGAAGCACGTTTCGGTGATTGCAAAGAACCTGATCTCTGGAAGCCTGCTTAGCAACACAGGCTTGAGGATGGACATCAATGATGGCCAGATGGTGATGTCCAAGAAGGGAACATACTTCGGAAAAGCCTTTCAAACCGAAGGGATATTCAAAATTCAGCTTGTAAACCAGTTTGATAATATTAATGCAATCGCTCATTCTAATTATTCCCTTGAGTTATGGCATAATAGGCTAGGACATGTTCACTGTAAAAGAATTAACAAAATGTCCAGTCTATGACTTATCTCCAAATGTGGGGGTAAGGTAGAGAAGTGTGAAGTATGTGCTCAAACAAAGATCACAAGGAAACCCTTTCATCGGGTCAATCGAAGCACAGATCTTCTGGAGTTGGTGCACTCCGATATCTGTGACTTCAAGCAATTCTCTACAAAAGCTGGGATGAAGTATTTCATAACCTTCATCGATGACTTCTCAAAGTACGCGTTCGTCTACTTGCTCAAGTCTAAAGACGAAGCGTTCGAAAAGTTCAAGGAGTTCAGGGCCGAGGCTGAACGACAAACTGGACAACAACTCAAGTGGCTAAGGAGTGATCGAGGCAGAGAGTATCGATCTCATGAATTCACATCATTCTGCAAAGAATATGGAATCATAAACGAGACTACTGCTCCGTATTCTCCTCAATCTAACGGAGTAGCGGAGAAAAAGAACAGAACGTTGACAGAAATGATGAACTCAATGCTAGTAACTGCGGGTCTTCCTAAATGCTACTGGGGAGAAGCTGCATTGACGTCCACTTTTATTCTAAATTGAGTGCCGTATGCAAATTTGGACATAACTCCTCATGAACTCTGGTTCAAAGTCAGACTTAACTTGAATGTCATTCGAGTGTGGGGGTGTCTGGCTTATGTGAAGCTCCCAGATCTGAAGATTCAAAAGCTGGGGACAAGAACTACGAAGACGATCTTCTTGGAGTATGCAGAGAAGAGTGATGCTCGGAGATTTCTTGATATTGAGTCAAATCATATCATCGAATCTCGCGATGCTGAATATTTTAAAGACAAGTTTGCAAGGCACAAGAACATTGTTCTAACGGACATTTCGGAGAATGATGAAGGTGCAAAGGAGACTGAGATCTTCAATGAGTCAGTTGTCCAAGATAAAATTGTTGCTGAGGAGACAACGATTGAACCAGAACTCGCTGAGCCATCGTCGAAGCGAGCGAGGAGGCCGAAGAACTTCGGAGATGACTTCATCACCTATCATGTGGAAGTAGATCCACTTACCTATGATGAGACGATGAAGACCAGAGATGCTGTTTTCTGGAAGGAGGCGATAGACAATGAAATTGAATCAATCACCTCCAATAACACTTGGGTGTTGGTTGATCTACCTGAAGGAGCAAAACCTATCATATGCAAGTGGATCTTCAAGAAGAAGATGAAAGCTGATGGAACCATTGACAAGTTCAAGGCCAGGCTAGTGGCAAAGGGGTTTTCTCAGAAGCAGGAGATCGACTACTTTGACACGTATGATCTAGTAGCCCGGATGACCACCATCAGAATGTTGATTGCTCTCGCAGCGATACATAAGATGGTGATACATCAGATGGATGTGAAAACGATATTCCTGAATGGTGAGCTGACCGAAGAGATCTACATGCAATAACCAGAAGGGTTTATCGTCAAAGGTCTTGAAGATAAAGTCTGCAAGTTGATAAAATCTCTATACGGTTTAAAGCAAGCTCCCAAAATATGGCATGAGAAGTTTGACAAAGTCATAAGGTCAAATGGCTATAGGGTCAGTAAAACAGACAAGTGCATCTATACGAAGTTTGCTGACGGAAGAGGAGTCATCGTTTGTCTATACGTGGACGACATGCTAATCCTAGGTACGGATATAAGCTGTGTCACGGAGACAAAGAAGTTCCTCTCGACGAAGTTTAGTATAAAGGACTTGGGGATGCTGATGTTATCTTGGGACTCAAGATCATCCGGACAGACACTGTATTAGCGCTGTCACAATCTCATTACATTGAGAAGATGCTCACTCGATACGGGTATCATGATCTTCCTTTAATTGATACGCTGTACCGGGATGATCAGAAGCAGGAGCCAAACTCGAAGGAAAGTGTCAGACAGTTGGAGTATGCTAGCGTTATCGGGAGTTTGATATACGCTACTACTGCCACTAGGACTGACATCGCTTTCGCTGTGGGAATGTAGCTCCCCTTTTCGAAAATTCCTTGAAATATTTTTTTTGATTTAAATGGTGACCTTTAGAATTTATAAATAATTATTTTAATTAATTTTCACGGTAGATGACTTTAGCCATGGTTGAGTTTTGGAGTACCAGAAGACTAGGAAACATGGTACGGATAGTGCAGTGGCATGTTTTGACTAGTATTTAGCCTTGGTAGGGGAATGCTGAGCCATAGGAGTGTCCTAACTAGGAAAACCAGACCAAGTTATAGCATGACCATTATAAATAAGTTTACTTAATTATTATTAGGTTTAATGACTTTGCAGGAACCCGGTTGAACCAAGTTAGTCCGAACTGGGCCGAACCAAATTCAAGCCCATATAGGCATATAGTGAGACCCAATACGGCCTTGTGGACATGTTTGGTAAATACAAATGTTTTGTATGTATTTGTAGGAATTGGCAATCATTTCTAAATATTTGTTATGGGTAGAATATAGGTATTATTAATATTAAATAGCGTTTAGAATACTGTACGAATTCTGGAGCCAAATAAATGGCGTACCTGATGAGTTCATAAATATATATATTATTGGTTTAATTTCAGTATTATTAGGATTATTATTATTGGTAAGGTTGTTGATGTTATTATTAGATACTATTATTTTGCCATTATTGATTATGTTTATTTTATTGTCAAATAAATATTATAGTGTATATGTTCAAATTTTTGTAGGTAGGCCCTACACTAGGAAATAAATAGTATTGAGGTTATTTGGATTTTATGAGGATTATCATATAAGTATATATATATATATATATATATATATATATATATATATGAGTGTATAGATATATCATTTTGTTATATGTGTGGGAATATATATATATATATATATATATATATATATATATATATATATATATATATATATATATATATATATATATATAGGAATTTATGTATGTATATATATATATATATATATATATATATATATATATATATATATATATATATATATATATATATATATATAGGAATTTATGTATATGTATATGTATATATAGATATGTGTGTACGTATATATAAATGTATATTATATATGTATATTTGTATATATTTATATATTATATATATGTGTGTATGTATAATATATAGGAATATGTGTGTTTGTGTATATATATAAATATATTTGTATGTATATACGTATATGTATAGGCATTTATATGTAAATATGTATAAGTATTTATAAATATATTGTATGTATTCTCCCTCTTTCACTCACTAATTGTACTTCATGTGCCAAAACATCATAGTACTTTTCAAATAATTGATATAGAAAAGCCAGAACTGAAGTCTTAACCTGACTATAGTTTTAGCTCGACTTTACGAATCTGTCCTAAGCCCTTTCTATTGAGAGACTTATGTTGCATCATGTTCTTAGGTTGGCTTTCTAGGAGAGCTAGACTTGTTCATATTCTTTATACTGCTTGCATCTATGTTGACCTTTGCCTTTGCCTTTTCAACTTGATTCTGAGCACCTCCTATTCCTGGAGCCCCAACCCAGCAACAGTGAGCCCGAACCCAGCAGTATATAGCCGAACCCAGCAGTATTTGGCCGAACCCATCAGGCCCAACAGAGACCCGAGCCATCCTTCTCGTGTAAATATATACCCCCGTGCCTATACGAACTTGGAAAAAAACCCTAACTAAAACGCCAACACCCCGCGACCCTAGCCAGCACTTGGGCGACCCTGCCTCACCCTCCGCGCGCCACCGCGAGGCCATCGCCGGCGGCCAGGGCCGCGCGCGCTCACCCGAATTCAGGACAGAGCAGCAGCAGCGGGTTCCAAGCGAGCCACTTCGCAGGTATTTTTATCTCTCCTCATCTCATCGTTTCGCGATCCGATTGATTCTTTGCGAAGACAACATGAACACGAACAACCTACTCTTTGTAGATCACGATTTTGTTCATCGTATAAAAAGATATGTCGATTTAAAGGCGGAAATAAAATAGCATTAAAATAGTTTAATCTTTTCTGATTATTGACGCAACTTGGCATTAAATTTTCAGTCAACCTTTTCATCGAATTGACGTACTTTATGCACAGAAGTTGAAGACAACCTATAGGACATCACAACCCTTTTTGTAGATTCTAATTTCATTAAACAGATAAAAATTTATTCGATTCCGAAGTTTAGCGAAAACCTGTTTTCAAAAATTAGAAATCCTTCGATACGACGTACGTCCCGCCATTCTGGGCGACGTGGTCGCGAACCGTAAACATCGAAAGCTGCGTAACGGCTTCGTGGTCGTGTGGGCTTTGACGGAATTCAAATTGGTCGCGTGTGCGCGACGAATTTGATGCGTATCCGTCGAAATTCACCGTATCGGCCTCTGTACAAGTTTCCCAATTACTTCATGCACGCTCGTCAGATCGAGACGAAACTTGTGCCAACAGGACCGTATCGTTTTTCTGGTCCTGTATGCCAAGTTTGGTCCAATTCTGAGACAGTTGAATCATACGTCGTTTTGCGGGCCACACGGTCCCACTCAACGGGCGATTTTGTGCACGGCCCGCCAAAATCCAACTTTGGACATACGGTTGGGTTCGTATCGAAAAACCGGATCCGTAGACATGTAGTTTGACGACTTTAGAGACCGTTGACTCTGGCACACTTTTTGGTGCAAAACGGGTCTAACGGCGGACATCATTTTTTCCCGAAATTACCGTTTTTCTCCTGTATCCAGAATTGGACTTAAGGACAGGCAATCCTAGCTTATTTGACTATTCTGAGAATGTTGGTAACATTTATTTCAGCTTTCGGAGACAGTTGTGATGACTTGGACTTTCTGACTTGTTGATTGGCGATGCATTGTTGGTTCTCCGTGCAACCCCCAGGCAAGTATACCTTGCCAACTTGTACAGTATAATTTATATGCATGTTCATCATCTCACTACGGTTCTTTTGCTTACATTCGTGATTGCCTTATTTCATGTCTAGTGCACTTTTCCTGTTATAGTTTTACTTTACATGATTCTAGTTGTCTGCACATTCTTGTTCCCTTCTGTTATGACATTTCTATCTGTTACACTATGTTAGTCTCATACGTGTTGCTTGATAGAGTCGTCTAGTCCCATACCACGATTTTCTCAACTTGATTATAACTTGACTTGACTTGACATGACTTGAGTGGGACTTGACTTTGACATTCTATAGATTATGAGTACTTACCTTGACTATGGTCTATAGGATTTTATACTAGGATTGGCTACTGTCTTGGTTGTGAGTACTTGCCTTGACTGCGATTGAGACATTATAGAATGTGAGTACTTGCCTTGACTGCAGTTTATAGCCAGCAATTTCTAGTATGGCATGCCAGTGTCTTAGGATCCTCGTGTTTAGATCTTGTGTCTTGGTTCATTTTGTCTCGTTGGATACCCTTGATTGTTTCTTGCTTCTTTTTACTATTACATGTTGGCCTGTATATTATGTATCTTGCTAGTCCTCTGAGGACCTGATGATCTCTTCAGGTTTAGCGACTGCATGGAGTTAGTTAGCAGGGCGAGATGGTAGAGGATTGCGATGTATGATACAGGTATTGCTGGTGTTATTTCTTTATTATCCTCTCGTGCTTTACATTCAGTACCATGATATATTCTGCTTACTTTATGGACTCATATCATTCTTAGAGTCTAATCGGACAATATGCTAATGGGCTGCAGACCATGACCCATAATTGTTCAGTCGTGTTTCGTATATTTATTATGGATTGAGATATAGATTTGTTTGCCATGATTTGGCAGTATACCATGACCTTGACAGCTTATACGTACTTGAGTCGGGCTGGAGTCCGCTCGATACGTAGCTGGCTTGCTCACGAGCTCGCGTCCGAAAAGCGGGTGCGGGTCGTGACAGGGAATGCTGAGTCGATTCACTAGCAATCCAGGCGTTAAGCACTGGAAAGCTGTGAAGCGGGTTATGTGATATCTCAAGAAGACTCAGACATATGCACTGCACTTCAGCAGAGCGCCGCCGGTAGTAGAAGGCTTCAGTGATGCTAGCTGGTGCTCAGAGTTAGAGAGCGAGAGGTCCACAGGTGGATTCATTTTCACAATGGGTGGAGCTGCTATATCGTGGAAGTCAAAGAAGCAGACTATGCTCTTGCGGTCATCTATAGAATCTGAGTTCTTTGTACTTGATACCACAGCAGATGAAGCAGAGTGGCTTCGGGAGCTCATGTATGATCTTCCAGTGGTTGGGGCACAGATACCGGTAATTCCTATATACTGCGACAACCAGGCGACTGCGGCGGTGGCATCAAAAGATCTCTTCAACGGGAAGAAGAGAACTGTACGGTTAAAGCACAGGGCAGTGAACGATCTCATTAAGAGAGATATCATTGCAGTGATTGATGTTTGGAGTAAGGAGAACCTGGCGGATCCGTTCACGAAGGGCCTCAAGCGCCAGCTGGTCGAAGACACAGCAAGGAAGATGGACTTGAAAGCTTTCTGATATTGTGTCTTTGTAATCCTACTGTAAAGTTTTATTTTATTAGTTCAAAGAGAAATCTACTAGACATCTAACTTTCAGTTCAAAGGAGGACCATTGACTGGAATAATATCAGGTAACAGTGGGCACTTGTTCTTTGGAGCATAAAAGGGTTACAGACCCATAACCACTGTTATCTACTATATGATCTCTACGGAGAACGGATCCTGTGGGAAGATTGGCTTAAATGCCTTAATGAGTTCTCAGACAGAGTGAATGCCTGGAGTGCTTTACAGGGAGCACGGTAATGCAGCACTACAAGGAGTGTAACTCCATGCTATAGTGGGTTGACTCCACCATGAGGTTCCCGGTTAGGGGTAATGCCTCGGCTTTGTGAGCCAAGTCACAGCGGAGTAGCACCGCAAATAGGCAGGTAGCCTAATGCTGTATGATAATCGTAATAAAGTGAGGTAGACAACACTACAAAGAGGACGATGTCCTCATGTTACAGTGGCATGACACCACGAAGAGGTACCATGTAGGGTAAAGCCTCAGCTTCGCAAGCCATATCATAGCGGCGTAACACTGCACGGAAGCGCAAGGCTTCATGCTGGGTAGTTTGGCACTACAAAGAGGCTTGTGACCTCATGCTACAGTAGTATGACACTACGATGAGGTACCCAGGTGGGGTAAAGCCTCGGCTTTAAGCCATGTCATAGCGGCGTAGCACCGCAAAGAAGCGCAATGCTTCATGTCATGACTCTTTATAAAGAACTCACCTATAGTGTATGAACAGAGATATCAGGCCGTCTCGTGAGAGTAAACTTGTAGACGCCCAAAAATTATACACTAAAATCAGGCTGGCACAAGGCCTTTAATGTGCAGCCAGAAGCACAGTTGACACTACCAGAATAAGTCATATTAGCGACGTAATTATCGACGTTTAACAAAGACATCGCTATATTTTAGCAATTTAGCGACGTAACTATATAACGTCGCAATACGTTACTATTAACGACGTTCAGCGACGTATTGCGACTATATTTTGTATTATAAAACGTTCATCGTGGATATGTCGGTGAACGTCGCTAAAATTACTAATATTAGCGACGTTCGGCGACGTATTGCGACTACGTTTTGTATAAAAAAAAATGTACGTCACGGATAAGTCAGTAAACGTCGATAATATCACTGATATTAGCGACAGTTACCGACGACTCAGAATGGCTAAAACGTTTCATATAGGGTTCTGCTGGCCCGATCGATTTCATTTTTTCACCAAAAATTTCATTCTTCCGCTCGAGAGCCCCAAATCTTTCTCCCACTGGCGACCACCCCCCCCCCCCCCCGCGGCGACCCCCCTCCTTGCGGCGACCCCTCCCCGCGGTGACCCCTTTCCTCGCGGCGACCCCAGTTCCTCCGGCGTCCCCCCTCAATCGGCAACCCTCCGCCGCTCCTCCACCGTCGAGTCTCCTCGTTGACGTCGACCCGACCAGTCCCCTCCGCCGCTGCTCCAGTCCCGACCCCGACCCGATTCCGACCAAGGCAGGTAAACCCTAACCCTATCTCCCTCCTCCTGATGTGCTGACACAGACACGATATGACACGCTGACACGACACAATATTCGTACACAATATTGTCAATTAAGTAATTATTTCGAAGGTAAAAAAACTAGCATACTTAAATGTAGTCTACTACCAAATAAGAAAGCTTTCAAGGAGAGTCGTATACACTGACATAGAAATGACTCTTCAAAGTCGAGAGTTTTGAAATACTAGATTAGTATTTCTATATATATGATTGTGTGTGTGTGAGTTATTAGTGTGAGATGGAAAGCGGGGTATTAGTGTTATTTTATATGTGGTAAAGAGTATTTTTGGCATGTATCGATAGAAATGAAAGAGGTTACTCAAAATAATTGTCAGTTTGAGATAGTTGCATGAATAGTTGGTCTGCTAACATGATTGATATTATTTCCAAGAATGTAGTTTATGTTTAGATTTTTATATGAAATGCACACTCATATTTGTGTCATACTAAGTGATTTTGATATCTAATATACTAAGGAGTATCCTATTACCTACAGTATATAGAGTATCCTAGACGTGTAGGTATGATTGGTATATCGTATTACATAGAGTGTGTAGAGTGAGTATCCTAATAATATATAAGATATTTTAGAAGTAAAGTGTACGTGTCAGTCCGAAGTAAGGTGTCCATGCCAGCCCTTCTTTGAAAAAGTAAGTCTACTACCGATATCGCCGATACCAATACTCATAGGAATAGTCCGATACCGATTCCCATACCTATATGTTGTTGCTCAAGCAGTTTATAGCTACAAATGCGTAAGTGCAACATGAAAATATCATATGTTAAATATGTTACCTAGGAGCATCATTAGTACGGGCAATTCATTACTAAGGACAAATTTTCCCTAACCTCTTGTAAAAAAGGTGCCTGTCAAGGTATAATTGTACTTGTAGAAGTGCATGACGCCAACTGTCCAACATCGACCCTTTCGGTCTATAAGAGTTACTTCATTCAGTTTGTCAAGACAAGTAAACTTTTTAAATGTTGACGGTATATATACCGTCAACATTTGGTTTTGTCTTGTAGCTACAGGCAGTTGCCTGCATTTTGCCTTATAACTTGGCCTTTGGCCTGTGCTTGAGCAGTGTGGACTTCCAGGTTAGGGTGTTAGTTCATGATTAGCATTGTTTAGATATTAGTTTCAGTTAAAGGGTTAGTTTAGATTAGGATATTAGTTTATGTTAGAAGGAATATGAGAGTTAGTAGATGTTAAAGTATGATATTAATTTATTAGTTAGGATAGATAGTTTAAGTTAGGATACTGCTCAAGCACAGGCCAAAGGGTCGATATTGGATATTAATTTAAAAAGTTTTACTTGTCTTGACAAATTGAGTGAAGTAACTCTTATAGATCCAAAGGGTCGATATTGGACAGTTGGTGTCGTGTACTCCTACAAGTACAATTATACCTCGATAGATACCTTTTTTACAAGAGCTTGGAGAAAATTTGCCCTTAGTAATGAATTGTAAGTAGGAGACAAGTGCATTTTTTGAGCTGCTGTCAAAGGAAAATAATAATATTGTGATAGATGTTGAAATTCTCGAAAGACGAAAGCAACTTAAAATTATTTGTGGTGGTGAATAGACCCCTAGTGTAGCATTGTTCCTTAACATTGGAATAGGATTCAGCTTGGCACTCGTCTCTAAATAGACCCCTAGTGTAGCATTGTTCCTTAACATTTAAACTCCAAATTTCCTCATATAAGAATATTATGTGCTAATAGAGTTCTTTCTTGTTTCGACTTAAAATTTCTCTGCAACTGTAGAACTCTATGATGATGTAGAATGTACAATCAAAATACGACTTAAATTTTTTGTAAAGATTTGCAGCTTCAAAACACGACTTACGTAACCCAGGCTCAACTTGCTGAATGATTGTCAAAACAATATTAAATTTTCAAGCTGAGACGACCAATTCATTTGTGAGTAATAGTGAAGAAGTGTCAATGAGTGAAATGTCACCAATAATCTCAGTTTTCTCTAAACTGTCACTCTCTACTGACCTCTATCTAAATTGCGCACCCATATCTAAACTGCCTTAACATTCATTCACTGACTGCAATGTACATGTATCTATCTTACAGAATTATCCTCAATTGGATATGGATATGAATTACTACTTACAGAATCGTTCGTGGATGTACAACCGTCATCCTGATGACATGTACGGTGTGCGGGATGAATTCATAGAGGGTGTACAGCAGTTCCTGCAGTTTGCCAAGGCGTTCCCTCAGTACATGAACGGTACCAAAATTAAGTGTCCGTGTGTGAGATGTCGTAACTTGAAATATCATCCAGAAGTGGAAGTCATGTATCATTTATACTCGAAGGATTTTACGCCGAATTACTATCAGTGGAGCGCGCACAAAGAACTTGTGTCTTTAGCATCGGAGTATGAGCCTTATGTGGATGTCCACAACAACGCTGCTTACGACGATGGGTGGTGAACATGATTTTTGACGCAGTGAGGCCTAGTTTCGATCCGGACGATCATGATGCACCTGAGGAGGCACCGAACGTCGATGCTGCACAGTTCATGGAGTTGCTGGAGAGTACAATGACTCCATTATATCCTGGTTGTGAGGATCATTCACCGTTGGAGGTGGTTACAAGATTGTTGAGCTTCAAGTCCGATTTTAACATGTCGCAACATTGGTACAACCGTCTTATGGAGTTGCTTATAGAAATATTGCCTGGGGGTGCTAAGTTGCCTAAAGACTTCTACCGGTCTAAGAGGATGGTGAGATCGCTCTGGATGGGATACAAAAAAATTGATACATGTCGCAACGGGTGCATGTTGTACTACAAAGACGACAAGGATGAAGATGCCTGCAGATTTTGTGGTGCCGATCACTACAAGGGCTGTGATAGAGGAAAGTCTGTCGGTGCCAGGAAGCCTACCGATTCGATGCACTACTTGCCGTTGACGCCGCGATTGCAGCGGTTGTTTATGGTGAAGGAAACTGCAGAAAATATGAGTTGGCATAAGCGAAAACAGACCGAAGGAGTGTTAGATCACCCATCTGATGGAGAAGCATGGAAGCACTTTGATCGAAAGTATCCAGATTTTGCTTCTGATCCGCGTAATGTCAGATTGGATCTCTGCTTCGACGATTTTACCCCATTCGAACTTTCGAGATCCCAGTATTCATGTTGACCTGTGATCGTCACTCCGTACAATCTACTGCCTTGGATGTGCATGAAGACTCCATATATGTTCCTCACCGTTATTATTCCATGTCCGAACAATCCGAAAAGGAACATCGATGTGTATTTACAGCCATTGATTGATGAGTTAAATCAGCTGTGGGAAGTAGGTTCCAACACGTACGATGTATCTAGAAAACAAAATTTTCAGATACGGGCAGAACTTATATGGACCATCAACGACTTTTTGGCCTATGGTATGTTATCTGGATGGAGCACGCATGGTCGTCTTTCATGTTCGTATTGCATGAACCACACTAAGGCTTTCCGTTTGAAACACGGAGGCAAACCGTGCTTCTTCGATTGTCATCGACAATTCCTGTCGAAGGATCATTCGTACCGAAGGAACATGAATACTTTTCGTGCTGGCGTTGTGGAGAAGGCTAATCCCTCGCCAAGGTGGCCCGAATATATGATATAGAAAGAGGTAAAAGATTTACCAAGAGCTATTGAAGAGCCTGCTACGGGCTACAAGTGTGACAGATTTGGTCGCACTCATAACTGGACGAAGAGGAGTATATTCTGAAATCTGCCATATTGGAGCACCAATCTGATTAGACATAACCTTGATGTCATGCATATCGAGAAGAATGTGTTTGACAACATAATTAATACTGTAATGGACGTAAAGGGGAAGACAAAAGATAATCCAAAGGCTAGATTGGACTTGGAAGAAATATGTAGACGTCCTGCATTGCATTTGATAGAGGACGGGAATGGGAAATTAAAACAGCCTAAGGCAATTTTCTCACTGGAGAAGGAAGATAAAGTGAGACTTTGTAGGTGGATTCAAGGTCTGAAATTTCCAGACGGGTATGTTTCGAACTTGAGAAGATGCGTCGACCTCAAGGAGAACAAACTAACATGTATGAAGAGCCATGATTGTCACGTATTCATGGAGAAGTTAATTTCGATTGCATTTCGGGAATTCTTACCCCCGGTTGTTTGGGATCCATTGACCGAGCTTAGCATATTCTTCAGAGATCTTTGTTCTAGTAAGTTGCTCGTCGATCGTCTAGAAAAGCAGGAGAATGATATTACGGTAACACTGTGCAAGCTCGAGAAGGTATTTTCTTCTGGATTCTTCGACTCCATGAAGCATTTGCCAATTTATCTTTCCTACGAGGCACGTGTTGGCGGGCCCGTCGGTTATTGATGGATGTACCCGTTTGAGCGGCATTTGAACCACCTAAAGAGGAAGGTGAAAAATAAGGCTCGGATCGAGGGTTCTATTTGTGAAGCCTATATTCTCGAGGAGATTACAAACTTCTGCTCGACGTATTTCAAACCTCATGTTGCTACAAGTAGAACGAGGGCTCCGAGAAACGACGACGGTTATCAAGAATGTAATGATGGAATACTGAAAGTATTCAATGCGTTCGGAAAGCCTTCGGAGAAAATAAAGAAGAGATATTTGAATGACGAAGAGCTAAGGGCTGCTCAGTTGTATGTATTACTCAATTACGACGAGAATAAAGTGGAGAAGCTAGAGGGGTAAGTAATTAATGATGAGTTTACGTCATCTTAATGTAATAGTATAAGCTAATATTATTGTACTAATCGGCGGTTGCTTCGTTATTTTTTAGCACATATAATGATGAGTTGAGGTCGGTCAGACCCTACCTAACAGACGAAGCATTAGAATAAGAAATGAGACGTCATTTTCCTTCTTGGTTGAGCAAATATGTAAGTAGCCCGGTAATTACTGGCCTCTTTTAATGCAACTGCGTAATAAATAACTTACTATCTCTTCTTTGGTATTCAGGTCGATCGTCTAATTTCACCGGAGATTGAATTAATTAGAACTCTTGCCAAGGGACCAATTACTTTTGTTAAAATATGGCCAAGTTACTGTGTCAATGGCTTTCGGTTTAAGTCGACAAATGCTCCGATCAGAGACAGCTTCCTGGATCTTAATTCCACAAAAAATAGTTGTTTGTGTATCAAATCTTTGAACTACAAAGACGTCGATCCAGAAAATGATTTCTGTGGCATCTTGCGAGAGATTGTGGAGTTGACGTATAATTATGACAGAGAACCTGCAAAGATCGTGTTGTTCAAGTGTGAATGGTTCGATCCGACTGAAATTCAAGGTTGGAAAATTGACAAGCATGGTCTTGTGGATATAAACTACAAGCGTAGATATCAAGGCTACGAACCATTTGTCCTAGCAACTCAAGCTCAGCTCGTGTACTTCACAGGTTATCCGAGACGAGGAGCAACAAAGTCTGACTGGTGGGAAGTATGCAAGACTAAAGCTAGAGATACTTTTGATGTTGACGAAAAAGCTTATCAGGAGGACGAGCTACCTCTTGTAACCAATATTGTTGATGTGGACTCCATGAAAGTTATGCATTACACGACACATAATGTAGAAGATATAGAATTATCCGAAGAGGAAGACGAAGCCGACGAAGGCGAAGATGAAAGTAAAGATGAGGAGGAAGATGAGGTCAAGGAAGACGAACAAGATGATTATTCTGAAGATGATTGAGAGAGATGTACTTTTATTTTGACAATTATGTAGAGTTGGTTATTATCTAGTCTTGGTTATTATCTGAATGTAATATCTGGACTTAGATGTTTCTTGTAGAATGTACTATCTGAACTTAGATGTTTCTTATAAAATATACTATTTGGACTTAGATGTTTCTTCTAAAATGTATCATCATATGTTGTCTTGGTTATTATCTTGTCTTTGCTGCACTTTCATATTTCTAGTCTCTATTATTTGTTGTCTTTGTTGTATCTCATCATATGTTGTTATCAGGCATGACAAGTCGTCGCGGATCATTCCGCATTTCCCGACATGGGGCACGAGGTACTGATACTGGCAGAGGATAGAGTACTCCTTCGGTACCTATTGGTGGTACTGCTAGAGGACGGGGTTCTTCTTCGGTACCTCCTACTGGTACCGGCTTTGGATCCTCGTCGCCCAGTACTCCTGTGTATCGGATAGTAGCTCCTCCCGCCACGATGCTACGTGGCATATCTCCTGGGACGAGTATTTCCAGGCCTGAAACTGCTCCCGAGAGTAGCGTTCCTCCTGCTGATACGGCGATGGAGGCAGATGAGCAGATGGAGGAGGCTGTGCCGACGGCCGACCAGTATCAGGCAGATGATGTCTGCGCACCTCTGGAGGAGACGAGGACGGAGATCTGGGCCGAAGGTACAAAGTAAGTATTTTGGTTTATCATTTTTTCTGTGTTTATCATAAATGAATTTTTCTCATGAATATAATATGTCTGCATAGATATCGTCTCCCGTCGATACAGACACGCCTAGGCCAGCTCCTGAGGCAAAATTATGGTGGTCCTTGAATAAACTACTCGGATGCTCCGGACGATAGGAAGGCCTGCTGGTTTGCGCGCTTCAAGGTTAAAATAGATTTACTTTTAACATTAATCATTTGATTTATGCATATTATATATTACTGAAAAATATTTGGTTTGTGTACTCTTCTAGGATATGTTTTTCTATCCACCGTACCGGGCCGAGCTAATCGAGGGGATGTTTTCTGCTGTCGCTGCTAAGCTGATTCGCGACGCTATTAATGATCAGAAGGCTGGTGATCGTGTCGGAAAGTCGATCCAAGGTTGGATCACCCCTGATCAGTGGGATGTGATGAAGGCTCGATTCAACGAGCCAAGGTACAAGGAAAAGTCTGAGAAGGCCAAGGCGGCTAGACAGCATGCCTCGAAGTGGTGTGGTGGGTCGATTCCGATGACGGAATATTTCCGTCGTCTGGTATATATTTTTCTTTCAAAAATATTATTTTAATACAAATTCGATAAATTATTACTAAGATAATATATTTAATTATAGGTAAGGAAGGTCGCTAACGTCGACATGGTGACCGTCTTCCTGGCCACCCATCGGAAGGGCGAAGGCCTTATTGACGAGAGGGCCGAGCTTGCCTATGTAAGTATTACAATACTATTTGTTAATTATAATACTTCGTGTTAATTTTAATATAACTTAGTAAATATGCATACAAATAAATATTCATGTAGTTAGCAATAATAAGTATATTAATTAGAGATTAGAAAACATAGAGTACTATCCATACTTTCTAGGCCGAGTATCAGAGGCTTCGGGACCGGGCGACTGCTAGTGCACCTACTACGGGAGAGGCCGGTACTTCCTCGCAGCCCACTCAAGCTCCGTCGGCGGACGAGCTGTGGATGACCGCCGCTGGTGGCCTCTGTAGGGGTACGTACTACGGTACGGGATCCTATGGCGCCCTAGTTGCGAGCCAGTCCTCTAGGGTATCCCCTGCTAGTGTGCATGGTCCACAGCCGTCCCAGGAGTCTGCCCGAGTCCACCAGATGATGGAGTCAATCCGGGACGAGCTGCTACGACGAATTCAGGACCAGTCTCAGCACCAGTCGGACGAGTCTGCGCTTATAGCACGATTGGATGCGCTCGACCGCAGCATTATGGAGCTCCGGAATGTGACTGAGCGGACAGAGCGGAGCGTCACCGATCTTAGAGCGTCGACGGAGCGCAGCGTATTGGATCTACAGGCATCACAGATGACCATGGGCGAGAGGCTGAGATTGGTGCAGGATTCAGTGGCTGATACAGTGATAGAACGTTATCTACCATGGATTCATTCCACCAGCGACTTGCAGCGTTGGAGCGTTATCGTCCTCCGGGTGCGCCTTCATCGTCGTTGACTCCGCCGGCGCCACTGCCTTCTTTATCGACACCGACTCCACCGACGTCACTACCTTCTTCATCGGTGTCGATTTCACAGGAGGACTATGAGATTTTCTTGGCCCTTCGTCGCGGCACGCCCCCTCCTGCTCCAGATCTCCAGTAGTCCCATTTAGGACTGTTTGTATTGAGTGTTTGCGTACTTGTTTTTCTTTGTATTTGTTTATGACACTTGTTTTTTTGTTGCATAGATATATTGGTTATTGGTTGTGTAGACCCATGATAATTTGGATATTGGTTTATATATGTTGTGTGGACTTTGGTTATTTTCTGTTGTTATTCGTTTCATTTGGATGTTAATTTACCGGTGTTGAGTGTTCCACCGAAGGGGTCGACGAACCCAGGGATAAAATGTGCTTGTGTCTTGTATTTCAGATTAAACTACAGGGAGAAAATGATTCTGTGGAGAAAAATGCATACTACAATTTATTTTTTTATTTTTTTTCAAATTTAGCGACGTCTACCGACGCCTTCCGACGGCACATTGCGTCGGTAGATGTCGCTAAACTGGCATATATTGCCAGGATACCGACGTATAGCGACGTCAGTTTCGTCGGTATGCGTCGGTAACTGTCGGTAGACGTCAGTAACTTTTCCAGAATTTTATCTCATTTTTTTAGGATATACCGACGTATAGCGACATCACAAAACGTCGTTAATATTTCCCAGGATATACCGACGCAGTGCGACATCGTAAACGTCGGTAATTTACCCAGAAAATACCGACGTATAGCGACATCCTAAACGTCGCTATTTCATCGACGAAATGACGGTAAACGTAGGTATATTACCGACATAGCTATGCGTCGGTAGACGTCGGAGTTGGCGACGATCAGCGACGTCTTTCCAAACAGCGACTAAGGTTTCCGCGACAAAAGGAAAACGTCGCTAAATACGTTGCTAAACTGGTTTAGCGACGTCTTTAGGCGTTTTAGCGACGTCTTTAGGCATCGCTAAAATGACTTATTCTGGTAGTGTGATGTCATTATGTGAGTAGGAAAAATTGCAGTTATGGTGCAGAATTCAAGGCTTAGTCCATTCTTGTATCATGCTGTTATTTAACCTATACGGGAAGATTCAAGTCGTAGCGAAATCTCTTCTAATGCATGATGGACAGTCACTGTGGGGAACGCTCAACCCATATATTGAGATATATAGGAGATTGTTGGTGGTTTTGCCTTTGGACTAGGAAAGATAGTCCCGCATCGGCTACACCAAATGGTAAGTATCTCAATATAATACATTACTTGTGTTGAGGTGTACACATGAGGTGTGGTGGGACACAAGTGTGTGTCATGTGGGAGTATTTTCCTAGAAGGAAAAAAGATTAATTCCAACAAAGATGTAAGTTGATTTTTGTTGTGCGGACTCGTACTCGGACACGGACTCCAGGATGTCTCGTTCATGCACGGGAGTGTTCGGGGGGTAGGTGTGGACTGGCACACTTCTATGCTGATTGTGGGATGATCTAAAATATCAAACTCTATTTTTGAGTATTGGTATTTTAGTCCCACATCGGATAGGAGAAGAGATGAAGTCTCATTCCACTCTATAAATAGAGCCCCTTGGCCTCCTTTGAAAGATGCACCAAGAAGCGAGTTAAAGGAGTCCGTAAAGTCCAGGAAGCCCGTTCAAGTCTCAAATATTGACTGACGAGTATGAGTGCCATGTATACAGTAGTTGTTATCCATGTGCAATAACATAACATGCTTCGATCCTTGTATATTGGTTGGGGGCAGGGAGAGTGTAGTTGGTTATGTGCTCATTATCCCCAGTAGTTATCCATGTGCATTCCATAGCTGTATTCATGTGCAAATCCAAGCTGTTTACATAACCATCTTGTGCTCTAAATCACTAGTCACTGATAGTTCTCTATTTATAGTAGATATTTCATTACAGTTCTCTCTTTTCTTCATGTACATTTCTTTACAGCAGTTCATGTATATTATTCTATAGCTCGTTTCATATTTCCTTCATGTTATGACTTGTGTGAGAGACATGTGCTCGTTCCTGTCCTGATTGGACCCGTTGATAAAATTTTACAGGTACTTGGAGTTCACAGTTAGCCTAGAGGACACTGGTAGAGCTTGGAGTATTTACCTAGAGTTTGTTCATTTTCTTTATTGTTTGTCTTAGAGTTGTATTTGAAATCTTGTGTTTGTTTAATAGAACTGTTTTACTATCACTCCTGGTTATCTCTCTTGTGGATTATCTTATCTATTTCATCGTGCGGTTATTTATCTTTAGAGTTGTGATTGAGATAGTATCCTTATGTGTTTGTCCTCCGTCTGGAGAGTATAGCATATTGTTTTAGATGTGACTATGACCTAGAACAGCGTTCTACCGCCGACATTGCGGCGTAGGCTGTACGTACCCACGTCTCGTGCCCTAACGCTAGGGTGCGGGTCGTGACAACGAGCATTCCAGAAGTTCTCTAGAACTTGCTGGTTCCTGGAAGCGGATCGTATATAGGCGAATCTTGCTTTGAGCAACGGTGATCTTATCATCCCAGCAAAGCTGCCTTTCTCTTTCTTCTTTCCTTCTCTTCTTCTTTGATCTAATCAGATACTTCTTGTGGGCTTTCGTCGCTGCTGCTAGCAACTCGATTTGTACCTTCCTAAAAGAAGCTCTACTTTCGTTTGCTGTTGTAACGAAATCTCTTTAGATTTTCGTTACCCAGAATTCTCCAAGGATCTCTGTGTGCACCTTCTTTGAAGTGTTGCTACGAAACGTTGTTACTATTGAGACAACTGTTTCGTTTCTCTGTTTTCCATTGAAAATTACGCCTCGGGAATAACAATATATATATATTGACTGTTCAGGCCGGGACACACTAAATCATGGATAAGATTGAAAGAACTTCAACTCTTCTAGTCACATTGTAAGGATACGACACTGACACGGTAAGAACGCTGTGACACGAACACGATACCTATTTTGTTGTGTCATAGTAAGAGTGTCCAGGTTGTGTTCCATAAGTGTATGAATGCAACAAGAACCGTATTTCTCTAGACTGTGTCATATTCAATCTTATCTTCGAATGATTAGAAGTAAAGCTTTGATACTTTCCAGGTTGAGTTACGGAACTTGAAATTGGTTGTGGTTAGCTAGGTATATAATCTCCTTCTAATCATTGTGATACAAAGCAAGGATGTGAGGATCATATACTATAAACCTAGAAATCCAGGCTGCAGGTACCTAGATTTTTATTTCGGTTATTTTGAATGTTATATCTGTTTTATAATAGATAAGAAAAAAATTTAGATGTCCGGACGTTACGCTCTCTAACTTTCACCATTTTTATAAAGTCTTTGGATCCACTGCTCTCTAACTTTCACCATTTTTATAAATGGAAGAACCCGTCATCCAGTCAGGATCTTATGCCTCTTCTCCGATAATCACAAGGGTCACTCGAGTTCGGCATAATAGATAAGAACTTGATCTCTCACCTTTGTCATCCTTAAATTTTGTGGTCATATCAGTGTTTTCTTAATTAGCACATGTTTTGTACCTTCCTCAAAAGAGAGTTGAGTGATTATTGCATGTATATATCAATGGATTGTTCACTTCTTCTTTTTTCTTTTTTTGACAGTGTCTGATGTAACATTCAATTTTTTCTGTACACACTGTATTATATATCTTTTGGACCCACTGTCATCCAATTTTTATTATAAATGGAATAAATAATATGCTCATGTGATTCGATCTACTGATTTTTTATAATTCAACCAAATTTTCTCTCTCTTTTCACTGACCACAAGGGTCATTCGAGTTCAGCAGACTGTTCACTTACTAATCTTTAGTGAGTGGATGGTTTAAGTATTCAATAACTTGTTACATATTTGGAATCAAAGCAACCTATGGCCAGAGAACAGTTCGTATAGTGCTGCAAAGTCTAAAATAATAACTCAAGTTGGGTGTCTCCCTATGTTCCACCTACATAAACTATGAAGTCCAAATTTGATGTGAAGTTACACACTTAGTATGTCAAACGAGCTTAAACAAACGTGGACACCAACTACTAGTATCAACCTAAAATATTGCTACTCAGTTTGATCTACCAACTAACCATGATTTATATAACTTAAGAATATATTAAGTAATTAACAAACATGGAGTGCTGCAATTTTCTGGGTACCACTGCACCCAGAAGTTTCCATCTTATATTAAAAAATATCAAACATCTATTAGGAAATCTGTCAGCTTCCTTGTTTGTCTGCTTTCAATGTAAAATGAGTTATTTCATGTTTTTGGCTGCTACTTATCAACCTAATGTGATCCAGACACCCCTTATTTGGTTTCTTTTCGGGGAATTTTTAATTTTCGTCCCACTTATTAATATAAATTTGTACTTAAATCATATTTTTTTTCTTTATTAGACTTATAGTTCATTTTTTTGTCATGGAAAATATTTATTTTATCACGAAAAATATTTTTTGTGACAAGAAGTAGAATACAAGTCTAATAATAAAAAAAAAAAATTCATATAAATAAGTGGGACGAAAATCAAAAATTTCTTTTTTTTTTCCTTATACAATACAGCTCTGGAATTGTCTATATTCTAAGTATTGGCTTTCTTCGGAGCCTTTGTTACTCTGTTTCCTATAATGAAATTGTTATATCGCTTTGAATCAGTATTTTAAAAATCGAACCAGAGATCGATCCGGACAAAACACTGGGTCAGATCAAATCGGTTCAATCAGTTGGTTCAACTACTAGATTAACCTAATAAGTTGGTTCAACCACTGAGTTAACCTAATATTAAGCACTGGGTTTGGAATTGCTTATCATGTCTGCTTGTGCTATGTGATATTTTATGGTCTGTTTGTTGCTTGTTGTGATGTAGGTAAAAATTGCAAATTAGGTTGGACTTTTCAGGAAGTGCAAATCTGAAATGTAGGATGAAAGTATTTTCTTCTAAAAAAAAAAAATTCAAATCCATTGTTTGTTATACTATATATTCGATTATTGTGTTACTGCTAGTTCATTTATTCATTTGTTTTCTTTCCCCTTCTTTCTTTGGTGAGGCATGCAAAGGAGTGAGCGTTCGTTTATTCGGCAACCGAACGAAAATAGTCAAAACTGAATAAATCGAAATTCTAAATATCCAAAATCGAAATCGAACCAAAATTAATCAAGATCGAAATCGAAACCGAATAATGTTTCAGTTTGTTCGGTTGTATACTTTATTGTATAATAAGAATGGTCCAAAGTTGAAATCATGCTTAATGATATTAAAAATTATAATTTTTATACACATATTTATTGTATTTGCGTTCAAAGTTAGACTAGTTATTAAATTATCAAAGTTTGATTTCAAAGCACACAAGTATAATTGTTGATTTCAAAATGTACACATTTTTTTTAGTTACAACATATGCATAGAATTGATGGTATTTACATAATTGCACAAGTCTTATTCGATTTTTGACCAAAATTGAAACTGAAATCGAATAAGAAAATTTGGTATTTTCAAAATCGAAATCGAACACATTTTTTTTTCCAAACTAAACCGAATATCTTATTTGGTTGGGTTCGATTCGGTTTCGATCCAAAATCGAATAATGCTCACCCCTAGGTATGCATAGAGTTTGGTTGATGTTTGAACATATAGCTGAAAGCTCATGCTCAATAGAAACACAAATGTTTTTAAAGTAATTTTTAATCAATTCCTAAATTTATAATTGTTAGGAAAATTTTCTTTTCTAACGAAAAAAAAAACACTAGGAAATGATTGTTTTGGTGTAGTGGTATTTCAATGTTCTCCTTATTTTTTTTATAGCATTTCAATGATGGATATGATGAATTTGATTAGTTTTATTATATTTCTTGAATTTGAGGCTCATTTTGAGCTTTTTTATTTTTACTAGTCACGTTCACGTGCGTTGCACGTATAAAAAATAATAATAATATTATTAATAAAGTATATAAAAATTATATAGATATAATTTTAGATATTTTTTAATATGATTTGTTATGAAATTTTTTTTTAATTCTGGATATGTATTTAATTAGATAATATTATGTAGTTAGTTTAGACATAATTTTAATTTTAAATATATTATAGTATCGGGTGGTTTTTAATATTTTACGTGAGGAGAGATGATTCGGTTATCCACAGAAGATAAGGAAGGTAGATAATTTTGAACTTTTATTTTCTATTTTTTAAAAATTTAATGGTTGATGATATATACGACTTAGACGGCTTAATTTGGAACCGTTTTGAAACCCATTTATATTAGTAGAGATTATTCATTAAAAGTTGCTAGAAAAATATAAGTTTTAATAAAAAAATATTATTTTTATGGAAAAACATGCAATCAAACATCATTATATTATTTTCCATAAAAATAACTATGTTTCCTGGAAAATAATGACAATCAAATACCCAAATTAAATTTTTTTCGTAAAAATTTATTTATTTCCTACAAGAAAATAATTGCAATCAAACAATGTCATTATTGAAAATTTTAAATTTTCATGCAACTTTTTTCTAGTAAAATAATTTTGTTGAATTAATTTATTTTCCACATATTTCCACCTTGCAATCAAATGTACCCTTTAATTTATTTTCACATATTTCCCACATATTTAGAGTAAAAGAAAGAAGTTTTAGTTTTCTTAGCTTGTTTAAACTGAACTCCACTAATGCACGTTTTGGTGAAAAGGCCACACATTTTAATAAAGATTTGTTGCATCATTCTATTTGAGGCAACCTTTTGTTCTTTTGAGGCAAAAATATACTAAATAAAGGCCCGGTTTTGGGTTATATATCATTTCCGGTAGTGGCGAAACTTCGATTAAATTTTTTGGAGTCACAAGATATATTTTTAGAGGGACAAATTATATTTTAAAGGGACCAAATTATATTTTTGAATGTTCAAAGCTGGTAACAAAGGAATTAGTAGTTTAGTTCCACAATGGATTGGATCAAATTGGATCATGGCGTGTAGATAATTAAAATTTGTTGAGATGTTACATGTGAATTATCTTTTAAGACATATAATGTTAGTTCAATATCATATACCATAGTTTCAATTCCATTTTGGGTCACACTGCATTTCCTACGTCTGGCTAAGTGTGAAGTGTTTCTCTGTGAGCAATGATCTATTATCAAATATTATCTCAAAATATTATCAATTTATAAATTGGAATCCTACCATTTATTATCAAATATTGTCAATTTATGGATTTGAATAATGCTCTCTTTGTTATTCTTATATGTTTGTTGTTACCGAGGCCTTTTTTTTTTTTTAAAGAAGGTAATTATGGCGAACGCTGCCACCAGAAATCGATCTCCTGACCACTCGGGCTGCATGCATCTCTCTTAACCAGTAGACTACAGGTCATTTGCGTTACCGAGGTCTTGAAGCTGCATCCTTATAATATCAAAATAAATTGGCAATCATGTTCCTTTACGTGTTGTGTCGTTTATCCATACACTTATGTGCAACATTAAATAAGAGGGAGTTTTGTACACATATTTATTTTATTTTCGGACAAATTTAAGATGGAAAATATATTTTTCATGTTTGGTTTAGGTAATAAAACTTTATTTTCAGGAATTGTGATTATCCGGATAATAATTTTGATGCGTGACAGCGGAACGGGCTTACCTTCGTGCTTGACAATGGCTAAGTTGATCGGTGATGATGATAACTGGACCACCGTTGCTTGGTGAGAGGAAAACGGTGTCGCAAAAACTTCGACCGATGGTCTTGTGAGGGGTCCGCATGAAGTTTGCTTGAAACATCAAGCGAGTGACTTCCAAATCCACGGAACATAATCGAGTTCACGACCAAAAAAGAGAGAACAAATCTCAGAACTTAAAGAAATTTTTTATTGATTAAAAGTTGTTTCTCAATTGCATATAGAAGGTGCCTATTTATAGGACTTTTATGATAATCTAATCATAATCAAATAAAAATAAAGCATATCCTAATAAAAGATAAGAGTCAAAATAATAGTCCTAAAAAATATGATTCTTATCGACACTATAAAAAAGATAAAAGAAAAGAAAAAAAAATCCTAAAAAGATTCGAAATTAGAATCCATGCTACATCAGTCTCCCATGCTTCAAAATTAAGAACTCGTCCCGAGTTTTTCTCAGAATAAAGCGGTTCGCTGGGAGGAAAATACCCGTAAAGATTGGCGATATTAAAAGTTGGGGAGATCTGCATGTCTTCATGCATTCTGTCATCGGTGTCACGATGACGCTGAAGTTGCGAATGAATCGTCGGTAGAAGTTGGCAAGACCATAGAAGCTTTGAATTTTAGTCATTGTCTTCGGAGTAGGCCAGTCGTGGTTTGCTCGAATCTTCATTTCATCAACACTGTGGCCATCGACGCTAGTCACAAATCCCAAGAAGATGAGTTGGTTAGTAAGTAGGTAACATTTCTTAAATCGAAGATGGTTGAGAACTTCCCTGATTTGCTTCAGATAATCAGCTTGGCTTTTACTATAAATTAGGATATCATCAAGGTAGATAATTACGAACTTTCTTGTTAATGACTTCAAAACCTGATTCTTGATGCGCATAAAGGTTATTGACGCATTCGAAAGTCCGAATGACATAAAGTCTCATTTAAAGAGTAATTCTCGGATCTTGAAAATAATCTTCCACTCATCATCAGGTCGGATTCAGATCTGATGGTAGCTGATGGTGATGTGGTTGATAGCCCGATTGTTAATGCACATACGCCACGAGCCGTCCTTCTTTGACACAAGCTCACGTCCATGAGCTTTTATCTCTAAGGAGCTATTTATGTAGATAACATGCAAAGAAAGAGGTGGCCTTGAAGCTGTTTGAAGAAAACACATATATGTAGGACTTTTCGCAGCATCTCGAAAATCCAGGGACCAACGGTCGAACTTAGACGATGTGTCTGGTGGACCACTGTGGGTCTTGTGATGATGAGGTCTTCCATTGGCATTGGGAGCTTTCAATATTGGTAGATTGTTCAATGCTACTTCGTATAAGAGATTCTCTTGTTGAGTCGTACACTCAAGAGAAGAGAACAATGAACAGGATGACGAAAATGATGTCTTAGTTGACTCCACTGAAATTCTTTGTTTGTCGTTTAAACTTTTGATAATTTTTTCAGAATTGTCTGTGGAGATCCTGTACCATGTTCTTGACCGTCATCTTCAGGGAGGACCTCATCTTCTGTGAGACTCGTCTCACAGTATCAGTATTTATATACGGATACATATTTTTGTACTGTATTTCGTATTTTCTTAATTTTTAGAACGCTTTAAATTTTTCCCAACTTATAGATTTTCTCCTTGGCCGGAATACCGCTATTATACCAGTGTATACCAACGACATGCCTGTCACTCCCATTTTCTGTTATACGTATTTTCAGTATACGTGCACGAAATTCTGATATTTGTCAGGTGACCCGTGTTTTGACTTGTCTTTCTTAGCCTTGTCTTGATTTAATCTTGACTTGGTTTAACTTGGTTTGGTTCAACTTGGCTTGGCTTTGCTTGGTTTGGTTTGGGGTTGAGATGAGAGGGTTTTGTATAAAAACCAACTCCTCTCTCTCTCTCTCTCTCTCTCTCTCTCTCTCTCTCTCTCTCTCTCTCTTTTCATTTCTTCTTCTCTTCTCCACTTGGAGCTTAACTCTAGGCAAGTATATCGTGTCAAATCTTGAACTTTATTATTTTGCCATTTTGTTTGTTCTATTCTCTTCCTTGCATGATTCTAAGCCTCTTTAGAACTTGGACTTTTCGGTTTTGATGGTTATATTTTTGTAGATCTAAGTTTATAACTTTTCTTATTTTTCTTGATTTTGATCTCTTAAACTTTGTTATTTTTGAAAACTAATGGTTCCATGTTGTGGGGAATTCAATTCTAACAATTTTAGCTTTTGAACCACTTGATTTCGATTTATTTTGAGTTAGTTATGCCATTTTTCGTATTCATGGGTTCCCCACACCTTTTGGTGTTGTCGGGACGATGAACAGTGCTGCGTGCTGTATTTTCGCCGCACGTCGTGCTTGTGCCATGAGCATTTTTGCCCGTGCGTGCAACGCATCTCACACGCCGCATGCCCGCATGATTTTCTGTCGCACGTCGTGGACATTTTTGCCCGCTCGCGCAACGCATCTCGCACGTCATGCGCAATTTTCTGTCGCACGCCCGCGCGTCGTCCTTGCGCCGTGGGCATTTCTGTCCGTGCGCGCAGTGCATCTCGTGCGCCACACGCCCGGACGATTTTCTGTCGTGCGCCCGCGTGCACCTTGCGTCGTGGGAATTTTTGCCCATGCGCAGCAAATTTCGCGCGCCCGTGCGATTTTTTGCCGCGCTCGTGCTTGCGCATACCTTGCGTCGTGGGCAGTTTTGCCCATACGCACAGTACATTTTGCACAGTATATAGACCGCACGCCATGGGCAGTTTTGCTCGTGCACAGTGCGCACGTGCGCAGATTGCCTTGAATGGCTATTTATGACTGTTTTTGCTTGTTTAAGCTGTTTTGTAGCTAGAATCTTGAGAAAATCAAAATATAAAAGTTGTAGATTTTTGTGTTGGCTTCAAGAATCTTCTTGTTTTACCTTAATTGGAGTTCATATAAGACTGATAATTTCAATCTTTGTTTTGATCTTTTGGCTTGTTTTTTGTACTTGGCCGTTTCGATATTTTCTTCGACTGTAATAAATTCTTAACATGATTAGATGATTTCGTATAGTTAGTGGATGATTGTACACCCTATATACACTTGACACTAGCACATGTTCAATTATTATTCTATGTCTTGTACTTACTTTTATTTATTCCTCTGCACATGCTATGATATGTCTTTCCTTTCGATTCTTTCTTATATACTATGATATGTATTGGCATGCATTTCCGAATTTATTGTACTTTACAGTCTATGCCATGTCTATAATTTCTTGGTTATGTCCTGTCGTGGCGTACTCATGTTACATGTCTTCTTTGCTTACTATATAGTGACACGTCGTGGTGCACTATTGTACATGTCTTTTCTTGCCTACATGTTAGTGGCATGTCATGGCGCACTCCATATTTTCTCTATAGTGGCTTATTATAGCGCACTCCTAGATTCCAGCTTATTATATTTTTTTGTTGTGGCTTGTTATAGTGCACTTTCTTGTATTGTCCAGTCTTTCATCATGTCTAGTATAGATTCTGGGGAATGCCACACCCAGAATCCAACAAGAAAACGTTAAGGAATAAACAACTAGCTTGATTACCTAGATGCATTAGGAGGGAAGAATTTTTTGGTTACCTGCAAGCCCTTTGTCCCGGCTCCAACCTGAATTGATTTGGAGCTATCTGTCATGATGAGCACACTTCCAGCGCACCGTCGAGTGTTGCACCTTTTATATGTTTTTTGCTACATTTGTCTCCTGGGCGATGTACCCACTATTAGATCTTAGGATACATTTGTCTCCCGGACGATGTATCCACCATTACTTTCTTTTCCTTTTGGCCTGGATAAGTCAGGTAGTCTGCAGGGCAGGTAACTTGATTGGATTTCTCAAAAGTGCATATGTTAGTAATTAGGATTGTGATAACCCTAGTTAGCTAATGTATAAAGCCGTACTCATTGCTTGGTCGTGATTGTTGTTTGGAGTCCAGTCTAGTCTAGTTTTGTCTAGGTAGTGTCTGTATTTGTTTATTTCAGTACATTATTGTTTATGCTTTACTTTTGTGGATAAATGATTAGAGACTAAGTTCTGTTCAGGAGAAGGGTTATAGCCCCGGTCCTTATTTGATTTACGGGTTGTAATTTGGGTTCCGGAATAGTTTCTTAGTCATCTTGTCATTTGTCGTCCTATTTAGTACTCACACGCTATAAATGATTCCTATGTTGTACATTGATTAAAGACTAAGTTCTGTTCAGAAGAAGGGTTACAGCCCCGGTCCTTGTTTGGTTTACGAGTTGTAACTTGGGTTCCGGAATAGTTCCTAAGTCATCTTATCATTTGTCGTTTTATATAGTTCTAACATGCTCACATGTCCCAATTATCTAATATGCTCACATGTTCCAGTTATCTTACATGCTCACATGTACCATTTCTCTACATGCTCAGTTTATCTCACATGTTCACATATTTCCGTTTACCTTACATATTCATAGTTTACATTATGTCACATGTTATTTACCCTATGCTCCATGTTGTTTTGCTTATTATATTTTCTATTCTCGGGATAAGTGCATTGGTAGTGCACGAGTCTCGATCCGCATTTACTTATTTTGTCTCTATCCACTGCTATATTAGTTATTGCTGGTTTTAGTTCATAGTTTGGCTTTCTTTGTGGTACTTGCTATTGGTGGTCTGACCCTACTGGTTTTGTTTGGCCAGATCTGATAGAGGAGCCCGAAGGACCTTCCGTACCATCTACTCGACGGTGACTACCCGGAGCACCAGATTACCTTAGTGGGTTTTTCTATACCATTCCCCTACTAGTTATGTATATTATTCTTTTGTGGTGTTTAGCCTCCGAGCATGTGTTTAGCTCGTGTTTTGGATCTTGACATTTAGCCTACGGGCCTAAACATGATTTGCGTATTCTAGACTATAGCTAGAGCATGTATAACTATTAATCTTGCTAGTTCTTCACTTTGTATACTAGATTCATGATCATCCATGTATATATAGTTTGGGACGCTTTACTATTTTATGTCTGATGATCATACTTCTTGTACTTTACATATTTTTCTGTGATTGAGATACCTATGACAGCTTGACCTAGGATTGACTGTTGGATTGTAGTAGTAAACCCCATGTCTCTACAGCTTATACGTTATTTCGGGGTACTGGAGTACTTTGGAATACGTATATGGCCTGGTCCGTCCCCACTTGCCAGTATTCTGGTTCTGGGGCGTGACATCTTCTTTTGGGTGTTTTTCTTGAGGGCATTAAGAATTCATCTCCGTAGCGTGCACAATGATTTCATCAAAGATTATCATGTCATTCTCTTCAATTAGTTTTATTTCTTGATTAGAAATCGACAACTTCATGTCTTCTTGAAGGGTTGAAGATTTTAGTTTAGCGGATGCAATGGGTTCATCCAACTCGTCGCCTTCATAGTTAACAATGACAACTGGTGTCATGCTCCCGTCCTAAAATACGCGGGACCGAGCCACGTGACATTGGCCGGGTATGTATTCAACCAGACTCTAGTCCGACTAGAATACGTATAAGCTGTTCAAAATGGTGTAACTATCACTACATCAACTCTATATCTCAATCCATATAACAGAAACATAAAAAATGGAAATATGAATACTAGTCTGCAGCCCAATAATCATATCGCCCGAGTAGACTCGAAAAGAATGATATAAGTCTATGAATACTAGGCTACTAAGCAGATACAAATAGCATAAAATGAAACATGTAACTCCGAAAGAGTGAATACCTGAAATGAAATTAGTACCATCAACAAATCCAGCAAGGAGATCTATAAAACTACTCGGCCAACCTGGAAGGAAATCAGGCCATCAGTGGGACGTAGCAGATACATAATATATATGTCGATATGAAGTATAATAAATATCTGTCACTACCACATTTTAGTTTGAGGGTATTTTGGTCATTTGTGAATTTTTAAAATTATTTTGATTTATTGAAGTGGTGATTTTTATTTTTGACTTTGGCTAGTTGAGACTTGGAGACTAATCTAGATGTTAACCCTAGCTTTGGTGACTTGATTAGCATGGTGAGACCCTAGTCTAACTTAAGTCAACCTAAGTTAGTCATTTAGAAATCAAGATTCAAATAGAAGGATTAATGATTTGGTTCAATGACTTGAGGCTTGTGAATTGATTCTATGACTAATGAAACTAGGCCCATAGCCCATTAGACTAAACCCTAACCCTAATTCCCACTCTCTATGGCCGGCTATTAGGGCTTCCCTCCCTATAAATACTCTCTTCATTTAGTTCTTGCCTCCTTTGTATTGAATCAACACTTAGAAAAAAGAAAGGTATGGTCATTCTTCCCCAATCCATAGTTTTTCCATTTTTATTCCTTTTTGACTCTAGTTTCTTGCATTAGAGTCTAATACTCTTCTATTTTTTGTTTATGGAGAGTAATCTCAGCTTTTGAGCAATTTGGGGATTTGAGCTAGCAAGGAGGAACACTCTATTTTGGGGCTTTTCTTGCCATTGGCACCTATAGGTAAAACTTCTCAAATTGTGTTAATATTCTGATTTCTTTGCATCCTAGTCTAGATCTAGGTGTCCCCTAGCTGTCCCTAAAATTTGATTAGAAATCGTGTCTGTTTGATGTCCGTATCGGACACGTGTCAATGTGTATGTGCAAGTGTTTGATTAAATGCCTCAAAGAGTAATTTATTGTTGTTTTTAAAATGTATTAGAATAGAAATGTAGATCTACATGTGTTTAATATTTTCCTTATGATTTGTATCCATTTTGGAGCCGTGTTCGTGTCCAAACAGGACACAAACACGCTCTCAGCAGCCTAGGGCAGTGCCCTACTGCTCGAGGCCTCGTGCTCACTGCACAGGACATGTGGCGACCTGTGGTTTGGCACAGAGGAGGGGGCAATGACTGACACGTCAGTCCCCAAGCCTCGTATCGAATGGTCGTGTGTCAGACACGTGGTGTCGAGTGCATTAGGATTGCACTGGGCGTGTGAAACGTGTTGACTCGGTCTGATACGGGCTACGTGTCCACGTTTGACACGTCATGCACACGTCGTGATGGGTCCAGTGTGTAGCGTCCAGTGTGTAGCCCGAGTGTTAGGCTACACGTGGACGTGACCACGTGGCATGATGTGTCACGTGTCGTGTCCACGAGGCGACCGCATCGCAGTACGACGCAGTTTGTGCACGCGAATGTGTCTGTGTGTGTTCATGACTTGGACATGTCGTGTCCAGTCGTGGGACTTGTGTGGACTCTGGACACATGTACGACTCGACCCTGACCTATTTTGCATGTATTTCATTGTGTTTTTATTCATAATTCATGTTATCCCCAATGTCTGATACTTAAGTTCACTGTTGTAATTTCTGAGAATTAAATTGTAATTTTAAACTTTTTGAATAATGATTTGTTATCAGGAATGGTTCATTACATATGTATGAGGTTATGTACATGATTAGGTTTCATGTTAGCTAGATGTGTTGGTTTTCGAATTGTATTACACTGAAATCCTGAACTATTAAAGTGTAAACTGAAACTGAAATTCCTAGTTTAATACACTGTAACTTTACACTGTCTTCCTAACACACACACACACACATTATCTACTGTTCACTGAGACACATTCACACTGTTTTCTCATGTTTTGATACAGTCTCATTTGTCATTGACACACACACACCTATGTAAAACTGTTAACTGAAACCTACCACACATATCACATACACACATACATTACATCACACCCTAAAATCTGAGACACTTTGGACTGATGTTACACACTAAAAATTCCTGAGAATGCATGTACATTGCACTGATTTCATATTCCTGTATACACACACATTCAAATCTGATAACCCAAACTGTAGGTATACACTGTTAAACTGAGATTGACACACTGATTTGAGGATTACTGACATTCCTACACACTCACACAAACACACAGGACACACACTACATGTATTACTTGACACACACACACTTTTGCACACATTGATGACATGTTCACACACACACACTCATGCACTTATGAAACCTGGAACTGAAATCTGAGAACAATGTTTACACACACACATTGATTCATATGTCTACACACATATATGTAGCACATTCCACACTGTTTTCCTGAATACACTCACTCACTCACCCATGCCACACACACACACATGCATATGCCCTAATTGACACACTAATTCCTGTCCACACACACTCACAAATACATGCAGGACACTATATCCCTATCTCTCTATATGCATAGGTATACACATATAATATGTAATCTTGTGTGGAAATTTGTAATGTAATATATATGTATAATGTCCATATGATTTTATTGTATGGAAATTGATATGTGCGCATGCCTATAATATGTGTTTGGCATATAGCCTATGTACTATATAGCCTATGGGTATCCCAATATGCAAGCCTATGTGTATATGGAATGTATACACATAAGTTTTATGTGTTGATTAGACTTGTGTGACTTGTGAATGGTGTGTGCTTGCTAGAATAGGCTGGTTAGGCTTAGTGAGACTTGTTTGGGTTAGGTTTGACCTAGTTGACCTAGTTTGACTAGAGTAGTTTGACTAGAGTTGACCAAAGGTTGACTTTAGCCTAGATTGACCCAAACATCATGTAGAATGCATCGTAGTAGTTTATTTTACCAATTTGGATATGTTGTGACTTGTAATATTCTGAATAGGAGCCAAACACCACTCCTCAGGCAGTATTTCATTCAGACACTCAGGATATCAGGCGAGTACATTCTCTGACCGTTTCATACTTGCTAGGACTATATGTTACGACCCGCTTCCGCTTTTCGGGATACGAGTACGTGGCCAAGTCCAGCCTACGCCGCAGCATCGGCGGTAGTACGCTGTCTGGGCTCAATATAAATCTCAAATACAACAAATATCTCTATTTTGCTCATTCACAATAATTATTTAAATTACAATTCCAATAATACATTCAAATTCGTATACAGATACAAACCCACTACATGTGACTATTCTAGCTAGAATCTATGGTTGGCCTCCAAGATAGATCTAACTCCACCCGAAGGAACCCAAAGCAAGAGAGCAAGTCATCGAGAATAGTCATCAAGAATCTGTCAACTGAAAAATAGTTATCCAGTCAGGATTGGAACAAGTACAAGTCTAGCCCTCACCATACAAATACAATATAAAGCAATATAACACTAAACATGTGAATTAATGATCAATGGAAAACACGAACAATATGAACAAGGAAATATGCAAAATGATAAACGACATAAGAAGGTAGCGAGAATGAAAAGACAAAGAAACTCATGTAAACCATAATAGTGCACGTGTCATGAGAAGTACAACGTTCTACACATGGACGGCTTGGACGAACGATGAGGTTATAAGGCCCGCCCCCGTAAACGAGAGAGTTGCCAACAATACAATCTGGGCTTTGTCCATGTGCCTAATAATTGTACCCCTCTAATATCCATAGCTCACAATCATGAAAACACGGTCACGAGAACAATCACGATATCAATGAGAAAACATGAACAATAGTCAATCACGCAAATCTCGTGTGTGTAACAGTCAAGACACGAAAAATAACATGTATAAGTGAAATACGACAATATAAAGTAAATGTACATGAAAGCATCAACAAGTACTTGCCTCGGTTTGATTTAAAGTTGACTGGCGTGATATGATCATGTCGGCACGAAAATAGTCTCAAAAGTCAAACTACGCAAGATGATTTCAATTGATGAGACGGGCCTCTAAAATAAAAAAAAATAAAAAAAAATATTTTGGAAAATTGTTGAGAAAAATATATGATGTGTACTTTTTCATCAGCGTTCTGAAAATTCAAACGGATCGTGATTCCGATTCTTGGTTCTCCCGGAATCTCGAAAACACCGAAACGTATCAAATTTCGGACAACTGACACTCCACGAATTTTCCAAAAAATTAGGTTAAAATTATTTGAAAATAAATTTTATATTCAGAAAAATACCTCGAGACGGTTTCAACAAAAAAAACTGGAGGTCAAACGGAGTCCGGAGTTGGAAGTTATGGCCCTTCGAAGTTAGTAAAACATTTGAAAAGGAAGGCTGAATTTATGACGAATTTGGGATAATTATGACGAAAAAAGAGAGAAATTTTGGAAAAGAAGGTATGAAAGATGATTTTATTTTATAGGTTCAATATATATAGATAATGGAAAGCAATTAGTGAATTAGGATATGATTAGAACGCAATCAATAAAGATATGATTAGGATTACCAACTAATTTAGATAGGAATATGATTAGTTCAAATAAGAAATAATCTATCTAATACTAGATATGATTCAAATAGGATTAGAATTTTCTAACGGACAAGTCTCTCCATAAATTTAAATCAATAACTTATTTAAATCCAAATCAGATGAATTCAAATCCAAATCAATTCAACATAATAACTTTAAGATAAATTTAATGTTTATCAAAGCAATTTAAATCATATAATAGATAAATCGTTAATCAAAAATAATATTTCAAATCTATATTAGATAATTCTTAATGCCACAATTAGTCACCATAAGTATTTTAAATAATGTTTGATGTTATCAAATAAGGTAAAATATATTTATAAATCTAAATCTTATTCAAATAAGTTACTAAATCTTTTTGTTGCTCCAAAAATAATCATAATTTTCAAACGATTTCGAAACCGATATTATTTTTTTGAAAATCCAAACATAATAATAAATAACTTATAATTTCAATAATTTCAAGAACAAATATTTATTAAACTAAATAGTATTTTCAAACCGTTAATTACAAACTACATTTTGAAATGCGAAAAAATAGTAAATATCTTTTACAAAGTTTCAAAAATAAATTACTTTCAAACACAATAAAATAAAATATAAAAAAAAATTTGAGAAACAGGGGTTACAAATCTACCCACCTTAGAAAAATTTCGTCCTCGAAATTTAAGGATGACAGGAAAAATAGACTTGGTTGGTCAGGTGAAAATATAGAAATTTTTTAAAAGGAATAATGATCAATGAGATAAAAATATATTTTTTTCTTAATTAAAAGATTGATCAAGAAGGATGGAGAATGTAGTCAATGGATATAATTCGAAGGAGTTACCTACATGACATCTAAGTTATCACTCATCAAATAAATTCGTATCCTCAAGAATATTTTTTTTAAAAATTCCTCAAATTCAATATTTTTATAAAATCACTAACTCAATTTAATACCGTGATGTAGCAATCATGAATATCATCTTATAAAATTTACAACCCTTAATCCAACTTGATAAATATCTTCAAAATCTATCTTCACAAACTTTAAATTCCTCAATTTTATTTAAATTCAAAATTCAACATTTCATAATCTCCTTAAAATTTAAATTCCATAAATTTTCAAATCATACCTCATTTTATTGATCAAATCAAATTATTTCCTTTAAAAATTAAATATTCGACCTTATCAATAATTTATCGATCATATAGAAATTTAAACCACAAAATATCAAAAGCTAAAAATTTCATCTTCAACAATAACCAAATATTCAATTTATCAATCGAGAATTCGTCCATCTTTGATTAGAGTCATTTATCAAATCACAATTTCAACTTCACATAGGTCATCTCAAAATTCAACGAATATCATCACCTTAATCATGTAGCCTATGTAACAACCTTAACTACCCATACAATCATTCAAAATAATTCTATGGGTCACCCACGGTATACCTAGTCCTAGGCCTAATCATTTTTTAAAAATCAAATCAACCTAATTGTGAATGAGCATCCTATCGCAGGCTTGCAGTATACGACTAATATAGGAACTACCATAAGTTCGCATAATTTTGCAAAAATGGACCTGTATTGGGCCACCATAAAAACTTGTCACGACCCGCTCCCGCTTTTCGGGATACGAGTACGTGGCCAAGTCCAGCCTACGCCGCCATCGGCGGTAGTACGCTGTCTGGGCTCAATATAAATCTCAAATACAACAAATATCTCTATTTTGCTTATTCACAACAATTATTTAAATTACAATTCCAATAATACATTCAAATTCGTATACAGATACAAACCCACTACATATGACTATTCTAGCTAGAATCTATGGTTGGCCTCCAAGATAGATCTAACTCCACCCGAAGGAACCCAAAGCAAGAGAGCAAGTCATCGAGAATAGTCATCAAGAATCTGTCGACTGAAAAATATTTATCCGTCAGGATTGGAACAAGTACAAGTCTAGCCCTCACAATACAAATACAATATAAAGCAATATACACTAACAGTGAATTAATGATCATGGAAAACCGAACAATATGAACAAGGAAATATGTAAAATGATAAACACATAAGAAGGTAGCGAGAATGAAAAGACAAAGAAAATCATGTAAACCTTAATAGTGCATGTGTCATGAGAAGTACACGGTCCTACCATGGACGGCTTGGGCGAACGATGAGGTTATAAGGCCCGCCCCCGTAAACGAGAGAGTTGCCAACAATACAATCTGGGCTTTGTCCACGTGCCTAATAATTGTACCCCTCTAATTCCATAGCTCATAATCATGAAAACACGGTCACGAGAACAATCACGATATCAATGAGAAAACATGAACAATAGTCAATCACTCAACTCTCGTGTGTGTAACAGTCAAGACACGAAAAATAACATGTATAGTAAAATACGATAATATAAAGTAAATACACATGAAAGCATCAACAAGTACTTGCCTCGGTTTGATTTAAAGTTGACTGGCGTGATATGATCATGTCGGCACGAAATAGTCTCAAAAGTCAAACTACGCAAGATGATTTCAATTGATGAGACGGGCCTCTAAAATAAAAAAAATAAAAATATTTTGGAAAATTGTTGAGAAAAATATATGATGTGTACTTTTTCATCAGCGTTCCAAAAATTCAAACGGATCGTGATTCCGATTCTTTGTTCTCCCGGAATCTCGAAAACACCGAAACGTATCAAATTTCGGACAACTGACACTCCACGAATTTTCCAAAAAATTAGGTTAAAATTATTGAAAATAAATTTTATATTCAGAAAATATACCTCGAGACGGTTTCAACAAAAAAAACTGGAGGTCAAACGGAGTCCGGAGTTGGAAGTTATGGCCCTTCGAAGTTGGTAAAACATTTGAAAAGGAAGGCTGAATTTATGACGAATTTGGGATAATTATGACAAAAAAAGAGAGAAATTTTGGAAAAGAAGGTATGAAAGATGATTTTATTTATAGGTTCAATATATATAGATAATGGAAAGCAATTAGTGAATTAGGATATGATTAGAACTCAATCAATAAAGATATGATTAGGATTACCAACTAATTTAGATAGGAATATGATGAGTTCAAATAAGAAATAATCTATCTATTACTAGATATGATTCAAATAGGATTAGAATTTCTAACGGACAAGTCTCTCCATAAATTTAAATCAAATAAATTATTTAAATCCAAATCAGATGAATTCAAATCCAAATCTAAATCCAAATCAAATTCAACATAATAACTTTAAGATAAATTTAATGTTTATCAAAACAATTTAAATCATATAATAGATAAATCGTTAAATCAAATAATATTTCAAATCTATATTAGATAATTCTTAATGCCACAATTAGTCACTATAAGTATTTTAAATAATATTTGATGTTATCAAATAAGGTAAAATATATTTTATAAATCTAAATCTTATTTAAAATAAGTTACTAAATCTTTTTGTTGCTCCAAAAATAATCATAATTTTCAAACTATTTTCGAAACCGATATTATTTTTTTTGAAAATCCAAACATAATAATAAATAACTTTATAATTTCAATAATTTCAAGAACAATATTTATTAAAACTAAATAGTACTTTCAAACCGTTAATTACAAACTACATTTTGAAATGCAGAAAAAATAGTAAATATCTTTTACAAAGTTTCAAAAATAAATTACTTTCAAACACAATAAAATAAAATATAAAAAAATTTTGAGAAACAGGGGTTACACTATATTCTTGCTCTAGATTACTTTACTTGATGCTGATACGATGGAAACACGGATTAGTACTATATGGATCTTTTCATACGATGTTATCCCCCTCGGGAGCATCAGATACATCATGTCATGTGCGTTTCACTTTCATCATGTATTCATGTGCTTTCACCATTTATGTGCACTCTCGTGATTCATGTACTCTCATGTTCACGGAGCCCCCATGTTTATATTCATGTGCACCCATTTATGGGCCCCATGTGAAATCATGTACAATAACATAACTTGAACGGATCCTTGTGTATTGATTGGGGATGGAGGAGTAGAAATAGTCATGTGGACATTTCCAAAGTAGTGTAGCCATGTACAACCTCTCATGTTTATTATCAAGTCGTTCACCATGTCTATCTTTTACTCTAAATCACTAGTTCACTGTAGCTCTTTACTTATAGTAGATATTTCTTTACAGTCTTCTCTTTTACTTCATGTATACTCTTCAGCGTTTTATGTATCTTACTCTATTGCCTGTATTATATTCCTGTCATGATATGAACTGCGTGAGATGTACTGTGCTCGCTTCCGTCCTGACTGGACCTATTGAAAATATTACAGATGACCTTGAGGAGCTGTGTCCCACTTATACGGAGCAGGCCTAGATGACACTTGTGAGCTGGACTCTCAGGAGGACCCAGCACTTGCAGAGGACATTATCCCAGTAGTCTAGGCTAGTTAGCTAGACTAGTATCTTATTATCATTCTGTCTGTTGGATACACTTGTACTTATTGGAGATTTGTTATTCTGGATTCGTGGAGTTGTTTATCTTAGACATTTAGCTCTCTCTTATCTTGTATTTATCATCTGTGAATTCTGTTGATTTCATCTATCTATCTTATCGTACTTTCTTCCTTAGTTGTGATTGAGTTGTACTTTATATTGTCACCTCCATTCGGAGTGTATATACTATACAGGTACCTTATAACTGTTAGATGTATGTGACCTAGTACAGCGTTCTACCGCTGACACTGCGGCGTAGGCTTGACGTAACCACTTCTCGTGCCCCTACACTGGGTGCGGGTCGTGACAATATCATGTGTAGGTAGTAATATGTGATCCAGAAAATAGACATGTGATCAAGGTGATAGACAAGTGATCAGGGTAATACACAGGTGATCTAGTAACTCTACTACTAAGCAGACTATCTAGTTTGTGTGGAATGCATGTAAGGACAATAATAGTATGCATGAGCTATCACGGCGTACCCCGGAACTCTGGTAGGAAACTCTGACAAACTTTGATATGAAACCCTACAGTAAAACTGTGGCAAACTATGATGTAAATTTTGAAGCTCTGGTAATGAGACGACTGCATACTCTGTCGGAAAGGAGCTCATATGCCTAGTGACTTCCTTCCCCGTCCAATGATACTATTTATGTCGCATTCACGAAACATCCAGCCTGAATCTAACAAATGATAAGTCTATATATCTGGTCAAACATGTACACAGGAAGTAATCGTCAAATAGATGTCCAGAGATCATAAACGAGTCACCTATATGCCATGCAGAGTGAATCCATGAATCATGTCTATGTGTCAGTAGGTATAATCATGACAGTGTACTGATGATGAACATGTAAAGCGTGTACATTATATCCACTGAGAACGACTGATAAGGAATATAAGCATGTAGATACTATAAATCAAGTTGGTAATGTATACTTGCCTAGAGTTTGTCCAAACTATGCTGAGACTGTAATACCAAAGTCTATCCCAATATCCATTCCCCAATGAACCATACTCAATGTAAATATCTATCAACCAAATCACAAATAAATATATATCACACACTAAAGTACATGTATAACTCATAACTCCTACCTAGAGAGCTTGGGTTGTTCTAGTCCCGTATTATCTTAGGTTGTCTAAGACACTTGTAATTATATCGCCAAGAACTATGTCACACTAGCCTCTATAGTCACTATTGTCAATAGTATGAATTACAAGTTGTAGGTTATTGAAATATCAAGGTTGTAACTCGTTATTCGTACAACAAAACCTACAACACACAAATCGAGATAAGATAATCAATCACAAGGTTAACAATCTTATCTTGGCAATCCATATGACCATTTAGTCAATTTCAGTGATGTGGGTTCACTGAAATCGACTGATCTCAGTTTTGACGCACGGATTCCAAAATACGAACATAAATAGAAATTAATTATAATTAATAGGAATACATAAAGAAAAATCTATATACGTCGTCACATGATGAAACAAACATCACCAACGTGTCCAGAATGGTCAAATTAGCTATGATAGCCTATCCGTAACTCCAATTTGGACACATGGGCAAAACGATAATTTTAGGTCAAAATCATACCCGTCGTTGGACCCACTTGCACTAAAAAATGTGTTAGGATAAAAGTCCTTTAAACCTATAAAATTATATGTCCACGATTCCAGAATGACGATACGAACCCAACGGTATATCTGAAATTGGATTCCGATGAGTCTGTCCCAAAATGACGCGTTGACCTGGCCTTTGGGATCCAGTTTGTAAAAAAATGCATGCCGAAGTCAGAGTCCACTAAATCTAGCAAAATATATGTCAATGAGTCCAGAATGATGATATGAATCCAACGGCATATACGAAATTAGATTTCGACGAGTCGATCTCAAAATGACCCGCTGACTCGGATAATGGGACCTGATTTGCACCAAAATGCGTGTCGGGGCCATGTTGTTCCAAATTCAGTAAATTATATATTAATTTTTAGCCAAAATGATGCCACAAGTCCACTGATGGCGTCAGAATTGGAATCCAAAGTCCCGGATCCAAAATTAGAATTTTATAAGTTGGAAATTACGAATTCGGACGGCCAACTTTGGCGCCGATTTCAACCAAACAAACGACCTCACAATTGAATGAAATTTTATCAGAAGAAGAGGGTGATACCAGCTATGCACATGAACTGGTGGCATATCAAACGGAGCTGCGATGATGGAGAAACAAATCCACAAAGTTGGCTTCACAAAACTGTCAAAAATAAACATAATTATTCGTCCAACTTTGCGGCTAGTTTTGTAACAACACGCTCTGCCCTAGCGGAACGCCGATTCAAACGACAAGTGCAACGACTCATTTCAATCGTTGACTCGAACAGTTGCGTTGACCCGATGAAGTATCGATGTGAATCGATGCAAGATTTACGTTGGCCCTTCTGCAGAATCCAGACTTAGACGTTCAAAAGGCGCGCTCGGAGTCTCATTTGGCCGATGCATTCATTGCTAAGGTGGGTGGCTCCGATGAACCTGTCTTTGCTTAGCCTAGACACATAATAATACGGACAATATTGCTAGAATCGCTAGGCGATAACCCATGAATGCTAATAAGAGAACTCAACGCACCTAGCTAAGAGAATAATCTCATCTTGTATGCTTGTATAGAACATGTAATTAAAATTGATAAATTACTTGAATCCCCGTACCACACTCCACGCTCGTTCCAAGCACACAGCTTACTTTTCAGTAGAATTGTCTATGCGTTAACTTATGAACGAAATGCTTGTCACTTAGATCGTACTACAACTTGAAGCACAAAACAATGGATGGTTCACTAAAGTGAGGCAGGAAGACTATCAACATAGTCATTTCGAACAGAGTATAGAAACATCGAAAGGCTTTGGCACAGTTGGGTCGCCAAGGCGGTTCCCGTACAGGGAGCTGCATAATGAATGAATGAACGAATGAACGAATAAGTGAATGAATGAATCAACGAATAAATGAATGAATGAATGAACAAGTGAAAGAAAGAAAAGATAAGAATGAATGAAAGAAAGAAAGATAAGAAGAGAAGAATGATTAGCGACAGGTATGACGGGGACGTGCAACGGGGCTTGCTACCCGCGCTGCACGGATGCTGCCACCAACCTAGTCGGTAATCGACTATGGCTCAAAGACAGCCTATGGCTCAAAGACAGCCCGTTAAGTTAAAAATGACAAGACAATACAAAATGGTCGCGGACAACTCGATGCACGAGGAAAAGAAGTGAATAAGGATTCCAAGGCAATGATCACGATATCGTGGCCGACCTAGGCAGAATCATGGCTTACGGACAGCTTGGGTGCAGGATCGGCCACCCAAGAGGCGTAAGTCGGATATTGCGTGGCCTATCAGGGTGTACCAGTCATTACCGGCTGATAGGAAACCAAGATACCAAGATGGATAGTCCAAAATGGCTTGTGGTGCCAGCGACCGGTACATATAGATTAAGTTGGCTCGATTGTGGCATTCCGCGTAGGAGTGGGCACGGGTCGGGCCGGGCCCAAATTTGTTGGACTCGGACCGGACCCGTTACTTGGCAGGGCGGGACGGGACGGGTCCAAAAATATTGGACCCGAACCGGACCCGACCCGTTTGAAACGGGTCGACCCGCGGGTCCTAGAACCATTATATATTTTGCTACTGAACCATTCATTCATTCTTTGTAATCCTTAGGCCCTGGGTGCTCCTCTTTAGGGTACGGAGCAATGTCACAAGTAGGACCATTTAGAGTAAATAACTACCGCAAGCTATATGAAAATGACTATGCATTGAACAAGGGTGAGTAAAGTATTCTCTAGACTCTTACTAATCAATACAACATATGTAACAGATCGAGATCAATATTATATACCTAACATGTCGTGATAGTAACCGAACTGTTAATCTTCAATACAGTGGTGAATGTTATCTTCTTGGAATATTCAACCGGTGTTGGGTTTTCATACTCCAACACAACTTCTGATTACGAATTAAGTGGGGACAAAAGAACGGCACAGGATTCCCATACCTTTCTAGTCAACTGGTTGGAGAGATTCCAGAGTACAAGAATCAGGATTTCTATATGGCTGGATCGAGCTATTCTGGCCATTACATACCTCAACTAGCCAAGCTTATTCTCCTGGAAAATAATAAAACGGATAAGCCAATCAATCTTAATGGCATTGCGGTAAGTAACTAAAAATAAAATGCCGATATTGTAATGAATATTTCGACATAGCTCTAATCTGCCAACTGTTCATCCTGCATAGATTGGCAATCCATATCTTGATACATACATTAATACTATCAAGGAGAGGTACGAGTTCCTATGGTCGCATGACATGTATTCTGATGAGACACATGTAATGCTTCTAAAGACCTGCAACATGACTAGCTTTAATTCCACTGAGTGCCTGAGCGTTAGATCTCAAGCTGACAGGGAAATTGGAGGAATCGATTTATTCAACATCTATGCTCCTTTTTGCCATTATAATGGCTCTAGTAGTTCAGTAAAAAATGCTAAAAATTGATATAAAAAATATATACTCCTAGAAACGGGTCGGGCCAGGACCCCGTTTATTTTGAAAATAGGACCCGCCTCGGCCCGCCCCGTTTAAATTTTAAAATTTAGGAACCGACTTGTTTAAAACATTTTACGGTTCGGACCGGGTCGGAACCGCGGATCCTAGAACCGTATGCCCACCCCTAATTCCGCGTGTGAGACCTTACATTAAAATAAGAAATCTGAGAAGTCTGAATAACTGAATGAGCAGTCTGAACAACTGAGTGAACTAAGCTGAACAACTGAGTGAACTAAGCTGAACAACTGAGTGAACATAAACATCTGAACAAAGCTTTTGAGTACAACACAACTTGACAAACTCGAATACTTCGTCCACCTGAGACAGGAACACGCCCTTGACACTCTCGAATGCTTATGCAAATCTGTTAAGTCTTTACGTATATAAATGTTGGTTAACTTGGTTTACCTTGGACAGGGAAGATCGTACGGTAAGTATGGTAAGTTGCGCGTGTTATTCCTATGCGACACTTGATATCGGTAACACGAGATAGGCTTTAAATCATTTGCCATGAAACTGATCCTAAGGCAAGATTTTTAAGACAACAACTGATAGATGGTGCACGAAATTAAATTGAATGTGTTTGGTAATGATAGCGAGTCGGGCGAGCTAGCCTCCCCACTAGTGCATAACAATGTACTGATAATCACATAGATTGTTTACAACCTGCGGAAGAACCTCGTCGGGTACGGAGTCTTCTCTCGAACGTGCTAAGACACGAAGCTAACTCTGGAGCCTTGGAGCATTGCAAAGGAACTAAATCACCATATACATGATATAATGTATCGAAATATTGCCATGAATCATTCCATCTTGTAAGCCACTTGGCACGCCTTTTATGTATCAGAGAGAGAGAGAGAGAGAGAGCGCTTGAGCGAATTGTAATCTCGGCCTAGCGCCGCTTGTAATACTTCTTGAATGTCAATAAAGACTATTAAGTTATTTCAAATTTGTGTTCATTTACTTTCCGTTGCAAATGGGGACACTTTGTACGACTCTGCGGCCTAGCTTCAATCGGCCGTTTCTGGACTTGGCCTTGCACGAGCACAACCTAGGCTCGTGTGGCATCACACCTTAACGAGGACGATCACTCCTCCAGGAGAGGGGCGTGACAGTTTTGATTTATCAAACGAACGAATTAACGACAAAAACTTTAGATAAAGGTAGAGCTACATACCGAGATTGCAATGGAGAAAAGAGTTTGACGATCCAACAGTCAAATTTTTTGAAAAACGTGCACGAAGTCGTTGTCATGAAACACGATTTCTGTCTTCAAAAAATGCACGTTCTGACGGAGTTTCAAGAAAAATGTCAGGATCGACTCCCTGTTGCACGGGTAGCCGCCGGGGTGATACGCGGTGGTGCGCGGGGGGTCGTCGGTGGCCAGGGGGCACTGCGATGGCGCAGCGGCCGGAGGCACGACTGCGCAGGGGTGCGTATAGAAGAGTGCTTCCAAGTAGTGGCGCACGCGGGGTGCGTGTTGGCGGTTGCACGGTCGCACGGCGGTAGGCGATTGCCAGAAACTTGAGGAGACGGCAGCAGCAGCAGCTCCCAGCAGCATTTCAACACTGCTATTGCAGCAATGGCAGCAGCCACGTGAGCTGGTTGGTCGACGGGGTCCACCAGGGTGGTCGGGTCATGTAGAGAAGTGGAAAAGAAGAAGAATAATGGAGGAGGAGATGGAATGGTTTGTAAAGAAGAAGAAGAAGAAGAAGAAGTGAAGAAGAAGAAGAAGAAGAAGAAGAAGAAGAAGAAGAAGAAGAAGAAGAAGGAGGAGAAAGAAAATATGGAGAGGGTGTTGTGTTTGTCGGCTGCACAAGGGGGGGTAGTAAGGTTGTCAAGTGTGAGGAGTGTTTTTATAGTTAGGGTTTTAGTTAAGCCTTAGGTTTTGTAGATAGAAATTCCTATATTTCAAAATATATTTTCGAGTATATTTGTCTACTCTACAAGGTATGTATATAACTATATACTCAAATCTATATATACACAAGTATTCCCTTATATATATATATATATATATATATATATATATATATATATATATATATATATATATATATATATATATATATATATATATATATATATATGTATATATATATATTTTTATATATGTATATATATATGTATATATATATATATATATATATATATATATATATATATATATATATATATATATATATATATATATATATATATATATATATATATATATATATATTTATATATATATATATTATATATATATATTTTATATATATATATATATATATATATATATATATATATATATATATATATATATATATATATATATATATATATATAATATATATATATATATTTTATATATATATATATATATATATATATATATATATATATATATATATATATATATATATATATAATATATATATATATAAAATATATAATATATATAATATATATATATATATATATATATTATATTTACATTTATATATATAAATATATATATATATATATATATATATATATATATATATATATATATATATATATATATATATATATATATATATATATATATAATGTGAAAATATATATATATATATATATATATATATATATATATATATATATATATATATATATATATATATATATAATGTGAGGCCATGTGGGTGAGGCCATGTGGGTGTGGATTCCCCTTGGTGGAGCTCCCCAGCTCCTCGAGCTCCCCCACCTCGGCCGGTGGCCGGCCGTCCCCGGGCGGCCGGGGTCCAACTGGCCGCTCCTCTCACGGGGAGGCCCCCCTTCCCCGGCCGGAGTCTGCATGGCGTGCGGCGGCCACTCCACCTTCCCCTCTCTCCCTCGGAGCCGCCGCCGCCCTCGGCGTCGCCGGAATCGCCGCTCCCAGCGCCCTCGGCCGTCGCCGGCCCCGTCCCTGCTCGGCCCTCCGCCTATCTTCTTCGGCGCCCCGCGCGTTGCGCGGCCACGTCCCGGCCCGTCGCCCCCCCAGGGTCGTCGTCCATGCCGCAGCGTCACCCCCTCCCTCGGCAGCCACTGGTGCTCCTCCAGCCCAGGCTCCCCCCGTCCTGGCAGTGGCCATCTCTCCGGCAGCCCCTCCTCTTGAGCCCCTCCCCGCTTCGGCTTTGGGCTGCCCCTCCGCGCACCCTTCCCCTCTCACGCCCCCCCCCCCCCGCCTCGTTCGAGGTTCCCCTCGCGGAGCCTCCCGCCCAGGCCGAGGTCTTCCTCTCCCATCTCGACTCCCAACCCGTCGCGCCCTCCGCCGCGGCCGAGGATTTCCTCCCCCATCCGGACACCCAACTCACCGCGCCACCTTCCCTCTTGGCAGAGGCCTACGCCTACACCCAAGCCCCACCGGAGCTCCCTTCCTCCGCGCCTCCCTCGGCCTCCCTCCCCCCTCCCGTCGCCTACTCCTCGTCGACGGGAGCCTACTGGCAGGACCCCACCACTCTAAGGTGGTACTGGGTATCCGCCCCCGCCCGGCCGGCCGTGGCCCACTGGCCATCTCATGGCCCAGGAGGAGCCGGTCTTCCTTCTGCGCCGCAGTGGACGCCGCACAGGTACTTCTAGTCCCTGCTCCGTCCAGGGCCCTCGACCGGAGCTCGCGCGGTCCGCGTCCTCACCCTCCCTCCTGCTCCATCGGGGCCAACCCTTCTCCTCCTCCCCCTGCCTCCAGCTCCCAGCTCCCTCTCCGTCGAGATGCCCTCCTCCCCGCGTCGGCCAGGCTTAGAGCCCCCTCCCCCTCGCCCCACCGTCAGGCCCTGCTGCGCTGTCCCCTGCGATCGAGGTTCCCAGGCGCTGCGGTCTCGTCCCCTCGCCGTCATGTTCATGCTCGGCGTGGCTGCTGCCTCCTCGCGTCGGCTCCTCCGGTGCCTTTTTTCTCCAATGTCCCTCCGCCTCGGCTCCTCCGGCGCCAGGGGTCGGTTCCCCACCCCGGCTCCCCAGCGGTCGAGGTCACCTCCCTCAGCCCTCCGTCCCCATCGTAGCCCCCCCTCCGCCTCACCCCCCTCTGCCTCAGTCGCCGGGGTCGAGCCCCCCCGGCTCCCCAACGGACGCACCGGTGCGGGTCCCGAGGCCCCCCCCTCGGGCCCAGCGCTAGTCCATGCCCCCCCGCATCTCGGGCCCCGCGCCCTTCCATTGGCCCGCGTGCGTTGCTTTTTGCTTTTTGTTTTTTTAGGTTTGAATTTTGAACTCGGCTTCCCGCCTGTGGGACCCGAGCGGTGGTTGGCTTCCTTCAATAAAAGTTTTTTCTTTAAAATATATATATATATATATATATGTGTGTGTGTGTGTGTGTGTGTGTGTGTGTGTGTGTGTGTGTGTGTGTGTGTGTGTGTGTGTGTGTGTGTGTGTGTGTGTGTGTGTTTGTGCGTTATTGCCGGGGCACAATTTTTCGATAAAAAACTGAGAAGATGAAACGATTGTAAAAACAATGTTCCAACGCAACACTTCTAGGAAGGTTGCACAAGTATAACGAAGATCTAAAAAGATCTCATTTTAGTATTACGAGAATCTAAAAAGATTTTGTAATCAACAGCAATCGATCGTAGTACTTCTAAAAAGAAGATACAATCAGAACTACTGGCAGCAATGAAGAAGGTGACTGGCGAAAGATGGAAGAACTCCTGCTGGGGTGAATTATCACCGTTGCTCAAAGCTTTATTCGCCCTACACGAACAGCTTCCAGGAACCAGCAAGTTCATCGGAGAACTTGGAACACTCCTGCTCTTTTGACTCCTCGGATGGACAAGAACTCCCGTGCAAAAGCAACGCTGGTGCGGCGCCTTTCCTCTCTCTCGAAGGCTACTGGAAGATCAGAACTGTGTTAAAGAACACCTCTGAATTCTCTGTTTAATTGTGTTAAAAAACACTTCGTAAACTTTCTGTGGTGGCTTCTATTCTTTGTATATTTATAGCCTTGTGAGAGAGAGGATGCCTTATATAGGCCCTGCAGCAACCGCTTGGTTGCCACAAAGTTAGGGACATGGTAAAAACCACCCTGAACCTGTAGCAACCGCCCATAACGTGCAAACGCACGTTCTGCTGCAAGTTGCGCCAACTGTGCGCACCCTGCGCTCCTTGCACTCCGTGCACGGAGCCACTTGCGCCAACCTGCGCCACTGCGCGCACTGCGCCACAGCGCAACCTGTACGACCTGTGCCACCTTGTGCCACTCGTGCAACGTGTCCAACGTGCCCAACTTGCGCAACGTACGCAACGTGCGCTACCGGCACAATCGGCACATTCGGCGCAATCTGTATGCAACCTATGCGTAACCTGTGCGCAATCTGGCACGCACCCTGGCGTGCACCATGGTCGCACAAACAGTGGCACGCAACATGGCAGCACAAGTGGCTCGTGCAACGAGCGCAACTAAAGCGCACTATGCGCCTAGCGACGATGCTGACGTGCTAAGTGCAAAGTGCGCCAACAAAATGCCATATTATGCCTCATGAGCCCATGAGCCCGAGTCCGAGTCCGAGTCCGAGTCCGAGTTCGAGTCCGAGTCCGAGTCGCTAAGCCCCTGCGGGGCTTAGCTCCCATGGAAATAAATTTCCCAAGGGCAAAAAGCATGAATGCTTTCTATTGTTGATTTAGCCTTTTTCCATTAGAAAAATAACCCCACATGGCACACCCATGTGCACCTCCACACCATATGTACATCTCTAAACTAGCAAAGCTAATATATAGAGATACAACTCCTTTGGTCTAGCCGATGTGGGACTAAAATTCACTTTGTAAAAGACCAAAACCCAACAATCCCCCACATATCTTTATATATGAGTATAAGTGTTCCCCACAGTAACTGTCCATCATGCATTAGGAGAGATATCGCTGACGACTTGAATCTTCCCGTATGGTTCAAACAACAGACTATAATACAAGAATGGACTAAGCCTTGAATTCTGCATCATAGCTGAAATTCTTTCCACTCACATAATGTAGTTACATGTGCTTCTGGCTACACATTAAAGGCCCTGTGCCAGCCTAGTATAAGTGTATAATTTTGGGCGTCTACAAGTTTACCCTCAAGAGACGGCCTGAGATCCCATACACTATAGGTGAGTTCATTATAAAGAGACATGGCATGAAGCGCTTTGTGCTTCCCTTGCGGTGCTACACCGCTATGACATGGCTTAAAGCCGAGGCCTTACCCCGTACCGGGAACCTCATCGTAGTGTCATACTACTGTAGCATGAGGCAACCGCCTCTTTGTAGTGCCAAACTACCCGGCATGAAGCCTTAGGCTCCCTTGCGGTGTTATGCCGCAACGACATGGCTTGCAAGGCCGAGGCTTTATCCCTAACCGGGTACCTCATCGTGGTGTCGTGCCACTGTAACATGAGGAACTCCTCCTCTTTGTAGTGCTGACTACACCCCTCTTTATTTTTAACATACAGCATTAGGCTAACTGCCTATTTGCGGTGCTACGCCGCTGTGACTTGGCCTGCATAGTCGAGGCTTTATCCTATTCCTGGGCAGCACCCCACATATAGGAACCTCATTGTGGAGTCACCCCACTGTAGCATAGAGTTTCACTCCTTGTAGTGCTGCTCTACCGTGCTTTCTGTAAAGCACACCAGGCATTCACTCTGCCTGAGAACTCATTAAGGCAATTAAGCCAACCTACCCACTGGAACCGTTTTCCGCAGAAAAAAAAACAGTAGACAACAGTGGTTATAGGTCCGTAACCTCTCCATGCCCAATAGAACATGTAACTACCGTTCCTGATATTTTTCCAGTTAATGGTCCTTCCTTGAACCAAAAGCTAGATGCCTAGTAGATAAATCTTTGAACTAATAGCATAAAACTTTATGGTAGGAATACAATAACTAATATCAGAATGCCTTCAAGCCCATTTTACATGCTGAGTCATCGACCAGCTGGCGCTTGAGGCCTTTGGTGAACGGATCCGCCAGGTTCTCCTGACTCCGAACAACAATCACTGCAATAACACCTCTCTTAATAAGATCGTGTACTGTCCTGTGCTTCAACCGCACAGTCCTCTTCTTCCCGTTGAAGAGGTCATTTGATGCCACCGCCGCAGTCGCCTGGTTGTCGCAGTATATCGGTATTGCCGGTCTTTGTGCCCCAACCACTGGAAGACCATACATGAGCTCCCGAAGCCATTCTGCTTCCTCGACTGCGGTATCAAGTGCAAAGAACTCAGATTCCATGGATGACCGCGAGAGCATAGTCTGCTTCTTCGACTTCCACGATATAGCAGCTCCACCCATTATGAAAATGAATCCACCTGTGAACCTCTCGCTCTCCACCTCTAAGCACCAGCTGGCATCACTGAAGCCTTCCACTACCGACGGATCTCCGCTGTAGTACAGTGCATATGTCTGAGTCTTCTTGAGATATCTCATAACCCGTTTCACAGCTTTCCAGTGTTCAACACCTGGGTTGCTCGTGAAACGACTCAGCATTCCCACGGCGAAAGCTATGTCAGGCCTTGTGGCAGTAGTAGCATACATCAAACTCCCGATTACGCTTGCATACTCCAGCTGCCTGACACTTTTCTCTGAATTAGGCTTCAGCTTCAGATCACACCTGTACGGCATATCGATCCCTGGAAGATCCCGATACCCACAACGAGTGATCATTTTCTCAATATAATGAGACTGTGACAGCGCTATTCCAGTGTCTGTCCGGATGATCTTGATCCCTAAGATCACATCAGCTTCCCCCAAGTCCTTCATACTGAACTTGCTAGAGATGAACTTCTTTATCTCAGTAACACAATCCATATCCGTACCTAGGATAAGCATGTCGTCCACGTACAAACAAACGATCACACCTCTTCCATCAGCGAACTTCGTGTAAACACACTTGTCTGTCTCGCTGACCATGTAGCCATTTGACCTTAAAACTTTATCAAATTTCTCATTGTAGGAGCGTAAAAAGTGCTTCACAAGAAGGGTCAAAGTGATAGATCAGTCTACTCAAATTGATCCCCTTTATGCCAAGGAGAGGCTAATCACTTTACGCCTGAAGCAGGCTGGTTATTTTACGCTCGGATCTACATCTATCGTTTTACGCCCAGGACAAGCTAGCCACTTTTACGCTGGACAAAGCTGTCAAGTCTTGCATTTAATGCAAACTCTGACATGGAGATATTAATGATGGCATATATCACAAAGGGATTTGTCTTTACACAGAGACCAATGTTGTCGTTTAGTGTGTGGATTGAGCTACTTTACGCTCACACTACGGCTTCTTTTACGCACGAAGATTATACGAGCCTTTACGCTCAACAGTTGACGTGTGCGTAAAGTCTATTTGAGCTGCTTTTACGCTCAAGGTTATAATAACCACTTTACGCGGGAAGTCTATGTCAAGGCTATTTTACGCCAAATCTACTGCTTTACGCTCAGAGTACATTGGACTATTTTTACGCCCTATTCTCTTCCACCAGTTTGGAACGTGGTTTGCTTACATGGCTTTCGTGCCACTCTTTTCGAAGAATGTGTGTACATGCATCCTATTCTTACTGAAGTGATGGGACACACGTCAACATATGCAGAGGATGGCTTCGATCATGGGTGGCAGTTGTTAGCGTAAAGATGGAACTTTTGCTGAGTTTTTACGCACAAGAGCCCAAGTCTATAAATAGACTTATTTTTCTCATAACACAGGACGGAGACAGACAGAGGGACATGAGAGAATAGAGAGAACAGAATTTCGAGATTTTGATTCTCCGGAGCATTCTTCTTCAACTTTTCTTTCAGAACAGAGTGAAGCAAAGCAGGAAAGCATTCGGCCTCGCCATCAATGCCCAAGTGTGTCGATACCTTTCTGGTGACTTAGTTCTTCCAAGTTGTTCTACTTCAAGCAGTGATCTTCATCATCATCATATGGTCCAAGGAACAAAGTGATCATTTACAGATCAGACTTCCATAGCAATACTTTTCCAGAATCAAATTTGTACTTCTTGTACTTTTTCTTGTTTTATTTTCAAAATCCAACTTTTGTTTGGCATTTTTGTTAAGTGAAACAAAATGGCGACTCTGCTGGGGACGACCTTCTCCTCTAACGAGGAGGTGATTGCTCAATATGATGATGTTTCGGTCGGTTCGACCAAGAAGACTCTGGTTGTACACTTCGACCAGACTGCCTATGAAGAAATGCTCCGAACTGGGGGTGGTTCTCGCCACTCCAATGTTCAAAAGTCTCGCAAAGCACGAAAAGTTTGGATTCCCAAATCCAAAGTGGTTTCTGATCTCTCTGTTGCTTCTGATGACAAGGGAATTCTTCCCACTCCTGTCGTAGGGGCTCCCGTTCGTAACGAGGCAGTCCTTACTTCAGAGTTGCACTCAAAGTGTGACGATTTATCTCCCGTTTGTAACGGTGAAGATAATCAGGTTTCACGCCCACTGCGTAAGAATCAAATTTTACGCCCAGTGGGTAAGAACCAAATTTTACGCTCAGTACATAAGAATGAATCTCCCATTCGTAATGGGGCAGACTCTAAAGTTTATGCTTCTTAGTGCAAGAATCAGTCTCCCATCGGTGACGTGGTAGGCCCAAATAAATTACGCTCCTCGCGTAAAGAAAAATCTCCCGTCTGTGATGTGGTAGATAATCAATTTTTACGCTCCACGCGTAAAGGTAAGTCTCCTGTCTTTGACAGTGTAGATAAAATTCATAACGATGTTTGCACATCTAATATGAATGTACCTAAACGTGTGCAGCATAAAAATGTCGTTGGTAAAGCTTCTGTCCTACACCAACAACCTTCTTATACTGCTTTACGCAAAGTACCAAACTTATAAATTACATGCCATGAAAATGGAGTCCTTCGTGCTAAATCTCAAGATTTACGCACAGAACTCCAAACGCGTAAAAATGTACAGTTTGGTTCTGCGAATGCAGCCAGTAATCTTCTTTATACACAAGGGACTAAATATTTTTCTACCCCAAATATAATAAAGAAGAATACTCCATCTGTTCCTTCTGATTTACGTGAATTGCTAATACAAAAACGTAAGAACAGACAATCCCCGGTAATATTCCCCCAAGAAAAACATCATTGTGAATATCACCAGGTTATGATCAACTGTTGTTGTTCGGCTTCAAAATGGTCAGTTTTTTATCGTTTAAGTTTTAACTCGCCTCAACATCAAGCTGAAGACCAAGAACATGAGCTGTCATATGTGTCAGTCAACATGGCATCTCATACTAACAGAGGACGACATCCAAGACGGAATATATCCCAAACCCCAGGTCAACAACAGTTCAACAGGCTTCTTGATTCCTTTGAAGGAGTATATCAGAATACTCGATCAAGAAGACAAAGACAATTGCAGACTTCTGATTCAGAAGCTGGGGGTACTCAATCTTTTGAGTCTGATATCGATAGTGTGGATTCATACTTCTATACTAATCCCTCTATATCTTCAAGAGAAGTTGAATCCTACGCTGTTGGAGATGAACCAGAGACGTCATCTGCTAATACGGAACAACGTCTTACTGCCGTGGAGCAATCATTAAAAGACATGCTTAACATGGTGCAAAGCATGCATCAGATAATTTTGAATCAGCAAACTGCTCAACCTACAGTAATAACTCCGGTACCAGTAGCAGCACAAACTCAAGATAGTCAAGGGGCTGATATACCTTTGAATATTCAAGAGCCTGCTGTTAATCAAAATTTTGCATCTCCAGATCCCATCATTCCAGAAGATGTACCACCTCCAGTGGGGGTTACGGTACATCCAACGACTATTCAATCAAATGTGCTTCCTCAAACCAGTGAAGCCATTCAAGCAGTACGTGAACTCAAAGCACAGTTTGAAGTTTTGAGGCACAAAGATCAGCTTCAGAGGTTAGGGATTAAGCAACCTTATCCTCCTCATTGGAATGATGTACCCTTTCTACCGAAGTTTAAGCCACAATCTATGGTTTTATTCGATGGAAAATCATCTCCCAGTCAATATATCAATTACTTTGATATTATGACTGTACACTTGCAGAAAAATGATGCTCTTCTCACTCGAGTGTTCATCGGGTGCCTGACGGGTTCAGCTTACGACTGGTATCGTAGCTTACCCGATAACTCTATTTCGTCTTTTGACGAATTCAAGGCAATGTTTTTCTCCCGCTTCCATGAAGGAGGTATGGACATGAACATGTCCTCCTTGATAGAAATCAAACAAAAGGAGAAAGAAGATACTCGGACGTTCATTGAACGTTTCCGACAGGCTACTCTAAAGATGCCTCCTGGTATGCCAGATTCAGCGTTGATTGATATATGCAAGATGAATCTGCGACCATCCATTGCTGTCTTCACAGGTTTCCAATTCACAGATTGGGCTTCGTTTATTATAGTAGCAGTTTCTGCCGAGACCAATGGTAGGTTGGCTCGTGAACACGGGATGATTTTCGCTTCAGAAGATAAAGAAAAGAAAAGTAATCCTGGTAATAATCCTGGCAATCGTAATGTGAAAGGAAAAGATACTCTTATGGTCAATCTTTCCAAGAACAAAACGATGCCAAATAATCAGGAATCTTCCAGGCCAAAGGAAGAATACTCTTTTGACGAAAGTGATATCCCAGGGATATTTCAATGTCTGGTGAAAAGTGGTAAACTTCAGATTCCAGAGCCAAAAAGGCCTAATGAGGTAAATCTGACTGACAATCCCAAATATTGTATCTATCATAGATACATTAATCATCCTACCAGTGCTTGCTATGTCTTGAAAAAGAAGACCAAGAGCTGATAAATGGTGGCGCTATCGCTTTAACCAATGATGACCATACGGTTACGACCAATATGGTTTCTCTTCAGTTCGGGGATTTTTCTCCACAGCAAGTCCCAGATGGAATTATCCCAATTCCGAAGGCGACGATGAAGATCGTGAATATCCCGCCTGCCAGGGAAGAAAATACAGGATTGCTGCCGCTCACATTGAAGAATGGTGAAATCATGTGGGTACATCCTGATTTAGTACCTGAATTAGAAAATGAAGGTAAAACTTTAAAATCCAAGAAAGGTAAGAAAGTCAAAACCTGCAACATGATTTCTCATGTTATTCCAAATCCTGATGACTTGGATCATCTATGGGATGGCCTTCCTCTAGAAGATAGACTGAAAGGACTAAACATCTGTCCTCTAAGTCTAGCTCCTCCTACTAAGCTCAAGCTTACCCATCAGCAATGGCTAGCCATAAATAGTGTTCCTTTATACCGGGCATAACAAGTCTTTGCTGCTTATAAAAAAGCTCCAACAGAGATTTCTTCTCGTATCCCGAATCCTTCTCCTCCCTTAACTACAAAGACGTCTATGCTTCATTCTCCTGTAGTTGCAGAGGTTTCTTCCTCTTCCTGTGCTGAAACACCTGTCCAAAGTTCACTGCATATCCACTTGTATAGTCAGCAATCTGTCCTTCTCATGAGGAAGATGGGTTACGACTTTCAAAAGGCAGAAGGTTTAAATTATGATAAAGGAATACGTCTTCCTTTACAAATTCAAAATCAGAATTCCACTGCTGGATTGGGTTCTGAAGTTCCTCGTAATAACCCTCGCAAGAAGAAGGCTAAGGGAAAAAAGATTAAATCCTGTAATATGGTACTTTCTTCTCCTGAGTCTGAAGAAGAAACTTTTGCTGGTACAAGATCTGGAAAAGAGTACCACAAAGATTATGAGGGATCCTCCAAAGAAGCAGAAGATGTAGTGGAAACTCTACCAGTTCAACCTTCTCCTATTCCTGTTAAACCGTCTGTGGTTGAAAAGGAAAAACAGAAGGCAGTACGCTTTGATATCCCATTGAAGTCTGCTTCCAATCAGGGGGTGGTGATGAAGCCTTACAAGTTTGACATTCTAGCTCAGTTAGCCAATACTCCGGCTAGACTATCTATATTTGAACTACTTCGCCTTTCCAGAGAAAGCAGAGAGACTTTGAGCGAAGCTTTACTTCAAGCAGATTCATGCTTGGCTCAACTCAAGACTCCTGATAATATACCAGTGTCATGTCCGCAATGTTATAGTGTGATGGAAGCAATTCCCAACATCACCTTTACACAAGAGGATATGCTATTAAAACACAACAAGCATGATAGGCCTCTGTGCTACACCGGGTATATTGGATCCACTGAAATTGACAGGATTTACATTGATCCCGGATCCTCAATTAGCATAATTCTTCAGAGTATGCTAAGACCCCTGAGGATCCCTACTAGTGATTTGACTTACACTAGTACTACGATAGTCGGGTTTAACTCTGGCAAGAGCAAGCCTTTGGGGAAGATTCGTCTGCGGATTCAGATTGGTGATCTTCGAACTATGGTAACTTTCTATGTTATCAACTCAGACGTCTCCTATAATATCCTTTTGGGGAGACCGTGGATTCATGAGCATAATATTGTACCTTCAACTCTCCACCAATGCTTCAAGTATGTGGATTTCCAAGGAGTTGTGAAAACTGAGTTTGCTGATATCAATCCCTTCAAGGGTGTCGAAGTCTATTTTTCTGATTCAAGGCTTTATAAACAAGAGCATGTGAAAGAGATATCAGATATGGCTGAAGATCAATCACCTACCGAGGATCAATCTATTAATGAAGATCCGCCAGAGGAGCAACCTTTGAAGATCATAGTCAAGGGACGAATCCAATCCCAATCTGTCAATGATCAACCTCTGATAATCAAGGTTAAAGGAAGAACTCAAACTTTATTTGAGGAATCAACAAATATTCCTGCTAAGAGCTAAGTTCAACCTTTCATGATCAAGGTCAAAGGACGTACTTCTTGTACGAATGATCCAGAACCACCATTGATTGTCAATCTTGGCAAATCTACGCAGAAGACGGATAATGATCCACTGATGATTAATCCGAGGCGTAGCAGTCAAATCGTAAATGATGTAAATATTGATCATTCTGTACTTTTTGATATCAATGAAGATTTCTTTTCGAGTATATGGCTGTCAAGTTTATTGAGAGAATGACTTCATCTTCTGATAATTAAAGTCATCAATACAAAGACAACATAGAACCGGAAGAAACTTTATATATTGATCATAAGGAGAATTCTTTTCCTCCTCATGTCGATGTCGGACCTTATGCTCAAAAGTTCTTGACATCTTCTCCCTATCTGCTTCCTGTAGCCGCTTCATCACAAGCTTGCGTAAACTTCAGACGTCACGAAGAATCCTATTTCGTGGTTCTGTCTGATAAGAAAAATAAGCGTCAAATTGTGTTTGGCCTGGCTAAAAATATCCCTGTTACTCAGACAGATAATCTGAAGGATAAAGATAAAGGAAGAATCCGAATTGACAAATACAGTCAACAATCTATCAAGATCATCCAGAATATGGGGTATGATTTGAAGACTATGCAAGGTCTCAATCAGGGCAAGGGCAGACGACTACCATTATGTGGTGATCTGTTTTACCAAAAGACTCGTCATGGGTTGGGATATGATCCGTCCCACATGTTTAATGACGATATACAAGAAGAATTATCTTCTAGCTCTTAGCAATCATCAGATACGGAAGAAATTCTATTCATCGAATCCGATATATCTCGTTCCTCATATTATGAATCTGGGCAAATATTTTCAGTCAATATGGTTCAAGCCGATGATGAATCAGAGCCATTTGAGAATGATCCTTGGGCTCAACAGATAGATACTCAATAGGAACTTCGTTTTGAACAGCGACAACCACCTACAGAAGATGAGGTTATCCAGATTGATGTTAGAGATGGAATTACGTCCAAACCAATATTCATCAGTAAGAATCTTTCTGAAGATGAAAATGAAGAGCTGATAAAACTTATAAAAGATTACATTGACATCTTTGCATGGAGTTATGAGGATATGCCAGGGCTAGATCCTAAAATTGCTACTCATAAACTCAATATTTTGCCTAATGTCAAGCCTGTAAAACAATAGCAACGGTGCTTTAGACCAGATATGATGGATGCAATTGAAGCAGAAGTTAAAAAGCTGATTACATGTGGCTTTGTTCGTGAAGAACAACACCCAGATTGGGTGGCCAATATTGTTTCTATTATGAAGAAGAACGGAAAAGTCCGAGTTTATATAGATTACCGAGATCTTAATACGGCTTATCCAAAGGACGAATTTCTACTTCCCATTACTGATGTCATGATAGACAATACATGCGGTTTTGAACGTATATATTTCATGGACGGATTCTCAGGATACAATCAGATCAAGATACATCCAGAAGATGAGAAGCATACATCTTTTCGAATACCCCTTGGGGTTTACTGCTATACGGTTATGCCGTTTGGTCTTAAAAACGTCGGTGCCACATATCAATGGGCTATGAGCAATATCTTTCAAGAGCATCTACGAAAAATAGTTGAATGCTACGTAGATGACATTGCTGTTAAAAGTCGGTCAAAGAATGATCACATTCAGGACTTGAAGACAGTATTTGAATTGATGCGCCAACATCAATTAAAAATGAACCCTACTAAGTCTTTCTTAGGGGTTTCTAGTGGCAAGTTTTTAGGATTTGTCATTACCTCTCAAGGTATCCATGTTGATCCTGATAAGGTTAAAGCAATCCTTGAAATGCGTCCTCCTCGTAATCTGAAAGAACTCCGTGGCTTTCAGGGCCGTATTGCTTATATCAGAAGATTTATATCTAATCTCTCTGGGAGATGTCAACCTTTCTTCCGTCTATTAAAGAAAGGGGTATCTTTCGTCTGGGATGAAGCGTGTCAAAAAGCCTTCAATGACATTAAGCAATATCTTATAAACCCGCCTGTTCTGGTACCCCCGGTGATAGGAAGACCATTTTTGCTATATGTTCGAGCCTTGGATCATTCACTTGGCGCTCTTCTGGCAAAGAAAAGTGATATGGGTCATGAACAAGCAATATATTATCTGAGCAGAATGATGGTCGGAGCTGAACACAGATATACTCCTGTGGAAAAGGAATGTCTAGCTTTGGTTTTTGCCGTCCAAAAGACAAGGCATTATGTCACTGGACAGACTATTCATGTCATCTCCAGAATAAATTCCATTCGGGTATTGATGAAAAAATCGAGCATTCTTAATTCCAGGTTAGCTACCTGGGCGATGTTGCTCACTCCTTATGACATGATTTATGTGCCTCAAAAATCAGTGAAGGGCCAAGCGTTAGCTGATTTCTTAGCTGCTCATCCTATACCTGAAACTTCGAAGTTATATGAAGACATTCCAGACGAAGTAGTGGATTGTAACATGACTTTGAAGAATAATATATGGCAATTATATTTTGATGGAGCATCACGAGTGGGACCTAAAGGCAATATTGTCTCTGGGGTAGGAATTATCTTGGTTTCTCCTGACAAAATGGTCATATACCGTGCCTATTCTCTTAACGAGCCATGCTCTAACAATGTAGTAGAATATAATGCTCTATTGATTGGTCTCCAAGTAGCAAAACAATTGGATATTGAATTCTTAGAGGCTTATGGATATTCTCAATTGATCGTTAATCAAGTTAGAGGGACTTATGAAGTCAAAAATCCTGATCTCATCCCCTATCATCAGATGGTAGTCGAGTTGGTCCTATCATTCAAAGGATTCTTCATTGAATTTGTACCACGTTCTCAGAATGTGGAGGCTGATGCTCTTGCCAGTTTAGCTGCAGACTTGGTTGTCCCAATCCGAAGGCAAAATACAATTACTTTGTTGGACCAAGACTTGTTCTGTGTAAAGAGTAATCTGCATATTAAATAAAGTTATGTTACAGAGGCAAGTTCCCAGCAGAAAGATTGGAGAACTCCATTCATTGATTATGCAGTTCATAGGATTTTGCCTGAAGATCCTAAAGAAGCTGCATCAATTAAGAGACGATCGTTTCGATTCTATTATGATTCGTCTTTACATATGCTATATCGTCGTTCATATGACGGACTCTTGCTGCGCTGTCTCTCAGAAAGTGAAGCTAAACAAATACTGCGTGAGGCTCATGATGGTGTTTGTGGTGCTCATCAACCGGGTCCAAAGTTGCAAGATCGCATTCGAAGAATGGGGTATTATTGGCCCTCTATGATAGCAGATGCTGTAGACTATGCCAGAAGATGTAAAGCATGTCAGATTTATGCTGATTTTATTTATCAGCCGTCTGAATTTCTACATCCTACAGCAGCCTCCTGGCCCTTCGAAGCTTGGGGTATGGACATCATTGGTCCTATGAACCCTCCTTCTGTCAAAGGACATCGGTTTATACTAGCTATAACCGATTACTTTTCGAAGTGGGCAGAAGCAGTTCCCCTTGCTGAAGTGAAAACATCTAATGTAATCATCTTCATTAAACATCATGTCATTTATCACTTCGGGATTCCTCGACGAATAATTCATGACAATGGACCACAATTTGCCAGTCAAGCATTTTATCGATTCTGTGACAAGAATCGAATTCAGAATTTGGCTTCTACGGCTTATAATCCAGCTGCTAATGGTTTAGCTGAAGCTTTCAATAAGACAATCATTAAACTTCTTAAAAAGTCTGTCTCTTCTAATAAACGTAATTGGAATGAGAAACTTGGAGAATATTTATGGGCTTATCGAACAACAGTCCGGACTCCTACTGGTTTTACACCATTCTCATTGGTTTATGGATGTGAAGCTGTCCTCCCATTGGAAATCCAGATCCCTTCTCTTCGAATTGCTATTGCTAATGAGCTAACTACAGAAAATAATGATCGCTTACGACTCCAAGAACTTGAAGGATTGGACGAGAAGCGTCTTTAAGCACAACAGCATATTGAGCTATATCAAGCCCGTATATCTCAAACTTTTAATCGTAAAGTCAAGGAGAGGGTATTTAAAGTTGGCGAGCTTGTATTAGCTGTTCGGAGACCAATGGTGATGACTCACAAAAGCAAAGGGAAATTCCTAGCGAAATGGGAAGGCCCGTATGTAATTGAGTCCGTGTTCTCCAATGGTGCCTATCGGTTGTCAAAACCCAATGGAGATCTACTCATGCTGCCGATCAATGGAAAATTTCTTAAGAAATACTATGTATAAAAAGAGAAGACAGAACAAAAATAAAACTTCTTTTATTATTACTTTTGTTCAAGATAAAAGATTAAGGACGGGGGCCACTCCCTTCCTTATTGAATACATAGTCAGCTAATGCATAGAAGGCATCGTTTTCTGAACCCATAAAAATTTTACAGCCGGTCATCCTCGACGCTTCTTCTTCAGGAGTTTTTCCTAGCTCTACTAAGAAAGCAAGGATGTCTTGGGGTGGTTTGGACGTAGAAGAACTGTTGTCTACTTCGGTCGGACTCGTCACTATTGGCTCAGCAGGGCATGTCTCAATAACGTCCTCAATGTTCCTGAAGACTTCATTCTTTTGCTGTACATCCTCGGAAGACATTTTCAATAGAGGAGTAGAAATAAGAATGAAATGATTACAGAGAATTCTCACCTATTTATAGAGGAGGATTACTAATGAATTGGTCTCTGAAATTGAAAACGACTTTTCATTTCCGAAAAGACTCGTTCGTTCATGTTACCATGTTCATCCATTTAATTATGGAATTGAATCGTCCTTTCTGTTCCCAAGAAATACGTTGATTCGTCCACCGTTTTGACGTATATACTCACAACATCTGTCTTCTTATTCCCCAGCTACCAAGGTTTGGTTAAGCTGACTTCTTGTCTCTTGGGAGAAGGATTTTAAATCTTCTATCAATTGATTAAAAAGTGGAATTCGTTATTTATCATGTTTTCATAACCTCTGAATAAATATTAAATCTGCTTTCTTTTCCTATCTATCACTTCTATTTGACCTCTGTATAGATATTAATCTAATTTTCTTTTGAGTTCTTACATGCTATCACGTCCATATTACCTCTGATAGTATTGTGTACTCTAAATCAGAAAAGAAGGTTTCATTATTTATCATGTCCATATTACATCCAGATAGATACAAATCATTGAGCATAGAAGAAATATCATTTCCACTCTCATATCACCATAAAAGTCTATTACATTTCTTAGACTTTTCTTTACAATAGAAATCTATTATATCTAAGATTTTCATTCTACACACACAACGATAACCTAATGGAGATCTATTTCTTCTTCGGATCTTCTTTGACGGGTTCGTTGTTGGTGGCAATTCCTGACTGTCTGAGCTCCAGTGGCAACCAGAACAGCAGGAATCAAACTCTGGTCTTCTCTCTCAGACGAGAGGAGAACCCCAGAGTATGGCAGCCCGAAGGCGTGTTGCTGCCAATACAATTGGTGGATTAGTGGCGGCACCTCAAAGGAGATAGAAATGTATCCAGCATTGGGATACGATTCCTAGTTCTGTTGTGAAAGGAACTCTACTACCCGATTTCTCGGGGTAGAGTTGACTCCACCATCCAACTCTCCGTGTATAAAGGCTCTTCCTACCAACAGAGGAAGACCCTTCTATCCCACGAAGAGTTCTGAGTTGTCTGATTTGCGCGTCAAAAGCGCATGAGCTCCCTGATGTTGATGTCAGAAGAACGCTCTTCACAGCGTCAAAGTCACCAATGCCAGTTCTGAAAAAGCTCTTCAGCCAAGCTTCTGCAGAAAACAACGAAGAAAAAGTGTTTTAGACAGAAGTATCATCAGATGCGTATTAAACGCTAACTAAAAACAGATGGCAAGGCTTTTACGCCAGTGCTTCAACAAGGCTTTTACGCCATTTGCTTCAGCAAGGCTTTTACGCCGGCGCTTCACAAAGGCTTTTACGCCAGTGATATGACAAGGCTTTTACGCCATTGCTTCAGCAAGACTTTTACGCCGGTGCTTCACAAAGGCTTTTACGCCATTTTCTTCAGCAAGAATTTTTACGCCGGTGCTTCAGCAAGGTTTTTATGCCAGTGCTTCAGCAAGGCTTTACGCTCGTAAAATAGCTGTTTTCAAACAAAAAAATTTCGAAGACAGATATTTGCTTACGATCGGACTTACCACTTGAGTCGAATGGTTTGGCTCTAATAGTGGTTGAATCCATGTTTGAAGACTGGGCGTACAAAAGAACACCGTGGGAAAGCTCCACCATCCTCATTTGTTGGAGAACAACATCACAGAAAGTTATCTTCAGAGGAATGAGTACGAGAATATATGAAACATTCTCGGCTATTTATAAAGGCTGAAGAAACTGTTGGGATGAGTCTATTTCGGGGGAAGATCCTATTTAAAGGCTCTCGTAACCACAAGACAGACGCCACGTGTCGGTTTGTTTCTTGGGAATGAACAACCATAGAAGCAGTCAAAATAAGTGTTGAACAGTTCTATCTACCAACAGATGAGATTAACATCAAGATTTTATTTATAAAGGGGGGAGTGGACCCCTACATATAAGAGAGTCGCAATACACAGAATATTATTTTCTTTCTCCTTCGTTGGGTTGACGAAGGGAGGCACCCAATTCGCGCATGTTGCGGATCCCAGAGCGACGCATCAGATTTAAAAATGCTTCTGCATCTCCTGAGCCTTCGTATGCAGTTGGAGGACCACTATCAATGCGATTAAAGACGACAGGAGTTACTCCAAAACACTCTAAAAAGTTGCACGCCCGCTCGAAGTCAAGCCTGGAGCTCGAAGCCTCTTTGTTGGTAATCTCATTCTTCGACGCCATAACAAAACGAGGATGAATGTCAAGAATAAAGAATTTATCCTTATTTATATAAATCAAAAACAACTCTTCATATTCCTCGTTGGAAACTGTTCACTCGGGAAGATAAAGAGACGTCCGAAAAGTTTTGAGAAAGAAATTTATTGTGGCGGTCAAGTGTTGACCGACATTATTTTTCTTGAAAATTAAGCTGACTGTTGGACATCCCCGCTTTTATGCAGATGACGGTTGCGTATCCCAAATTTTACGCTGGCAGATCAAATCTCAATATTTACGCTTCTGTTCAAAGTGTTTCAAATTTTGGAGATATTTGAAAACTTTGAAGGGGGTCTTGTAGGAGCGTAAAAAGTGCTTCACAAGAAGGGTCAAAGTGATAGATCAGTCTACTCAAATTGATCCCCTTTATGCCAAGGAGAGGCTAATCACTTTACGCCTGAAGCAGGCTGGTTATTTTACGCTCGGATCTACATCCATCGTTTTACGCCCAGGACAAGCTAGCCATTTTTACGCTGGACAAAGCTGTCAAGTATTGCATTTAATACAAAATCTGACATGGAGATATTAATGATGGCATATATCACAAAGGGATTTGTCTTTACACAGAGACCAATGTTGTCGTTTAGTGTGTGGATTGAGCTACTTTACGCTCACACTACGGCTTCTTTTACGCACGAAGATTATACGAGCCTTTACGCTCAACAGTCGACGTGTGCGTAAAGTCTATTTGAGCTGCTTTTACGCTCAAGGTTATTTAATAACCATGTTACGCGGGAAGTCTATGTCAAGGCTATTTTACGCCAAATCCACTGCTTTACGCTCAGAGTACATTGGGCTATTTTTACGCCCTATTCTCTTCCACCAGTTTGGAACGTGGTTTGCTTACGTGGCTTTCGTGCCACTCTTTTCGAAGAACGTGTGTACATGCATCCTATCCTTACTAAAGTGATGGGACACACGTCAACATATGTAGAGGATGGCTTCGATCATGGGTGGCAGTTGTTAGCGTAAAGATAGAACTTTTGCTGAGTTTTTACGCACAAGAGCCCAAGTCTATAAATAGACTTATTTATCTCATAACACAGGACGGAGACAGACAGAGGGACAGGAGAGAATAGAGAGATCAGAATTTCAAGATTTTGATTCTCCGTAGCATTTTTCTTCAACTTTTCTTTCAGAACAGAGTGAAGCAAAGCAGGAAAGCATTCGGCCTCGCCATCAGTGCCCACGTACGTCGATACCTTTCTGGTGACTTAGTTCTTCCAAGTTGTTCTACTTCAAGCAATGATCTTCATCATCATCATATGGTCCAAGGAACAAAGTGATCATTTACAGATCAGACTTCCATAGCAATACTTTCCCAGAATCAAATTTGTACTTCTTGTACTTTTTCTCGTTTTATTTTCAAAATCCAACTTTTGTTTGGCATTTTTGTTAAGTAAAACACTCATGCCACATCTTGGGAGCCTGTTTAAGACCATACAAAGATTTTACTAATTTACAGACTTTGTCTTCAAGACCCTTGACGACAAATCTCTCTGGCTGTTACATATAAATCTCTTCGATCAGCTCGCCATTTAGGAAAGCCGTTTTCACATCCATCTGATGTATCACCATCTTATGTATTGCTGCGAGAGCAATCAACATTCTGATGGTGGTCATCCGGACTACTGGAGCATACGTGTCAAAGTAGTCAATCCCCTGCTTCTGAGAAAATCCCTTGGCTACCAACCTAGCCTTGAACTTGTCAATAGTTCCGTCTGCTTTCATCTTCTTCTTGAAGATCCATTTGCATCCGATGGGTTTCGCTCCTTCAAGAAGATCAACCAACACCCAAGTGTTATTTGAGGTGATGGAATCAATTTTATTGTCAATCGCCTCCTTCCAGAAAATTGTGTCTCTGGTCTTCATCGCCTCATCATAGATAAGCGGATCAGCTTCCACATGATAGGTGACAAAGTCACTTACGAAGTCCTTCGGCCTCCTCATACGCTTAGCTGACGGCTCAGCTTGTTCTGGTTCAATCGTTGTTTCAACAACAATATCTTCTTGGACCACATCTTCATTGAAGACCTGCGCACCCTCATTATTCTCCGGAACATCCGCAAGAACAATATTCTTGTGCCTTGCAAATTTGTCTTTAAAATATTCTGTGTTGCGAGATTCAATGATATGATTTGACTTAATATCAAGAAATCTCCGAGCATCACTCTTCTCGGCATACCCCAAGAAGATCATCTTAGTTGTCACCCCCGTTTCCCGTATTTCGTATTTAATACTCGTAATCGGATTTTGGCATGTATTTTATTTTTCTCGACTTGTGGAATTTTGAGTTTTCTCGTATTTTGGGTTTCGGCTTGGCTCGGTTTTAATTAGTTTGGTTTGAGTTGGTTTGATTTTAAAACCCCATGGAACACTCTAACCTATACTCCACCCTCATTCTACCATAACCACTCCCATTAAATCCCACCTAACTTTTCTCTCTCTTCTTTACTCTCCATTCATTTCTCCATCTTCTTCTTCCTTCTTCCACACAACATCCCCACCCATAGGCAAGTGCATCTTGCCACCACATGAGGACCTATTTTTATTTGTCAATTAGCTTAATTAGATGATTTGGAGCAACATTAGAACTTGGCATTTTGTGATTTGGAGTCTCCATTGTTCTAGATCTAAGTTTTAAATATTTTTGGAAATTCTTGGTTTTGATCTATCAAACTTTGATTTTTGCTTGTTTTGATGCTTCCATGTGGAAGAGAATTCAATTTTACACAAGTTAGAACTTTGAAAATCCAGATTTCGTTTTGATTTGGCCAAGATATGAAGAATTGAACTTTTGGTGTTCTTGAGGCTTCTTCTCGGCCTGGAGAAGAAGACTTCAGCCTGCGCTCTTTAGCGCAGTGCTGAATCGCGCATCCCCCTCGGCTAGCGCTCTTTAGCGCAGTGCTGAACCGCGCATCCCCCTCGGCCAGTGCTCTTTAGCGCAGTGCTGAACCGCGCATCCCCCTCGGCCAGCGCTCTTTAGCGCAGTGCTGACCAGCACAGCTTGCCCCTTGGCGAACCGCGCACCCCCATTGGCCCATGCGCCATCGGCCCATGCGCCCTCGGCCCTTGTGCCATCTGCCCCCGGCACACTTGACCCCTGCGCCATCCATTCCCGGCGCACTTGGCCCCCTGCGCAATCTGCCCCCGGCGCACTTGACCCCTGCGCCATCCACCCTCTGCGCCCAGCTCAGCGCCTTCCGACCCAGCGCAAGCCGACCTCTGCGCAGCTCACCCCTGCGCAGTTTGCTTCCAGCTCACTTGGCTTCAGTTCTACCTGACCCTAGCGCAGTCCATTCCCTTGCGCAATCTGACCTCTTGCGCAGTCTATTTGGCCATGGAGATTTGGTTTTATTTTCTTTAAGCTTGGTTTCTCTTTGTGCATTAGGTTTTGAGATCTTGTTTCCCACAACATGACTACCCTGACCCAACACGACCTGACACGATTTTCAGTGTTGGCTATGACTGGTATGGTTTTCGTGATTTCTGTGATTTATGGCCCTAATACTTCTGATCTTCTTAATAGTGATCCGATGGGGTACACACTTGACTTGTAACCTGTGATTCATGATTTATCTCGGTAACCAGATAACTTGATAGTGGCCCATGGCGGCGCACTCTTGACTCGTAACTTGACTTGACTTGATGCCGTTGCGATGGCTAACTTGACTCTTGTAACTAACTCTGACACCGTGGGTGTTCCTGCTTGCTTGCTTGTGCAATTCCACTTGTCTTGTCTTGCATTATGTCTAGGATGTGACTTCCTGGGTGTCACGCCCCGCTCCTGTAGGAGCGATCGTCCTCGCTAAGGCGTGATGCCGCACGAGCCTAGATTGCGCTCGTGCAAGGCAGGTTCCATAACGGCCGATTACAGCGGCGGCGACGGGGTCGTCGCACAGAAGTCCCAAGCAGATACATTGAATATGCAGCAGAATTTGAAACTAGAACACATGAACACAAGTCATTCAAAAGAAACTCTTTTATTGATATTGAATACAAAATTACATTTGTGGGCGCAAGGCCGAATTACAAGTCTCTCGTGCTCACTTTTCTCTCATTTTACAATTCACTCTACCAGTACAGTTGAGTACTGACATCCACACAGTGTTCATGTACAGGCACAGGTAGAAGCTCGTGGCGCGGAGCTCGCTTGGATGCGTCGAGGCACGGAGTTCCTTGGCGACTCGAAGCGTACGGCCGCACGCAGGCGACGCCTAGGACTTAGGCTATTTCAAGTGTCGGGGCAACTTAACAACTTAAGCCAACTTTTTTCTCCCAAGCCACGGGATCGAAGGATTCGAGTGTCATTTGAAAGCACGCTGAGCCGACTTCTATGAAGATCGTGGGACCATTTTCCATGTTCTAAGACATTCCGACGGGTCGGGATCACTCCCTTAGCTATGTGCGTTTGTAGCTTTTAGATTAGCCTACTTGTGCAAGTTGAAAACAAGCGAGTTATTAAGTGAAGGCTAAGATGAAGCGAGTTCACCGAAACTCCCCCACCTGAGCGAGGAGTCGCCTCGGACGAGCGAGCCTTCGAGCAGCCGTTGCAAGGCTAAGTTCCAACGTCGTCGGCGTTTCGATTTCTCCGATTGACTTTGCGGGACGGGGCACTATACTGGGTACCCCGGTCCTTGTTTGGTTTACGGGTTGTAATCTGGCTCCCGGAATGGTTCCATGTCCCTAGTCGCATATTGTCCTGCTGTACTTTTATTACCTGTACCTTCTTCTATTTTATTATGTTCTGATATGCTGGCTTTTATTCTTATTTTGTGGCCTCCTTTGTGGCACTTGCTCTTTCTGGGGTTTGACCCAGCTGGTTTTGTGTGGCCAGATTTCGGAGCAGCTTCCGAGGATCTACCGAACCTCCAGCCCGATGGTGGCAACTAGAAGGAATCCGGACTATGAGTGGATTTTCTATTTTGTTTCGCTCACTCTATTGTAAATTATTCTTTTGAGGCGTTTAGCCGACGAGCACCTGTTAGCTCGATGCACATTTACTTACTGTCTGCCTACGGGCTGTAAACATGATTAACAAATCCTAGGGTTGATCATGTATGACTAAACTCTTGCTAGTCCTTGCATCTTGTACGACTAGCTTGATCAACTGAATATGTAATATTTGGGACGCCTTTTATTGTATATTTGGTGGTCTAACATCTTGCAATTATATTATTTATTTGTGATTGAGACAAAAGGCTTGACCTTAAGAGACTGTTGGCTTGTAGTAAACCCTCATATCTAGACAGCCATGACCGTATAGCGAGGTAGATTTCATTTCAATATACGTAGCTGGCTATGTTCGCCCCCGCTCTCCAGTATTCTGGTTCTGGGGCGTGACATGGTTTAAGTGGTGGCCCATGCGGGTCTTGGCATTCAAGATATGTGAGGGTTTACCGAATAGATGTCTCAATCAGTACTCGTCCTTGATCTCCATTCATATCCTCTGAATCTCTGGATTTTTGCCCTGATCATGTGCTTGTATCGTTGATCTGTCCTGGTCTTTCCTCATTGTTTCTATGTGTCGTCTTCTTCAGCGGCACTGCACCTGACCCCGCCGATCAGCAAGGTGGAGCACTTCCCGCGGACCAGCAGCCCGGAGACCAAGCCCAGCATTCCGGAGTTGCCTCCAGAGTTGTACCTCCGGGAGAAGAACCCCCAGTTCGGCCCGTCCAGCCTGCAGAGCCTGACGATGGCACCTTGGTAGGTCTCATCAGGACCTTGATAACTTCCTAAGATCGCAGAGGAGACGCCTTGCACCAGGTAGTGGCGGATGCTTTGACCAGAGGCGGTCACCCAGGGAACAGCGCGGCCAACAGCTTCAAGCGCTTGAATCCTCCATTCTTCGATGGCAGTGAAGATGCGATTGCCGCGGACGCTTGGCTTCAGGATACCGAGGTGATTCTGGAAGCAGCTAGGACACCTGAGTATGAGAAAGTGGCGGTGGTATGCCTACAGTTGCTGGACTTAGCTCGCAGTTGGTGGGCGGCACAAGCCATGGGATTAGTGGCACCCATTGCTTGGGCAGTATTTAGAGAAAGATTCTAGACGAAGTATTTTGATGCTGTAGCTCGGTATGACCTACAGACGAGATTTACCAACTTGAAGCAAGGAGGCAGAACGGTCGACAGTTATGCATCTGAGTTTTCTAGACTCAGTAGGTTTGCCCCCACCTTGGTGGCGACCGAGTTTGATAGGGCCCAGCGGTTCCAGCAGAGACTGCATTTGGAGATCTTGTTAGCAGTCGAGCAGTTCGAGCACCAGACGTTCGATGCGGTTTTGAGAGCAGCTAGGAAGCATGAGTACACCTCCCAGAGGATCGTAGATAGGACCGGAGGTAGGAAGCGGTCCCACAGTCAGATGCACCAATCATCAGCTCCAGCCCCGGCAGCTAGGAGTTTGACTATTGGAACTCCGAGGCGGGCGGCCTCAGTAACGTTGGTTCAGCATTCGACCCCGACGTACCCACAGCAGCAGAAGCAGAAGCAGACTTCCGCGATGGGATGTTCTCATTATGGGAAGCCAGGCCATGTAGTGGCAGATTGCCGTAGGGTGCAAGGATTGTGCCTGGCTTGTGGAGCAACAGATCACAAGATAGGAGCCTGCCCGAATAGGGGTAGTTCGTCCTCCTCCAACCTAACCAGTCCATCGGTTAGGGGACCAGCACCTATGCAGCAGCAGTAGTACCCGAGGCCCTTGTTGCCTCAGGCCCAGGCGTTTCATCAGCAGAACCAGCTGTAGTATACCCAAGCCCAAGTGCAGAGCAGGCAGAGAGATTTCCAGCAGAGGGGACCCGCAGCTAGAGGACAAGGTTAGGCCATGATGATGACTATGGAAGAAGAAGTTGCACCAGGTGAGGTAGTGGCAGGTACTATTCTCGTCAACTCCTCTCCAGCATTGGTATTATTTGATTCTGGTGTATCGCATTCATTCATGTCTGCACGATTCACGACACGGATAGGATTGGAGCCCGAGTCATTATCAGTGAGGCTTAATATACTTACTGGTAATGGTCTTGTGGGAGTAGATCGAGTGTTTTCCTCGTGTCGGATCGTAGTTAGCGGTAGAGAGTTTCCCGCTAGATTTATAGAATTCCCTATGGCAGACTATGATGTGGTCTTAGGCATGGATTGGTTGAGGAACCAGTATGCTAGGATAGACTGCCACATTGGCAGGGTTATTTTTAGTATCCCAGGCGAACCAGAGTTTTCATTTTCCAGAGGCACAGTGGAACCATCTTCCCCAGTATTGCGGATGGCAGTAGCAGCAGTGCAGTTACCCAGGATAGTTGAAGAGTTTTCAGATGTCTTTCCAGAGAAACTTCCAGGAATGCCGCCAGAGCGGAAGATTGAGTTCACTATAGACTTGATTCCCGGGACAGCACCAGTATCAGAGCGAGTCTACAGAATGGCGCCTTCAGAGTTGGAGATTTTGTACAAGATGATTGAAGAATTAAGGACCAAGGGATTCATTCGTGCAAGTGGATCGCCTTGGGGAGCCCCGATGCTTCTTGTGAAAAAGAAGGATGGTACGTCCCGGTTGTGTGTAGATTATCGTACTTTGAACTCAGTGACAATCAAGAACAGATACCCTCTTCCGAGGATAGATGACTTGTTTGATCAACTCAGAGGGGCTTCAGTGTTCTCGAAGATAGACTTGCGGTCAGGATACCACCAGATCAGAGTCAGAGAGCAGGACATCCCGAAGACAGCATTTAGATCGAGGTATGGACATTGGGAGTTCCTTGTTATGCCATTTGGAGCAACCAATGCGCCGGCCGTATTCATGGACCTCATGAATCGCATTTTCATGCCTTACTTGGATCAGTTCGTGATCGTGTTCCTAGATGATATCCTGGTCTACAGCAAGAGCGAAGCAGAGAATGAGCAGCATCTCAGAATCGTCCTTCAGATGCTTAGAGAGCATCGGTTGTATGCCAAGTTTAGTAAATGCGAGTTCTGGCTCGATCGCATTTCGTACTTGGGTCACATCATTACCCGAGGAGGAGTAGAAGTGGATCCCCAGAAGATTGTGGCTATCGAGACGTGGCCAGTACCTAGCTCAGTGGCAGAGGTTCGCAGCTTCCTTGGATTGGCCGGCTACTACCGGCGATTCATTTCAGATTTTGCAAGAATTTCGGCACCAATGACCCAGTTGACCCGCAAGGATGTGTAGTTCGCTTGGACAGCGGATTGTCAGGAATCATTTGAGAAGTTGAAGCAAGGTTTGATAACGGCTCTTATTCTCACACTTCCAGATGGGACCGGAGGATTCACAGTTTATTACGACGCTTCAGGCATAGGATTGGGGTGTGTCTTGATGCAGCATGGGAAGGTAATATCTTATGCATCACGTCAACTTCGTGATCATGAGAAGAATTACCCGACCTACGACTTGGAACTGGCAGCAGTAGTGTTTGCACTTAAGCTTTGGCGGTACTACTTGTACGGAGACAGAGTGGAGATATTTATTGATCACAAGAGCCTGAAGTATGTTTTCACCCAGAAGGACCTTAATATGCGGCAGAGAAGATGGCTCGAGCTATTGGTGGACTACGATATGGATTTGCAGTATCACCCAGGGAAGGCCAACGTTATAGCAGATGCATTGAGCAGGAGAGCCGGAGTTTATTTCCTAACGACGCAACCAGAGTTATTGTCAGATCTTCAGAAGATGGGAATTGAAGTAGTTCTTCCTACTAACGTGGCATTGATGGCCAGTCTACAGGTTCAGTCCAGCATAGTTGAGAGGATCCGATGGCGCAATCTACGGATTTCAAGATTCAGCGGCTCAGAGCAGAGTGTAAGGCAGGAAGAAGGCCAGAGTTGTGCATTCATGAAGATGGTACACTTTGTCACGGCACTCGTCTTTGCATACCTAGTAGAGATATCAGACAGGAAGTTATGGCAGAAGCTCACAGTTCGTAGTATTCTATTCTTCCGGTAGCACGAAGATGTACCGTGATATTCGTCAGCATTTCTGGTGGAATGGCATGAAGAGGGAGATAGCCCGGTATGTCTTTCGGTGTTTGGTTTGCCAGCAGGTTGAGGCTGAACATCAGAGGCCCGCTGGACTTCTTCAGCCCTTGCCGATTCCAGAATGGAAGTGGGAGCATGTGACCATGGATTTTGTGACTGGATTGCCTAGATCTCCGGCTGGTCGAGATGCTATCTGGGTTATAGTTGACCGACTCACGAAGGTGGCTTATTTTCTCCCATTCAGAGTTGGGCAGTCAACGGCTCAGTTGGCAGAGATGTACCTCAGGCAGATAGTCAGGCTTCATGGGATGTCGATCAGTATTACCTCGGACCGAGATTCAAGATTTACATCACACTTTTGGCGTAGCCTGCAAGAGAGTTTGAGAACTCGTCTCCAGTTCAGTTCGGCATATCATCCGCAGACAGATGGTCAGTCGGAGCGCACAATCCAGACCCTTGAAGACATATTGAGATCTTATACCCTTGACTTCGGTGGTTCGTGGGAAGATCACCTGCACCTGGTGGAGTTCTCGTATAATAATAGTTTCCAGGCCAGTATCTAGATGGCTCCGTTCGAAGCTCTGTATGGTAGAAAGTGCAGGTCCCCACTAGCATGGGACGATGTCGGAGAAAGACAGATGCTCGGTCCAGAAATGATTGCCCAGACAGTTGAAGTAGTCAGAAAAGTCAGGGATCATCTTCGAGTTGCCCAAGATCGCCAGTGGCATTGGGCCGATGCCCATCGGCGTCCCTTAGAGTTTGCTATCGACGACCATGTATTCCTTAGGATCTCGCCTAACCGCGGCGTCATTCGCTTTGGCGTACGGAGAAAGCTTAGTCCTAGGTATATAGGACCGTTCGATATCCTGGAGCGAGTAGGAGATGTATCCTATCGTCTTGCTCTTCCACCGTCGCTAAGTGAGGTGCATGATGCATTCCATGTGTCCCAATTACGACGGTACGTCCCGGACCTGAGCCATATCCTAGAGCATTCGGAATTGGTTGTTGGTACCAACCTTTCATATGAGGAGAAGCCCGTGTCTATTTTGGACCGGAGGGAGAAGATACTCAAGAACAAGACTATTAGCTTAGTCCGTGTTGCTTGGGATCATCACTCTCTAGGTGAGTCAACGTGGGAGCGTGAGGACGACATCCGATCGCGATATCCCGACTTATTTGACTCGTAAGGTATAATGTCTTCCTTATGCCTTATGCTTTCCCTCTTTTGCTTGCATGTATGATTGTATGATTGAACTGCTTAGTGTAGTTGTTGGTGCTTAGCGTAACTTACCGTGGCAGTATCTAGCTCCTTGAATAAATTCCGAGGACGGAATTCTTTTAAGGTGGGTAGAGTTATCACCCCCGTTTCCCGTATTTTGTATTTAATACTCGTAATCGGATTTTGGCATGTATTTTATTTTTCTCGACTTGTGGAATTTTAAGTTTTCTCGTATTTTGGGTTTCGGCTCGGCTCGGTTTTAATTGGTTTGGTTTGAGTTGGTTTGATTTTAAAATCCCATGGAACACTCTAACCTATACTCCACCCTCATTCCACCACAACCACCCCCATTAAATCCCACCTAACTTTTCTCTCTCTTCTTTACTCTCCATTCATTTCTCCATCTTCTTCTTCCTTCTTCCACACAATATCCCCACCCATAGGCAAGTGCATCTTGCCACAACATGAGGACCTATTTTTATTTGTCAATTAGCTTAATTAGATGATTTGGAGCAACATTAGAACTTGGCATTTTGTGATTTGGAGTCTCCATTGTTCTAGATCTAAGTTTTAAATATTTTCAGAAATTCTTGATTTTGATCTATTAAACTTTGATTTTTGCTTGTTTTGATGCTTCCACGTGGAAGAGAATTCAATTTTACACAAGTTAGAACTTTTAAAATCCAGATTTCGTTTTGATTTGGCCAAGATATGAAGAATTAAACTTTTGGTGTTCTTGAGGCTTCTTCTCGGCCTGGAGAAGAAGACTTCAGTCTGCGCTCTTTAGCGCAGTGCTGAACCGCGCATCCCCCTCGGCCAGCGCTCTTTAGCGCAGTATTGAACCGCGCATCCCCCTCGGCCAGCGCTCTTCAGTGCAGTGCTGAACCGCGCATCCCCCTCGGCCAGCGCTCTTTAGCGCAGTGCTGACCAGCGCAGCTTGCCCCTTGGCGAACCGCGCACCCCCATCGGCCCATGCGCCCTCGGCCCTTGCGCCATCTGCCCTCGGCGCACTTGACCCCTGCGCCATCCATTTCTGGCGCACTTGGCCCCCTGCGCCATCTGCCCCCGGCGCACTTGACCCCTGCGCCATCCACCCTTTGCGCCACCCAGCTCAGCGCCCTCCGACCCAGCGTAAGCCGACCTCTGCGCAGCTCACCCCTGCGCAGTTTGCTTCCAGCTCACTTGGCTTCAGCACTACCTGACCCTAGCGCAGTCCATTCCCTTGCGCAATCTGACCTCTTGCGCAGTCTATTTGGCCATGGAGATTTGGTTTTATTTTCTTTAAGCTTGGTTTCTCTTTTGTGCATTAGGTTTTGAGATCTTGTTTCCCACAACACGACTACCCTGACCCAACACGACCTGACACGATTTTCTGTGTTGGCTATGACTAGTATGGTTTTCGTGATTTCTGTGATTTATGGCCCTAGTACTTCTGATTTTCTTAATAGTGACCCGATGGGGTACACACTTGACTTGTAACCTGTGATTCATGATTTATCTCGATAACCAGATAACTTGATAGTGGCCCATGGCGGCGCACTCTTGACTCGTAACTTGACTTGACTTGATGCCGTTGCGATGGCTAACTTGACTCTTGTAACTAACTCTGACACCGTGGGTGTTCCTGCTTGCTTGCTTATGCAATTCTACTTGTCTTGTCTTGTATCATGTCTAGGACGTGACTTCCTGGGTACCACGGCCAGGGATTCGCGCTAATATGGACTAGGCTAATGATTAGATCAAACTAGAACATGGAGAATTTTCAGTCACAGGCAATCTCGTTATCTGGGCGCCTTAATTGGACTTGTAGCTTGCCGATGAGTAGAGCACATTTCCAGTACACTGTCATGTGTTGCACCTCTAAGTCACCTAAGGGTATATCGTCTCCCGGGCGATGTACCCAACCATACTCTCAACCCGCGGAAGGATAACTGGATAGTCTGCAAGGCTTGGTACTGGGAAATTCTCATTACATCTTGTTAGTAACTAGGCCTGTGATAACCCTAGTTAGTTAAAGTAGTAAGTCGTAGTAATTGCTTGGCCGCTTGTGAATGGATGTTGTCCAGCCTGGTCCAAGTCTTGTCTAGTCCCAGTACCTGGTTCCTCCTGAGCATGATTATTTTACTTATCTTAAACAATAAATGGATAGGGACAAGTGCTATTCAGGCGAAGGGTCACAACCCCGGTCCTTGTTTGGTTTACGGGTTGTAATCTGGCTCCCGGAATGGTTCCATGTCCCTAGTCGCGTATTGTCCTGCTGTACTTTTATTACCTGTACCTTCTTCCATTTTCTTATGTTCTGATATGCTGGCTTTTGTTCTTATTTTGTGGCCTCCCTTGTGGCACTTGCTCTTTCTGGGGTTTGACCCAGCTGGTTTTGTGTGGCCAGATTTCGGAGCAGCTCCCGAGGATCTACCGAACCTCCAGCCCGATGGTGGCAACTAGAAGGAATCTGGGCTACGAGTGGGTTTTTTATTTTGTTTCGCTCACTCTATTGTAAATTATTCTTTTGAGGTGTTTAGCCGACGAGCACCTGTTAGCTCGATGCACATTCACTTACTGTCTGCCTACGGGCTGTAAACATGATTAACAAATCCTAGGGTTGATCATGTATGACTAAACTCTTGCTAGTCCTTGCATCTTGTACGACTAGCTTCATGATCAACTGAATATGTAATATTTGGGACGTCTTTTATTGTATATTTGGTGGTCTAACATCTTACAATTATATTATTTGTTTGTGATTGAGACAATAGGCTTGACCTTAAGAGACTGTTGGCTTATAGTAAACCCTCATATCTAGACAGCCGTGACCGTATAGCAAGGTGGATTTCATTTCAATATACGTAGCTGGCTATGTTCGCCCCCGCTCTCCAGTATTCTGGTTCTGGGGCGTGACATTAGTAGTCCTTGTCCCAGGCTTCTGAATCTTCAGATCTGGAAGCTTGACATATGCCAGACACCCCCACACTCGAATGACATTCAAGTTAGGTCTGACCTTGAACCAGATTTCATGAGGAGTAACGTCTGAAGTTGCATGAGGCACTCTATTTAGAATAAAAGTGGCCGTCAATACAGTTTCTCCCCAGTAGCACTTAGGAAGACCAGCAGTCAACAACATTGAGTTAATCATTTCTGTTAACGTTCTGTTCTTCCTCTCTGCTACTCCGTTTGATTAAGGAGAGTACGGAGCCGTAGTCTCATTGACAATTCCATGTTCTTTGCAGAACAATGCGAATTCATAAGACCTGTACTCCCCACCTCGATCACTTCTTATTCTTTTGAGTTGTTGTCCAGTCTGTCGCTCAGCTTCGGCTCTGAACTCCTTGAACTTCTCGAATGCTTCGTCTTTAGCCTTCAACAAGTAGACGAACGCATACTTTGAGAAGTCATCGATGAAGGTTATGAAATACTTCATCCCGGCCTTTGTAGAGAACTGTTTGAAGTCACAGATATCGGAGTGTACCAACTCCAGAGATCTGTACTTCGATTAACCCGAAGAAAGGGTTTCCTTGTGATCTTTGTTTGAGCACAAACTTCACATTTCTCTACCTTACCCCCACACTTGGAGATAAGTCCTAGACTAGATATTCTGTTTATTCGTTTACAATGAATATATCCTAGCCTATTATGCCACAACTCAAGAGTATAAGCAGAAGGAGTAATTTCATTAATCACATTAATTACATTGGACTGATTTACAAGCTGAATTTTGAACATTCCTTCGGTATAAAAAGCTTTTCTGAAATATGTTCCCTTGATAGACATCACCATCTGGCCAGCATTGATGTCCATCCTGAGGCCTGTGTTGCAGAGTAGGCCTCCTGAGATCAGGTTCTTGGCGATAGCAGGTACGTGCTTCACGCCTTGAAGCGTCAGAGACTTCTCCGAAGTCAGCTTCAACACCACCATCCCGATCCCGAGCACTTCAGCTTGTGCCTGGTTCGCCATCATAACCACTTCAGAAGTAGGTGTGTAGGTGGTGAACCACTCCTTACTGGAGCAGACATGGCAGGAGGCTCCAGTGTCTACCCACCAGTCAGAGTCAGTCCTTACCGCATCAACCTGCGCAATCATAGCAACAACGTCAGTGATCATAGATACCTTACTAGGCTCTTTTTGCTCTGATTGCTTGGTCTTTGCTTTGCATTCACTTTTGAAGTGGCCCTTCTTGCCACACTTGAAATAAGGCATCTGAGACTTTGCCTTCTTTCGCTTGAAGGAAGTCCCCTTCACGTTCAGATTGTTAGGGTCCTTCTTCTTGCTGTGGGAAGCCGCCTGCTTTCCCCTTGGTTCCTTGGTATGAACCAGATTGGCGTTAGCCAATTGCTTAGACAATGCGTCCACCTTCAGTTGAGCCCGCATTGGTCCTCAACATAGATTTTCTGCAAGAGATCTTCAAGACTGATCTCAAGCTTCTTCCTATGCATATTTGCATAGAACTTACTCCACACAGCGGGGAGCTTTGAGACAATTCCTCCAACAACAAACTTGTCGAGGAGGGGCATCGCCTCGTCTTCCAACTTCTGTCGCAGCTTCAGAAATTCTTTTACCTGCGGCAGCATGGACTTCTCGTCCTCAAAGAGCCATTTGTGATATTTTTCAACCACAAATATCCTGCTCCTGTTTTTGTCTTCTTCGTACAGTTTCTCCAGAGACTCCCATATGTCTCTGGTAATTGTCTTCTTACTGTAGGATTCTGCTAGGGAATCCTCCATAGCATTCAGGATAAGCAGCCTGCAAATGCTATTTTTTCTTCTCCACTTGGCCTGAAGTTTAGTAGCCATAGTGATTGCGGCAGCAGACCCAGTATCTGGAACGGTAGGTTCCTCTTCAAGAAGTACGTGATCAACGTCTCTGAGTTGAAGAGTGAGATAAACCTTCCTCTTCCAGACTTGATAATGCTCTCCATCAAACTTTTCTAGCTTACAAAAGTCAGTATTGAGGAGTGAAGCATTAACGTTTTCCATCGTAGCAATAAAGCTTTGAGATTGTTATTGTCGGGGCACAATTTTTCGATAAAAAACTGAGAAGATGAAACGATTGTAAAAACAATGTTCCAACGCAACACTTCTAGGAAGGTTGCGCAAGTATAACGAAGATCTAAAAAGATCTCGTTTTAGTATTACGAGAATCTAAAAAGATTTCGTAATCAACAGTAATCGATCGTAGTACTTCTAAATAGAAGATACAATCAGAATTACTGGCAGCAATGAAGAAGGTGACTGGCGAAAGATGGAAGAACTCCTGCTGGGGTGAATTATCACCGTTGCTCAAAGCTTTATTCGCCCTACACAAATAGCTTCCAGGAACCAGCAAGTTCGTCGGAGAACTTGGAACACTCCTGCTCTTCTGACTCCTCGGATGGACACGAACTTCCGTGCAAAATCAACGCTGGTGCGGCACCTTTCCTCTCTCTCGAAGGCTACTGGAAGATCAGAACTGTGTTAAAGAACACCTCTGAATTCTCTGTTTACTTGTGTTAAAAATACTTCGTAAACTTTCTGTGGTGGCTTCTATTCTTTGTATATCTATAGCCTTGTGAGAGAGATGATGCCTTATATAGGCCCTGCAGCAACTGCTCGATTGCCACAAAGTTAGGGACATGGTAAAAACCACCCCGAACATGTAGCAACCGTCCAGAACGTGCAAACGTACGTTCTGCTGCAAGTTGCGCCAACTGCGCGCACCCTGTGCTCCTTGCACTCCGCACACTGAGCCACTTGCGCCAATCTGCGCCACTGCGCGCACTGCGCAACCTGCGCGACCTGCACCACTCGCGCAACGTACGCACCCGGATAAGTGCAAAGTGCGCCAACAAAATGCCATATTACGCCTCATGAGCCCATGAGCCTATGAGCCCGAGTCGCTAAGCCCTTGCGGGGCTTAGCTCCCATGGAAATAAATTTCTCAAGAGCAAAAAGCATGAATGCTTTCTATTATTGATTTAGCCTTTTTTCCATTAGAAAAATAACCCCACATGGCACACCCATGTGCACCTCCACACCATATGTGCATCTCTAAACTAGCAAAGCTAATATATAGAGATACAACTCCTTTGGTCTAGCCGATGTGGGACTAAAATTCACTTTGTAAAAGACCAAAATTCAACAATATATAAACAGAAAGCAAAGAATACAGGAAGAGATGGGAAAGGGGACATTTCGGGCGGCGGCGGCGATCGCCGCGATCTTCCTCGCGGTCGGCGCCGCCCGCCGCTACGGCCTGTTGTTCGACGGGGAGGCGGCGCTGGAGGCGTTCAGGGGGCTGTCGGAGAGGCTGGGGCTGTGGGCCATCCCGATCTACGTGGCGGCCCACACGGTGACCCTGGCCCTGTGCCTCCCCTACGCCGTCTTCTTCAAGGCCGGGGCCTCCCTCCTCTTCGGTTTCCTCCCAGCCGTCGCCTGTGTCTTCTCCGCCAAGCTCCTCGGCGCCTCCCTCTCCTTCTGGATCGGACGTGCAGTTTTCAGGAGTTCAAAGTCGGCTAGGGATTGGGCTCAAAGTAGCAAGTACTTCCATCTCCTAGCCAGAGGGGTCGAGCGAGATGGCTGGAAATTTGTACTCCTTGCTCGGTTCTCTCCGCTACCGTCCTATGTCATCAACTATGCCTTGGCTGCCACCGAAGTTGGTTTTCTCATCGATTTCCTTCTTCCTACTGTCATTGGCTGCCTATCGATGATCCTACAGAACACATCTCTGGGTAGCCTTGCTGGTGCTGCTCAGGGCCGGCCCCGCGGTTTGGGTTGCCTTAGCCGGAGCTAACTTTTGTTGCCCTTTATCCTTATTGAAAGATAAATGTTTAATTTAAATTTTTGTTGAACCGGTCCTAAGTAAACTAAATGGCCTGGGGGGTTGCCCTATGGAGGGGGGTTGCCCAAGCCCGAAGTCTTGTCAGGCTTACCCCAGGGCCGGCCCTGGTGCTGCTGTAGCTTCCTCCACCGGGGGCAAAAAATCTCAGCTATCATCATACCTTTTCCCTCTACTTGGGATTGCTTCCAGTATACTCATATCCCTGAGGATTAAAAAGTACTCTTCTGGAATTGGAGTTTCCGAAGACCTGAAGTCAGCTTCGTCGAAAGAATCAGTTGATGACCGCCATGCGGCCACTAGAAGAGCAAAACAAAAGGACTGAAGTAGGTCGTTCCATCCTCATCGGTTTGTTGTTTAGGAGCCATTTTAAACAAACGAAATTATTTTACTATATCATGAACATACAATTTTAACTGCTTGAACTTGTGACCAACTCTGCAGAATTTCATGAATCTAGGAATTAACTGCTTCAGAATATATATATATATATATATATATATATATATATATATATATATATATATATATATATATATATACCCAAAATTCGTGTATGCATATATATGTACTCTATATGATTTGCATTCTAACTTGGTTAATAATACATTAAAAATATAATTATTAGCAAAAATATTAATAAAAGATGGGGCTTTACAAGAGAACAACACCATCTCCCATACAGTGCCACGAAGGGTGCCATGTGAGTGGCCACAAGAAATTTGGTTGGGTGTTTGGGTTCGATTGGGCTAGGTTTCGACTTGGTACGAGCATGACTACAAATTAAATCATTTATGATCATTGACAAAATAATAGCATCTGGGAGCTCAATTGGATGGCACACAAATAGCATGCGCATAGTAGACTCAAAATAGGTCAAAATCATATTGGGTTGGATCGATGTCGAACCCTAAATTAAATTGAAAGTTAGGTCAAATTTTACGATAAATGGTCAAATGGTCTAGATTGACCAGAAAGTTGTACGATGTAAATAGAATACAAGAAAACAAGTTTGAGTGAGACATTATATATCAAAATAAAGATAATCTTGTCTACTACAAAACTCATGGAAAAAGTTTCGAGAGATTGACAACCCTGACGCTCCAAAAATCAAAGTCACGGAATGGTACATTTAATGATCACAACTAATTACAATAAAATATTTATTAAAAATAATTCATTTAATTTTTTTTAAAAGAATCAAAAATCCAGGGGGCTTAAAACTGGTGCTTTGAGGGGATAATTGTTGTGGGAATGCTCAAGCCCCTTTTGTGGTTGTGGCCTGGTCTTAGGAGTATCATCTGGTGCTAATTGAAGGAGAGTGAGGAGTCGTCCATCTTGAAGGAAGGAATATATATTGTCTTTTTTCCGGTACATGACATTTTTTTAAAAATTACCACGACCGACCGAGGATGATGTGGCAATAGTTCATGTCGACAATATCAAATTTGACTTCATCTTTGTAGGTCTTTCTGATGTTGAAGGATATGCGACAAACTTCAGAGATGACCATATTGTGCCTCTGTTGAATCCATCCAATCTTATATGGAATCGGATGTGCTTCTTTGGCTAGTCTCGTCTTCTCTACCATTGTTCTTGAAACAATGTTCTTTGTGCACTCATTATCAATAATAATGTCGCATGACTTGTCTTTAACCTTGCATTGGGTTCGAAAGACATTGTGGCGCTGTGGTGGTTCTTCAATCTTTGGGGCTAGCAGTAGCCGTCTGACGATACATAGTGGTTGATCAAACTCCTTACGTGTTACCGGTTTTGCCATTGTTGTTTTAAAAAAGAATTTTTTTCAAAGGTTTCCCAAAAATTGGAATCATCAATCTGTGGGGCTCTAATACCACTTGACACAGCGTGATAGTGGAATGTGCTTACCTTCGTACTTGACAATGGCTATGTCGATCGGTGATGATGATAATTGGACCACCGTTGCTTGGTGAGAGCGAAGCGGTGCTACAAAAACTTCAACGGATGGCCTTGTGAGGGGTCCGCACGAAGGTGGTTTGAAAACCTCAAGCGAGGACTTTCAAATCCACGTAATAGTCGAGTCCACGACCAAAAAAATAGAGAGAGAACAAATCTTAGAACTTAAAGAAATTTTTTATTGATTAAAAGTTGTTTTTCAATTGCATACAGAAGGTGCCTATTTATAGGACTTTTGTGACAACCTAATCCTAATCAAATACAGATAAAACATATCCTAATAAAAGATAGAGTCAAAATAAGAGTCCTAAAAGAAATAGGAATCTTATCAACACTATAAAAAAGATAAAGCAAAAGAAAAAAAATTCTAAAAAGATTCGAAATTGGAATCCATGCTACATCAAATTTGCCCACAAAATATGGGAATCTTATCTTTTAAGAATATATTTTTTGTCGGGGTAAAATTTTTTTTCCTAGTCTTTTTTCCTTTATTTTTTATTTTTTAGAATTGTATTTTTTTTCCACTGTTTCATTTTTTAGAATGTTTTTTTCTTCAGTTTTTGTTTCTCTTTTTTCAAGAATGACTTTTTTCCTTTCAGTTTTTTTCATCTTTTTCAATTTTTTAGAATTGTGTTTTTTTTAAAGATTTGTTTATGATTTTTTGTCCTTTCCATTTTTAAGAATACTTCTTTTTTTTCATTTTTTAAAGTATGTTTTTAGGTTTTCTTTATCTTTTTTTTAAGAATAATTTTTGTGTTCTTTTGTATTCTTTCATTTTTTTTTCATCTTCATTTTAATGTTTATTTTAAAATATTTTTTATTCTATTTTTTTTTTCATTTTTTCATTTATTTTCTATTTTTTATATTTATCAAATATGAAAATATATTTTAAAAAAATTAATTCCAAAAATTTTAATATAAAACTTCGAAATAAACAGTGTTTCGCATCCTTAATATATTTCTATCCAATCAAAAGTTTACACGGTCCAGATTGGATGCGTACGACTAAAGAGATTCTAGGTTTGAAGTTGAACTAATATTTACCCGTACCGGACCGGACCCGATAACACACTCGTAAGTCATAACCGTCGGTATCTATATAAGTGATTAAATAAATTACTGTCATTTACAATTTATTATTATTATTACTCTTATAAATTAAGGCAAATTATAAGGGCACAGCCTTTTTTACTCGGGGCTGTCCAAGTGACTGTTTTTCATTATTTACAAGTTTGCCACTGAAAAAATTACTCAGGGCTACCCAAGTAGTATGTATAAAAGATAAGTGTTATAATTTTTGTTTTCTTCCCCTCTCTCTCCATTCCTCACAAGAAGAAAAGAAGAAGAAGAACAAGAAGAAGAAAAAAAAAAAACAAGAACATCAATTTTTGCAAACCTAGTTTATTTTGATTTTTTGCTCTCTTCTAATTTCTCAGATCTCTTTCTCCAAACCCTATTTTATTTTATTTTCTTCTTATTTGGGCATTATGGATGAAACCCTAGTTGTAGAAGAAATTGGGTTATCAAATCAATCAAATCTATTAATCTATTAGTCTATTAACCAATTTTTCTTTATTAATAGAAGAATTATGCATGAAATCCTAGTTTTAGAAGAAAACTATGGAAGAAATCCTAGTTGTAGAATAATTGGATTCATATCAGGACTGCCACAATTTCTGACAGTCCTAGAAGTATTGAGGCCTGCCAGAAATTGTGGCAGTCTTGAAATAGACTCGATGTACAACAGGACTGCCACAATTTCTGGCAGTCCTAGAAGTAATGAGGACTGCCAGGAATTGTGGCAGTCTTGAAATAAAACTCGATGTATAACAGGACTGTCACAATTTCTGGCAGTCCTAGAAGTAATAAGAACTGCCATGAATTGTGGCCGTCCTGAAAGGGACATGCTCTACAACAGGGCTGCCACAATTTCTGGTAGTCCTAGACATATTGAGGACTGCCAGAAATTGTGGCAGTCCTGAAAGATACTTACTGTACAGCAAGTTCCTTTCAGGACTGCCACAATTTCTGGCAGTCCTAAAGTCGACATTCCCGAATGAAAAAAATATGTTAGGGTTTATTTTAATCTTGATAATAGAGTGAAATATGCATTTTAGGATTTATTTCCATGCATTCTTTGTGAGGAAAGAAGTATTTAACCTTTATTTTCATACATTTTAGGGTTTATTTAATTTTTTGGGTGCCATCGAAATTAGGAAAGAGAAGAAACTATGTTTTGATGGAGATAGTGATGATGGAAATGGTGGAGAAGAAGATGATGATGATGATGAGAAAAAAATTAGGGTTTTGATGAAGATGTTAGAATGGAAATGGTGGAGAAGAAGAAGATGGATAGAAGAAGAAGAAGAAAACTAGGGTTTGTGAAGAGAGAGAGAGAGTGAAATTTAGAAATGAGAGTGGTTTTTTGGGTTTGGGGGGCTGTGGGTTTTGGACAGCCCCCTGAGTGGAATATTTGGATAGCCCTAGTAAAAGTTCCTCCCAACCTGGCTAGCCCTAATCCTGGCTAGCCCCGAGTAAAAAAGGCTGTGCCCTTATAATTAGCCTAAATTAAAGAGCCACAACAATAGAATAGAATCATCATCGTCATCAGTGTTTCAAACCGAATCAGAATCACATTCCTCTCCATAAAACCGCCAAACCCAACCGAAAAAAATTCTTCCCAAAAAAAAAAAAAAAAATCCCCAAATTCCATTTACTAGGGTTTCCTTCCCGATCGCCAAGGGAGACCGGAGTCTAGCCCCTCCCGGCGGCCGCCGGAACATGCTTGGTCCCGACCGCCGGAGCGATGTCGTCGTCCGTGGCGGTGGCCGATTCGCAGGCGGGGACGGCGATCAAGAAGAAGGCGGCGGCGTCGAGGAGCTGGATCCTGCTCGGCCGCGCCGGCGACGGGACGGTGCTGGACGCCGACAAGTACGAGATCATGCACCGCGTCCGGATACACACGCGCGACCTCAGGATCCTCGACCCGCTCCTCTCCTATCCCTCCACCATCCTCGGCCGCGAGGGAGCGATCGTCCTCAATCTCGAGGTCCCCATCGCCGGAATTTCTTTGTTGATTGATTTTTTTTCTTACCAAATTTGGTGCTGATGTTGTGAAATTTGTTGTTTCTTGGAACAGCATATTAAGGCGATTATTACTGCAGAAGAGGTACCATTTTTATCCAAGGATTTTTTTATTTACGTCCCACTCATTAATATGAATTTATATTTATATTCCATTTTTTATGTTTATTAGACTTACATTTCATTTTTGTCATGAAAAATATCTCATTTTTGTCATGGAAAATATTTTTTTCTGACAAAACTACTGTTTTTCGTGACAAACAATGAAATGTAAGGCTAATAAACAGAAACAAATTGGGATGTAAGTAAAAATTCATGTTAATAGGTGGGACGAAAGTCAAAAAGTACTTTTATCTAACTTTGGATATAGAATATAGTATATTGTTGTCCCAACATAGAATATATATATGTGTGTCTGTGTGTTGGGATTATGGTGGTAGACGAGGTTTGTTTGTGCTAAATTCTGTTTCTTAGGGTTTAGACAAGGTTTATTTTTTATGGCAATGGGAATTTAGTATTTGTTTCTTTCCTTGCTTTAATTATGTCCTCCTTTACTGGAATAATTGTCCATATGACCTATGTCTTGACTCTTATGTTTGGCTTTTTTGTAGAATTTGAGTAAAGTTGAAATTGTTTGCTAGGAACGAGATCAGCCTCTGATTGTTCAGTTTAGGAAGTACTAGATTAAAGTGTTTTCCTGGCGTAGGTTTACCTAGAGATGTTTTTTTATTTTTTCTTGTCAGACTTTTTTTTTTCATACTTAAGCGATGTCACCTTATATTTGCAGATGTTTACGTGATCTTGTCTTAATTATAATGTTTGATGTTTATAACTAGGACTAGGACTAGGACTAGGGGGGTGTTTGTCTTTTTTTCCATAACTAATAGTACTAGCACTCTAAAATGCTTAGCAAATGTTGTTTGTTTTTTATGACTTTCTAGTGCACTTTAAAGTGTCGTCGTTGTTTTTCATTACTTTAAATTGCATTATAAATATATGAATTGACTATTTTGTCCATAAATACCATGAGATTATTTTAAACGCAAATTCACTAATACAAATAAAAATACAAGTTTACCTCAAATACTTTTATCAACACAACATAAAAGTATTTCATCCTCAAGTTCACATTCAAAAAACAATAACATCGAAATTATTTAATAATTTGAAAACTAGATTTTCTGTACCGAGCATGTATCGACGTACCGGACTTGTCCGGAATGCCGACCGTTCCCAGGACGAACAACATATACGCACGAGCCACCGCGTCGACCGTGTCTTCGTCATCGTCATCCACCTCCATATCCATGAACTGGTCCACCAGAAATGATAGAGGAATTCCGTACGACTTCTTGAAGCCTGGTAGAGTTGTAAAACTCGTAGCCGTAACTTCAAGGTGATCTGAGACGAACTTGACGATCTTCTCGTACCATTTCACGGATTTCTCATTCGTGTAATGTTCTTTGGTCATTACACGCCCAGTCACTGGCAGCTCCAATATCTGGTAGACGTCGTCAAGTGTAATGGTCATCTCCCCTGCTGGGAGATGAAATGTGTTCGTCTCCGGGTGCCATCTCTCCACGAAGGCGGATATGAGGGCACTATCCATTGTTCGGTAGGCGTTTTGTGCCAAATTGTGCAAGCCGCTCGGTATGATTTTGCTCCGGACGGCCTCGGATAAGCTTATAAACTGCCAGGACACGGTTTTCTTCCCGTGACTCACAGCCCTAAGGATACGATATGTCCTCTGTATACAACAAAACACATATCAATTATGAAATACATATTTGAAAAGTATACTAAACTGGTAGTTTACAAACGTCATGTACATACCGGGTTCTTCCATATTTTATACGCAATGTGGTTCTCAAAAGAAACCAACATTGAGCAACCGGGCGGACGGACAGGCGGCTCAGAAGGACCGGCCTCCTCAGAAGGACCGCCATCCTCAAATGGAGCAGAACCCTCTTGACGTGATAGGAGTTGGGCAATTGGCAGGTCGTCATCGTCGTCGTCGGAAGGAGGCGTAGGAGTAGGAGCTCGTTGCTTTGACCGAGCTTGACGTGCCGGTGGCGATGTCCGAGACCGAGTTTCGGGCGCCGGTTCGGTAATTGTTATCGGACGCTCGCGAGGACGTTCCGTACGTTCCTTCCGCTTTGACGCGGTGGGCCGTATTCTTTTGTTCGGTGGACTGCATGACAACATACACATATTAAGTAATAGAAACAACATGCACTTACCCAACTCATATATGTCATAACAAGTAGCACTGCCAGGAATGTGGCAGTCCTAATGAAAATTAGGACTGCCAGGACCCTGGCAGTCCTCTTTCAGAATAGGACTGCCAGGACTGTGGCAGTCCTAATTTTCATTAGGACTGCCACATTCCTGGCAGTCCTACTGTCGTGAACCCGAACTCCAATGCCGAAATCATATTTTGTCGTGTTCTAGGGTTAGGGTTTCAACATAAATTTCGGGTTTCTTGTGTTCGAAAATAAGGGAAGGGAACGTGCAAGAGATTATAAACCTATTTACAAAAACTTTTTCAAGAATGAAACCAATTCTAGGGTTTCGAATATAATGTAAAAAAATTTCGAAGAAATTAGGGTAGAACGTACCTGGA